>JAAKFY010000015.1:34187801-34200301 GCA_011823955.1 Dissostichus mawsoni
ACGGGGCCTATCGCCAAAACTCCATTACATTCATTTGTGTATTCCTGGCAATAAATATGTTTCTTTCATCAACACCGTCCTGCTGATTGAACTGTTATTAGTCTGAAATGTCATATGTGGGACGAATAAAGGAATTCTGATTCTGATTGTATATTGATTGTTAATGTGCCATTTCATTTGTGTTTTACAGCTGTGCACTTTGTCGTCAGCCTGTATTGTTTTGTGTTCCTTTGTTGTAACTGTGTTCATGCTGCCCTCTTGGCCAGGTCGCTCTGGAGAGAGAGACTCTAACCTCAATGAGACCTGGTTAAATAAAGGGTATATATGCAACAGGTGCAGATATGAGAGGGGTTTGTGCACCTCGTCCCGGAGCTCCTGGCTCAGATCGACGGCTCGGTCCAGAGGGAATCCGGGCACCAGAGCCGTGGTGAGGACGTGAGACCCGCTGAGCTCCGGGACCACGTCCGGGACGTAGAAGTACGGGTCGTCCTTCAGGAGCTCTCTGGAGAACAGGGAACAAGGTGTATACAAATCATTAAAAAGTCTAAACGCAGGACAACCTTTAAAGGTCACCTATTATGCAAATGCACTTCTCCATGTCTCCTCTACATCAACATGTGTCCCCTCTTCTCCATGTCTCCTCTACATCAACATGTGTCCCCTCTTCTTCATGTCTCTTCTACATCAACATGTGTCCCTCTTCTCCATGTCTCCTCTACATCAACATGTGTCCCCTCTTCTTCATGTCTCTTCTACATCAACATGTGTCCCCTCTTCTCCATGTCTCCTCTACATCAACATGTGTCCCCTCTTCTTCATGTCTCTTCTACATCAACATGTGTCCCCTCCTCTTCATGTCTCTTCTACATCAACATGTGTCCCCTCTTCTTCATGTCTCTTCTACATCAACATGTGTCCCTCTTCTTCATGTCTCTTCTACATCAACATGTGTCCCCTCTTCTTCATGTCTCTTCTACATCAACATGTGTCCCCTCTTCTTCATGTCTCTTCTACATCAACATGTGTCCCCTCTTCTTCATGTCTCTTCTACATCAACACGTGTCCCCTCTTCTTCATGTCTCTTCTACATCAACATGTGTCCCCTCTGTGGAAAGAGACTCTGAAAGTTTCAGGAACAAAGATTCTCTCTCTTTTTGATCCATTTCTATAAAAACCTGTCTGAAAATGAGCTGATCAGATTTTGGATACTTGATGATGTCATAACGATGTTTTGTCTTGTGTAACCATTAGCCAATCAGCAACCAAGGTAACGGTAATCTATGTAATCATAGTCATAGTAATGGTGCGCCAAGTATTCAAGGTAACTCCTTTTAAAGGTCTACCTAAAACACTGTGAAGTCAGTCTCTGTTTATATATACTGTATATAATATATATATATATAATATATATATATTTATATATATTTAAATGAAGAACTCACTGGAACTTCCTGGCGCACTCGGCCTCTCGAAGGTAGTCACACTCCAGAGTGAGCTCCCTGCTCATCACCTCGATCATGTGCTCCGGAAACAGACCTGAGGAACATCAGATCATTATAGAAACTATATATACATTATATATGAATTATATATATATATATATATATACAGTATATATATATATGTAGATATGATAGTACCCTCAGGCAGCATGTTGCTGAGCTTCAGAATCGTCATGATGTTGTTCACGTCGCTGTCGATGCTCTGAGCCACGCCGGGGTACTGAAACACATTCATGACATTTCAATTATTTTAGATTCATTCAATATTTTTCTTTAAAATTTTTTTTTTCGTTTCAGGGTTTTTTATATATTTTTTAATGTTAATATTTACATTTATTTTATTTCCTCCATTTAAAGTTAGTATTTCTTAAGTTTCATGTATTACAGTTTTGTTTTTCATAATTTGTTGTATTTTTTCATATAGTTTTTTATAGTTTTTCTTTATAAATCCAGTTTTAGTTTTTATATATTTATTTAGTTTCCTTGTAAAAATTATATTTATGTATATTCCATTTCATATATTTAGCTTTAGTTTTTCTAGGTTTCATTAATTCAATTAATTAATTAAGTTTTATTAAGTTTAACTTTTTCTGCATTTATATATAGATTTATATATGAAGATGTATTTTATAATTGTTTTAATATTTTTTTATTTAATCCTATACAAAATGTCATGTTTTAATTGAATTCTGCACGTGAGAAACACACATTATATTTCTATCTGCAGGATACAAACTAAATCATTTTAAAGTATACTATTTATTTGTTTTCAACGAGACAAAATCATTTGAGTAGAATCTTTGATCAAATATATAGTTTTTATTTATTGGAGTTTCTGTCGGTCTTTCTTTCTAATTTATATCCATTCTCTTCCCACCTGTATCTTCATGGCGACGTCTCGTCCGTCCTTCATCCTGGCGGCGTGGACTTGCCCGATCGACGCCGCCGCGAACGGTTTCTCCTCGAAGAACTCCAGACGGCTCCTCCAATCAGGACTCGAGGTCGCTGCCCAAGGCTTTCTGCAGGAAACATAAATATATATTACTTATTACTCTGATTAATACAATTAGAGGATGTTCACTGCGTCTCAGTGGATCGTACCATCATCTGTCCGGGGGGCATGAAGTCAGCGCTCTTCGAACTCGCTCGAAGATTTTGGCCAACTGAGGGTTAATGACAGCATCGTCTGAAAGAGAAGAGACAAAATAACATCGTTTAAAACTTCCTGTTATTATTATTATTAGATTGTTTTTTACTTTTGTATTTTGTTATTATTTTAAATATACATTATTATTATTATTATCATTATTTTTATTATTAGAATGTATTTTATTTATTTATTTTTAATTATTTTAAATATATATATTATTATTAATGTTGTTATTGATCAACCTCTTGGAGGGATTAATCAGTAAAAACACAATATTTTAAATACTGTGGGAAATACTACAGCTAAAAATAATGCAAATATTTTTGTAATTAAACAGAAATTTATTAAAATAACAAATATTATATACGTTTTCCCCCAACTGGTAACCAGCATTTTATATATTTGGTCACTGTGCAACATGGACGCGGGAAGGGGGGGTGCTGAGGGGGCTGCAGCACCCCATCTGTTGGCAGAGAGTTGTAACTGCAATGCCAAACGCAGTCTCCACTAGCACCCCCGCACCCCCAAACGCGGCGCACCTACAGTGTAAGCGCGCCACAACCCACAACCCCCCCCCGCACCCCCAACTCTGACTGACTTCCCGTGTCCCTGCTGTTGCAACCAGTTTAATTTATATCTATACTAACACCAAGTGTCGGAGCACCAGCCAATAGGAGAGCAAAGGGCCCCTTCAAGCAGTGTTTCTCAAACTTTTTCATACCAAGGACCACCAATAAAAAAACACTCACGGACCCCCTGACTCCCCAAATATCCAGAAACAATAGGCCTGCTCACCACTCCAACAGTACATAACAGCCTAATAAGGACAGCCTAACCTTCTCTACATCGCCTCGTTCACACATTAAATCCACAATACAAATACAACTACAGATTATATCAGCATTTAGTTAAATAAGATTTAAAATGCTCTCAGGTTTTACACCTCTTATGAAATGTAGACTACATTATTACGGAGTTTATGTCCGAGCCAACAGACTCTCAGATCGTTGGCTACTGAGAGAAATGCAAAACACACCGCATGCAGTACGACACAAACCTCCGCTGTGGAGTAAATACAGTAAAACTCTGGTCGCAGGCCCAAGTCTACCTCTCTGAGGTCTGAGCCCTTTGTTCACGTTAGGCTCGCCTGGGCTTTTTTTTGTAAAAATGCTATTAAAACATGAACCTTGGTGACCGTCGGGCTGGCCTGCATGCTCTGCCCCAACAGCCTCTGATCATCAACAGACTTCATGCAAAGCTTCATCGGATGCATAGATAATAATCTCTATCTCACTCCTAACATCTGAATCTACTCCAGCGTGGATACATGTTCATCAAAGACATCCATTGTTTGTTTCATACGCTTCTTGAAATCTAAATAAAAACACGTTTTCTAGAACAGATTACAAATCGCCTGAAAATGGTCCAAACAAGTGGCAACATGTGTGACGAAGGTGTTGCGCTGGGCTTATCATGCAATGGAGCAAAACTTAAAGGGGACCTATCATGCAAAATGCACTTTGTGATGTCTTTTATACATACATATGTGTCCCCAGAGGCGCGGGAGGTCATTTGGGTGGGGGTGCTGAGGTGCTGTCCGATGTGCTAATTACGCTCCAACGGGGGGGGGGTGGCAAAACCACACACACACAGCATAACAATGGACTCCAGTGAACACTATTACAGGCAGTATTAACAGGGCTGCACATAACTGGTGCGCAGATGCGCATCCCCCGCCAAAAAAGAGCACCGGATCATTTGAAAAAAGGCGCATTTGCGCACCAACATTGAGAAGAGAGAGAGAGAGAGAGATAGAGAGAGAAGAGAGAGAACATTGAGAGAGAGAGAGAGAGAGAACATTGAGAGAGAGAGAGAGAGAGAGAGAGAGAGAACATTGAGAGAGAGAGAACATTGAGAGAGAGAGAGAGAGAGAACATTGAGAGAGAGAGAGAGAGAGAGAGAGAGAGAAAAAAGAGAGATGAGAGAAGAGAGAGAGAGAGATATTTGCCAGTTGCATAAGAACTGGTAAGATAGCAGGGTCTCCCACACAGACTTTACTTGTGCGGGCCGCCCAGGTATATTAACGGCCGCCAAAGTATAATTCGCGAGCCATTTAGGTTTAATTTTTTTAATCCGTCCGCGAGCACCACGGAATCTGCGATCCCTCGTTCTACCCCTTGCTATCGTGTGAAGGGTCTGCTTTATGCGCTCCGCACAGTAACCCTGCTGCGAGGCTTCATGAGCGTGCTCACTAACCCCCCCCCCCCTTCATAAAGTGAATCCCCTCAAAAGGTCCGGTTTATTTCATTTAAGGATGCGCACCAAGCAACATCTCCAGGTGCTCCTTTGAGAACCAGGGCAAAAAAGTTATGTGCACCCCTGACTATAGAGCACGCACAAAATCACTAGCACACCACTACAAAGATGTAAAATATAATTTTACCAACAATGTGAAATTAATTGGCTGCATATTACACAGATTATGCACGGCTGCAGCAGGAATAACCATAAAATAATAATTAAAATACCACAAACAGATATTGACCAGTATACAGATTATGCACATGATTTTGCAGATTTAGCGTTTTTAGAGAGAAAAAATTCCGAGATACGTTTTTGCGCCATGTCAGTTAGTTATGTTGTTGTGCGTCACGTTAAAAGTAGCCGACTAAAACTAACAAAAAACTTTTTTCCACATCTTTTTTATTTTTCTTCCTGAAGCAAAATCATTTATTATATAGTTTTTAAATTATCATTTGAATAATAACATATATATGAAATATAATCTCAGGCAGGTATATGTATTTAATGAAATTAAATACATATAAAATAAAAATAAAATACATTTCCTGACAGGGGAGCTCCGCACCGCCTGCCTGCCGCTAGGGGGCGCTGCAGCGCCCTCAGCACCCCCCTTCCCGCGACCCTGTGTGTCCCCGGTGTTCCAGGGAACTCACAAAGTGTCAGAAAACACAACCCTCTCTCTTTTCCTCCATACCCAAATCTCTAAAAACGGGGCTGCAACGGATTTGATACGGGTGGATTTTTATTTGCACCTTTTTGACGTAATGTAGGTGCACTCCGCCTGATTGGTCAACTCTCCACCAATCAGGGGAATGAGAGGTTGGGCCATGTTGACTCTCCGCTCGTAATCACAGCAAGCATGATAACATGACGCTCGTGCCGGGCCGTGTCACGCCCCCCTCTTCCGCATGGGGCGTGGTCAGCTGAATCAGACCTTGCAAAGACAGAGCTGGATGAGGCAAAATGAGGCATGGCTAAAATGCATGATCTGTTTCGTATTTTGAAAATTAAAACGTATTAATATACCATAAATATATTATATATTAATATATATATATATATATAATATATTACTATATATACACCTTATATATTATTTAATATAGCATGATAGGTCCCCTTTAAGCTCGCTCCTTTGCGGAGATATTCCCGCGAAGTGCGGAAACTTAAATGTATTTATTTCAAATGTGAAATGTTACCAATATACTCACGGACCACTAGGGGGCGCCACGGACCACACTTTGAGAAGCACTGCTTTAAAGACACAGACGCACTACTACTACATCATTATGGTTTGAATGTGTGTCTTACTAATATAAGGATTTAGAGTAAACTCTATTTCTGTGAGTCACACTACGCTTTAAAAGATGTTCATTTTAAGGCTCACTTATGTCCGTCTAATGTGCGGGGGTTTGACGTGCATGTCTTTATGAGAGAGAGATGAGATAAGAAGTACTTTATTGATCCCAAGTTGGGACATGTTTGCGTTGCAGCAGCATAAAAAGTCAAGGCGTTGAACAATACAAATTAAAAGACAAAAAAGGAGAAAATATACATGTTGAATTTACAAATGAACAATAACAAGATATGCCTTCATGCCTATATATGGCAGGACAATGGGACGCAGCTGATTGTGATTCGACGGGAGGCGGTATAGTCTTTTCACCGTGTTCTTTTTGCTCTACTTTGATACGGAGAACTCTTAGTTTGTCTCATGTTTGTACGCCGCCTGGATCAATGAATAATCTGATTTGATTCAACGATACAACGATCTCCACAAAGTTAGTCTGGAAACAAAGAGAAGCTCGTCAGAACCCACGACCCTCGTAGAGGAAAGTCTACAACTCTTAAGGATGCATCATTATTATTGGAGCTCCTCCTCACCCTGAATGCTGAGCATCTGCCCGATCTTCAGAGCGGCTCCTCGCACTTTGCAGAGCGTCCCAACGATTCTCTGAGCGTTCGCTTCGGACAGAAAGGCACTCGAGTTCAGGACTCCTGGAAACAGAACAAAACAAACAAACATCAATCTCAAAGTCAACTTTATTGTCAATCTTCCAGTTTGTGTGTACAGACAGAGAGATGGAAATACGTTTCCCACAATCCAGAATACAGAAATATATAAAAATATGTCTCAATCTTTATTTATTTAGCACATTTAAAACAACCTTGCTCGACCTCTGAATAAACTAATAAACCTCTCGTCACCTTTCTGTTGAGGCTGGAAACTCTTCTTCGCCATTTCAGCGACCGCTCCGAAACCCAGTCCGACCGCCAGACCTGCAGGAACAACAAGATGCAAACAAGTTCACTAACTGTCTTTAATGCAAGTGTTGGAGATATCCATTTGATCATCGAAAAGTGAAACATCTTGCCGTCTTGTTTACAGTAAAGGATCATTATTGAGTGTTATTAGGTAGGTAGGTAGACAGACAGGTAGACAGACAGGTAGACAACAGGTAGACAGGTAGACAGGTAGGTAGACAGGTAGACAGACAGGTAGACAGGTAGGTAGACAGGTAGGTAGACAGGTAGGTAGACAGGTAGACAGGTAGGTAGACAGGTAGGTAGACAGGTAGACAGGTAGGTAGACAGGTAGACAGGTAGGCAGACAGGTAGACAGACAGGTAGACAGACAGGTAGACAGGTAGGTAGACAGGTAGACAGACAGGTAGACAGGTAGGTAGACAGGTAGACAGACAGGTAGACAGACAGGTAGACAGGTAGACAGGTAGGTAGACAGGTAGACAGGTAGGTAGACAGGTAGGTAGACAGGTAGTAGACAGGTAGGTAGACAGGTAGACAGGTAGGTAGACAGGTAGGTAGACAGGTAGGTAGACAGGTAGGTAGACAGGTAGACAGGTAGACAGGTAGGTAGACAGGTAGGTAGGCAGGTAGATAGACAGGTAGGTAGACAGGTAGACAGGTAGGTAGACAGGTAGGTAGACAGGTAGACAGGTAGGTAGACAGGTAGGCAGGTAGGTAGACAGGTAGGCAGGTAGGTAGACAGGTAGACAGGTAGGTAGGTAGACAGGTAGGTAGACAGGTAGGTAGACAGGTAGACAGGTAGCTAGACAGGTAGACAGGTAGGTAGACAGGTAGACAGGTAGGCAGGTAGGTAGGTAGGCAGGTAGGTAGACAGGTAGACAGACAGGTAGACAGACAGGTAGACAGACAGGTAGACAGGTAGACAGGTAGGTAGACAGGTAGGTAGACAGGTAGGTAGACAGGTAGGTAGACAGGTAGGTAGACAGGTAGGTAGACAGGTAGGCAGGTAGACAGGTAGGTAGACAGGTAGACAGGTAGGTAGACAGGTAGGTAGGTAGGCAGGTAGGTAGGTAGGCAGGTAGATAGGTAGGTAGACAGGTAGACAGGTAGATAGGTAGATAGGTAGGTAGACAGGTAGACAGGTAGGTAGCAGGTAGGTAGGTAGGCAGGTAGGTAGATAGGTAGGTAGATAGGTAGGTAGACAGGTAGACAGTAGGCAGGTAGGTAGACAGATAGACAGGTAGGTAGACAGGTAGGCAGGTAGTAGATAGGTAGGTAGATAGGTAGACAGGTAGGCAGGCAGGCAGACAGGTAGACAGGTAGATAGATAGATAGATAGATAGAATGTCCAGTAACAAATTAATGCAGGATATTATTATTAAATATTAAATAGAATATAATGTAAATGTAAAATGTGGGAGTTTATTATTGAGTGTTATTATCCGAGTTAAATAAATAGTTAAGTTCATGCTGTTGTGTTGAAGGCTCTCCGTGTGTGTGTTTGCTCTCTGGAGCCTCAGGTTTATATCTGATAACATACCATGAACATGAAGGAGGAGATAACAGCAGATCACATTTCTGCAGAGTTCATTTCAGGACGAGAGGAAGGGCGTTGTTATTTTAGGTCTAACTTTAAAATCCTCAGCTGTAGTTTCAGGAATGTGACGAGGTCAGAAACAAAGCGAGTCGTCTCATTTAAACCTTTGTTTTTAAATCCAACAGTGGACGTATTTACTGTCATGTCGTAGAACAACAAGTCCTGATTTCAGGCTAACAACCAAAACACACTCAGAGAACCATTGATCTCCAGACCAGGGGACAGGAAGTGATGAAATGCTGACTCATGTCTGGTTTTAGGACTCATTCCTGCACCAGAAATGGCGTTGATATTTTCAGTAATAAGTCAAATGTTGTTACAGTCTGCTCTGATTGGTTAGCTGGCCGGCTCTGTTGCGATTGGTCAACCTGCTTAGAGTTGTCCCGCCCTTAGCCTATCACGCTAGCCAATAGGAGCGCTAGTGTTCCATAGTGATGTCACTATGTTCAGGCAGTAATAAAAGAGTGCCAATGGAGGAACATTGACAATAAACGTGATATTTGACAGATATAATCATGTACATCTTGTCATTAATACACATATGATATAGTTTAAAATATTCAGCACCTCTCTATAATTTCCTTTCATCTCACTCCCCTAAAACCTCACAATCAACTCGCTAAAAGAGAACAAAGCTCAAAATAAGCAACGTGACTGATAGCATTAATAAGTGTTTTCAATGTTCTATAGATATAGCAATCACGTCTATATCTTAAACTCTTTAAAAAGGGACCTATCATGCAAAATGCACTTTTTGATGTCTTTTCTACATCACCACGTGTCCCCGGTGTCCCCGGTGTGTCCCCGGTGAGTCCCCGGTGAGTCCCCGGTGAGTCCCCGGTGAGTCAGGGAACTTACGCAGCGTCAGAAAATAAAACCCTCTCTCTTTTCCTCCGTACCCATCTCTAAAAACGGGGGAACAACGGAGCTGATCCAGATTGCGTCCGATATGACGTAATATCTGAAATGTGGACCCACGGCCCTATCAGAAACGTTGCTATCAGAAACAATGCCCGACTGTTTTGGACGTAATATGGTCGGTGTTTACATTAGCATCGCTAACACTCAGAGCTAACCTGTACTGGAGAGCATGTGTGTGAAGAAGCAGGAAATAAAAAGGAACTCACCTTGTGGTATAACCGGCAAGAGAGAAAGCCTTTGAGCTCCATACTGTTTCAGAGCGAATCCTTGATAATCCATGATATGGCGTTTCATCACGGCAGTATTTAGTTTAGACAGTAGCTGCCGGTCCCGCATGAGCTCAGACCCCTCCTCTTTATTTATTAAAGCTTTATACCCCAAATCAGCACTTTAGAAACAGGAAGTGAAACGGAGGGAGATGAGGCATGGCTAGAATGGATCTGTTTGGTATTTGGAGCAAAACACTTCATAGACATGTTTTATATATTTGTATATATCTGAGACCTCTGCTATTGCCTAGAGATAGCATGATAGGTCCACTTAAATTCAATGTTGTTTCTAATCTCTTGAATGTAATGTAATTGTACCCTCACTCATCTGTAAACATTTAAAATATATAGATATTCTCAGTAATAAACAGACGTACCTCCAAAGTTGAAGAGGCGTCCGATCCGAGTGACGGGAACCTTCCTCTCTCTCGACCGGTCACTCAGCTGAAACGAGAACAACTGGATTTAAAAACAGCAAAATGAACAAAATCCTCCTATGTTTAATCAAAAAGGGAGTTTTTGTAACGGGGGGTTACGTATTGTAACCCTATTTCTATCTCACAGGCTCCGCCTCTACTGGACTCTATGCCTACTGAATGCGGGCGCATTCAGGTAGGCATAGAGTCCAGTAGAGGCGGAGCCTGTGTGAGATAGAACCTCTTCTCAGATGTTTACCACTTGTTTGTGCGGCTTCACGTCTGTTTTCTTGATGTTTCCTGAGTTATCTGAGTTGTCGGAGGTGAAGGACCTCGTGTGTCCGGAGAACATCGCCGACGCCTCTCTGAGATGTTTCAGACGGTTATCGCTCGCTGCTCCGCCGCAGAAAGAGGAAAAAGCTGCACATCTGGGCTTCATCAACGCCTCCTGCAGGAACACGTGATAAATCAGGCAGGAGATAAATCAGGCAGGAGATAAATCAGGCAGGAGATAAATCAGGCAGGAGATATCAGGCAGGAGATAAATCAGGCAGGAGATAAATCAGGCAGGAGAAAGGAGGAGTGAGGGGAGTGAGGGTTTTTAGATTGAGATTTCGTTATTTTTTGGATATAGATTTTTCTTAGAAGGTTTCCCATTTCACTAATTCCCCTCCTCGACTCCCCTCCTCGACTCCCTCCTCGACTCCCTCCTCGACTCCCCTCCTCGGCCCCCTCCTCGACCCCCTCTCGACCCCCTCCTCGACTCCTATCCTCGTGTCTTAGTCCCGCCCACAGGAGATGCGAGAGGAGGAGTCGAGGAGGGAACCGAGGAGAGAGGAGTGGAGGAGGGAACGAGGAGAGAGGAGTGGAGGAGGGGAACCGAGGAGAGAGGAGTGGAGGAGGGGAACCGAGGAGAGAGGAGTTGAGGAGGGGAACCGAGGAGAGAGGAGGAAGCAGCAGCGTTAGAGAAATTAGACATGTTTGGATATAGATTTTTCTAGAAGGTTTCTCATTTCTTTAATTACATTTTTATTTACATTTTTTAAAGATTTAGAGTTTATGGGATTTGATTATTTTTTAGGACTGAGATTTTTTTAGATTTCGATATTTTAGGGATTTCGATTTATTTCAGACCCTTAAGGTGTTTAGTGCAACAGTTTAACTAAGTATTAAACTAAGTTAGGAGAAAAGCTTGAATACTAAGGTCAACATGTCAAGGATAACCTTAACAGGAAGCCTTAAGGGTATTTTATTTCAAGGTCAAACTTTAAGGAAAATCTTAACTTAAGGTCTATGTCAAACGGTTGACTAACTTTAAGGATTCCTTAATATCAAACCAAGTTAAGGAAAAAGCTTGAATACTAAGGTCAACATCTTAAGGATAACCTTAAGAGGAAGCCTTAAGGGTATTTATTACAACATATTTTATTTTAAGAATCTTAACTCAAGGTCTATTGTCAAACTAACTTTAAGGGATTCCTTAAATGTTAAACCCTAATAAGGATTAAGGTCCACTAACATTTAAGGAGAAAAGTTTAATTAAGGATGATTGTGCAACCAAAGAACTTGAAGGTAAATCTTAAGGTCATTTTCAAACTAACTTTAAGGGATTCCTTAATTATCAAAACCAAATTAATTTAGATTTCATTTGTTTTAGATCCACCCGTCTATTTATATGTGTTATTAGCAGCTTTATTTGAGGGTCAGTTATCTGTGTCTCTCTATTGTTGTTGGTGTTGTTGTTGGGACTCTGTTTTTGGAACTTGACCCGCTCACCCCAAGCCCCAGGAGTGCTCCGGACTCTGAAAATATTAGTTGGTCCAAACGGCGTACTGCAACTTCCGTATCAGTCCGTGACGTCACCCGGCCCAGAAACACTTTCCCCCATTTTATAGCCCTTATTAAAACATCGGTCTCAAGTTGTAAAATGTGCTGATAACGTATCTGAGAGTTATTTTCCTCGGCATTATGAACGCGCATCTGAGAGTGGGAGCTCGGGGGCGGGGCTTAAGGGGCGCATGCTCTATGAGCGCACATACGGGTTCTTCTGCTCTGACAGCCAGGCATGCTGGG
>JAAKFY010000015.1:34207801-34227801 GCA_011823955.1 Dissostichus mawsoni
AAAGTAGAAGTACTCAGATCTTGTACTTGAGTAAAAGTAGAAGTACTCAGATCTTGTACTTGAGTAAAAGTAGAAGTACTCAGATCTTGTACTTGAGTAAAAGTAGAAGTACTCAGATCTTGTACTTGAGTAAAAGTAGAAGTACTCAGATCTTGTACTTGAGTAAAAGTAGAAGTACTCAGATCTTGTACTTGAGTAAAAGTAGAAGTACTCAGATCTTGTACTTGAGTAAAAGTAGAAGTACTCAGATCTTGTACTTGAGTAAAAGTAGAAGTACTCAGATCTTGTACTTGAGTAAAAGTAGAAGTACTCAGATCTTGTACTTGAGTAAAAGTAGAAGTACTCAGATCTTGTACTTGAGTAAAAGTAGAAGTACTCAGATCTTGTACTTGAGTAAAAGTAGAAGTACTCAGATCTTGTACTTGAGTAAAAGTAGAAGTACTCAGATCTTGTACTTGAGTAAAAGTAGAAGTACTCAGATCTTGTACTTGAGTAAAAGTAGAAGTACTCAGATCTTGTACTTGAGTAAAAGTAGAAGTACTCAGATCTTGTACTTGAGTAAAAGTAGAAGTACTCAGATCTTGTACTTGAGTAAAAGTAGAAGTACTCAGATCTTGTACTTGAGTAAAAGTAGAAGTACTCAGATCTTGTACTTGAGTAAAAGTAGAAGTACTCAGATCTTGTACTTGAGTAAAAGTAGAAGTACTCAGATCTTGTACTTGAGTAAAAGTAGAAGTACTCAGATCTTGTACTTGAGTAAAAGTAGAAGTACTCAGATCTTGTACTTGAGTAAAAGTAGAAGTACTCAGATCTTGTACTTGAGTAAAAGTAGAAGTACTCAGATCTTGTACTTGAGTAAAAGTAGAAGTACTCAGATCTTGTACTTGAGTAAAAGTAGAAGTACCAGAGTGTAGGAATACTCTGTTACAGTAAAAGTCCTGCATTCAAAATGTTCCTCAAGTAAAGTAGAAAAGTATTCTCATCAAAATATAGTGAAAGTAGCGACAGTAAAAGTAGTCATTGTGCAGATTGGTCCATTTCAGAATAATATATATGATATGTTTTATAATGATTGATCATGAAAGTGTTCTCAAAGCTGGTAAAGGTGCAGCTAGTTTGAATGACTTTGTATACTGCAGGGTAGCTTGAGGATTTACTCCAGGTGGAACTAAAGTCTGATTTAACACTTGGTTATATTTCACATCATTCATCCACATCTGTGAAGTAACTAAAGGGATTAAATACATGTAGTGGAGTAGAAGTACACCATGTACCTCTGAACTGTAGAGGAGTAAAAGTACACAGTAGCATAACATGGAAATACTCAAGTAAAGTACAAGTATCTGAACATTATACTTAGTTACTTTACACCTCTGGTTATGTTATTGTTACAGACTTTATTTAAACAGGGAAGGACACCTGGTTCTTTTCAGAAGGTCGCTCTGATTACTCATATATCTAAATAATAGACAACACAGAAGTTAAAGTTTATATCAACAAATAAACCAGGCCAAGGTCATGAACTCTCACTCCGCTCAGAGTCTCAGGGTTTCATGGAACCAGTGTGTCGAATAGTTTAAGATCTAAAAGCCCAATTTCAGTTATAATATGTCACTGTTCTCTAAACTATGGCTGCTACTAACAACAACTATGTTCGTTATGAATCAATTGCTTATCATTCTTTATATTCATGATTTGATCAAAGACACGTCAGAAAAAACTGAAACAAGTCCTGAATTGTTGAAATATATTCACTTGTGAGTTAGAGCAGAGAGAAGCAGCTCATCAACAGGAGAGAGGCTTATTCCTATCTGCCCTGTTTAAAAATACATCTGCTCCTGTTGTCTTTGACCTTGAAAGACAACAAGAGCAGATTTAGAGGTCAGTGCTGTTTTTAAACGCCCCCCCCCTCAGTCAGTATTTCTGGATCAGTTAAGCGGGGGAAAGTTGAGAAAGTGTGTGTGTGTGGTGTGTGGTGTGTGTGTGTGTGTGTGTGTGTGTGTGTGTGTGTGTGTGTGTGTGTGTTGTGTGTGTGTGTGTGTGTGTGTGTGTGTGTGTGTGTGTGTGTGTGTGTGTGTGTGTGTTGTGTGTGTGTGTGTGTGTGTGTGTGTGTGTGTGTGTGTGTGTGTTGTGTGTGTGTGTGTGTGTGTGTGTGTGTCAAGAAAAGTGATTTATTTAAACTTTTGGTACAGAGTATTTTTCACACCGTAGTTTTGCTAAATGTACTTAATTATAACATCTGAGTACTTCTTCCAATGCTCACACACACACACACACACACACACACACACACACACACACACACACACACACACACACACACTATAACCATCTCTCCTCTCTCCCTCCTGATGTCTCCAGTCTCTGATCTCTGACTCTCGATGGACGCGTCTCTGCAGAAGCGTTTTGCTCCTCTGGACTACGGGATCTTTTCTCTTCTCCTCGCCGCCTCGCTGGCCATCGGACTGTACCACGCTCTGCGGGGGGGCGGCAGCGCACCACGCAGGAGTTCCTGATGGCGGACCGCAGTATGAGCTGTCTCCCCGTGTCTCTGTCTCTCATCGCCTCCTTCCAGTCGGCCGTGGCCATCATCGGCGTCCCGGGGGAGGTCTACGCTCACGGGACGCAGTACTGGTTCCTCGGCTGCAGCTACTTCCTGGGCCTCCTCATCCCCGCTCACATCTTCATCCCCGTGCTCTACAGACTGAGGATCACCAGCGCCTACCAGGTGAGAGGAAGAGTTCAAATGATCTCTGTGCATCAGATACTCACCTTGAACGCCCCAAGGGGAACGAAGAATCCAAAACACAGAGAAAATCTCCTGCTGAATATTCCCAGATACTCTCCTCTGTCACGAGGTTATCCTTTACTGGTGTTGCCTCATCTTGAACAGCAGAAATACTGTGCAAAAAAAGCTGCAACGCATTCGAAAAATACGAATAAAATGCTTCACACGTCGGGAAATGTACATTATTGCAGCAAAGAGACCAAAAGATAAAAAACAGACTAACATATTAAATAAAGAGTCAATACACATTCATAAAATAAGTACACTCCCAAGGTCTGGAAGATAAGCAGCAGCTGTGAGGAGTTTATATTGCACGGTGTTACTTTACTACAGTGTTTTACTTTATGTAGAGAGAACGTAGCGGCGAGGAATAACATTTAAACATTTTACATATTCACAAAAGTACAAATAATGAAGAAACTAAATAAATATAATGTATTTTTCCTCAGATCCTTTTCTGTCTCTGCAGGGTGAAACATACTTTAGAAACTGCATTTAAAGGTAATTTAAACCTCCAAAATGATCCTCTGTGCATCAGTTACTCACCCAGTGGGAGCTTGAACGCACCACGGCGGAACGAAGAATCAAAAACACAGAGACAATCTTGATAAATTGAAGTTTTAACAACAGCAAAACTTTATTAAAACATCCCAAACTCCTGAGGCCTGAGGCCTGAGGCCTGAGGCCTGAGGCCTGTACTACGAAGCCGGAGTTTCTCTTAGCGAGCTAACTTCAGGGTTAACTCTGGGTCCTACGACGCTGGTTCTCTTCTTAGCGGGCTAGATCTCCATGTTAACTGATGCTGAGCGGCTAACCTGGTCCGGAGCAGGTTAGGTTGCAGGCTAAGAGATCAACTCAGTGAAAGCACCGCCTGCTGACCAATCAGAGCTCAGTGTGCGGAGTTTAAAGCGATCAAGTCATATTACAGGAGAAGGAAATACAGAGAAACTGCCGTTGCAGGAAAGACGGCCGGCAAAAATCACAGACTGTGTGAACGTGAACATGAATAGAATATCACCTCCCATCTTCAGAGCAATCTGACTATTATAACATTAGCGTTAAGAAAGCTTACTGAAATATCTGCCACAACACAAGTAACCGGATCAAAGTAACATTACGTACAGTCCGCGGCACTGAGTGCAGACGTGGATGTGTCCCATTATCATTCATATCACATCATATCACATCATAATGTATCAATATCTCCTTATCTGAGTCAGCTGAGCCGGATCTGGCCGTGCAACACTCACAGTGTCACATACTGTATGCAGAAGGATTATTTTAAGCAACACATTAAGTTGAGGAAACACTCGAGTCAAATGTAATGAAAGTCAGATCGTGTCTTAGACGGGGCAGTGATATCATAAACCTGTTAATGGACGCATTCAAACACTTGTTCTGTTACCAGCTGTATTCACCTGCAGGTGCAGCTATGTGGCTTTGATCCTGGATCAAGGGTTTAAGTCAGGATGTTTCAAGTTTAACTTCTTCATATTTGTCTAATATTATAGTTACTTTTCATTCAGGAAGTATGACGCTGCGCTGTCAGTACGCTTCTCCATGTTTGTGATTGGTCAAATGTTGCTAACCCCCCCCCTTTATGTGAACGCGCACATAAGTAGATAGGGCAAAACTGGCTTGAGTTAAGGACCGCTTAGCGAGAGCGCGTTTGTTTTGGATTAGGTAAGCCGGCTAACTCAAACATATCCAGGTTAGGTTGAACCGGCTTCGTCGTACAGGCCTCTGCTGAATGACCAGATACTCTCTTCTGTCACGAGGTTATATTATACTTGTGTTGCCTCATCTTGAACACCACAAAATCTCAATATTGTGCAAAAAAAGCTGCACACACTTCTGTGAAATGTACATTATTGCAGCAAAGAGACAGTGCATGAATTCAATGTATCCCGAGAGGAGGCACTCACCGTGTTGTTGTTGTTGTTATTGTTGTTGTTTGTTCTTGTTCCTCAGTATCTGGAGCTGCGGTTCAGTAAGGCGGTGAGAATCTGTGGGACTGTGACCTTCATCTTCCAGACGGTGAGTTCAAGGCCTCACATCATAAACAGCAAACACACACTTTATAATAACCAGAGTCTGAAGTAAACAACAACAATCAACGTTCTCTCCAAACAAAAACTAATTGTTAATTTGTTTTTTATTTACATCAACAACGGGGGAAATAGCAACACAAATAATGTATACAAAAATACTTTAGAATCCTCCAAAACACACTTATTATTAAATAATGTATTAGTATTTAAATATTTGTGTTTACAGCAACTTAAAACAAAGAAACTAATTGTTTTTTAAAATGAAAATATTTATAAAAATAAGTTGAAATAACAAAAGTGAAGAAAACCAACATTAATAAAATAACATAATTAACTAAACGTGGTTAATTCAGTGTATCCAGTATGTTTATTTACATGTTTACAAGTCCATACTCTCTGTTTCTGCAGGTTGTGTACATGGGACTGTGTGTGTACACTCCTGCCTTCGCCTGAACGCAGGTCAGAACATGTTTCATTTGTTTTAGTCAAATATTTTGTATTTATTTATATGATTTTACTTAAAGGTAGGTAGTCATTCCTTCAGAAACACTTAAAGGTGGGGTAGGTGCTTCCCTTCAGAAACACTTAAAGGTGGGGTAGGTCATTCCCTTCAGAAACACTTAAAGGTGGGGTAGGTGATTCACTTCAGAAACACTTAAAGGTGGGGTAGGTAATTCCCTTCAGAAACACTTAAAGGTGGGGTAGGTCATTCCCTTCAGAAACACTTAAAGGTGGGTAGGTGATTCCCTTCAGAAACACTTAAAGGTGGGGTAGGTGATTCCCTTCAGAAACACTTAAAGGTGGGGTAGGTAATTCCCTTCAGAAACACTTAAAGGTAGGGTAGGTCATTCCCTTCAGAAACACTTAAAGGTGGGGTAGGTATTCCCTTCAGAAACACTTAAAGGTGGGGTAGGTGATTCCCTTCAGAAACACTTAAAGGTGGGGTAGGTGATTCCCTTCAGAAACACTTAAAGGTGGGTAGGTGATTCCCTTCAGAAACACTTAAAGGTGGGTAGGTGATTCACTTCAGAAACACTTAAAGGTGGGGTAGGTGATTCACTTCAGAAACACTTAAAGGTGGGGTAGGTGATTCCCTTCAGAAACACTTAAAGGTGGGGTAGGTGATTCACTTCAGAAACACTTAAAGGTGGGGTAGGTGATTCCTTCAGAAACACTTAAAGGTGGGGTAGGTGATCCCTTCAGAAACACTTAAAGGTGGGGTAGGTGATTCCCTTCAGAAACACTTAAAGGTGGGGTAGGTGATTCCCTTCAGAAACACTTAAAGGTGGGGTAGGTGATTCCCTTCAGAAACACTTAAAGGTGGGGTAGGTGATTCCCTTCAGAAACACTTAAAGGTGGGGTAGGTGATTCCTTCAGAAACACTTAAAGGTGGGTAGGTGATTCCCTTCAGAAACACTTAAAGGTGGGGTAGGTGATTCCCTTCAGAAACACTTAAAGGTGGGTAGGTGATTCCTTCAGAAACACTTAAAGGTGGGGTAGGTGATTCCCTTCAGAAACACTTAAAGGTGGGGTAGGTGATTCCCTTCAGAAACACTTAAAGGTGGGGTAGGTGATTCCCTTCAGAAACACTTAAAGGTGGGGTAGGTGATTCCCTTCAGAAACACTTAAAGGTGGGTAGGTGATTCCCTTCAGAAACACTTAAAGGTGGGGTAGTGATTCCCTTCAGAAACACTTAAAGGTGGGTAGGTGATTCCTTCAGAAACACTTAAAGGTGGGGTAGGTGATTCCTTCAGAAACACTTAAAGGTGGGGTAGGTGATTCACTTCAGAAACACTTAAAGGTGGGGTAGGTGATTCCTTCAGAAACACTTAAAGGTGGGGTAGGTGATTCCCTTCAGAAACACTTAAAGGTGGGGTAGGTGATTCCCTTCAGAAACACTTAAAGGTGGGGTAGGTGATTCCCTTCAGAAACACTTAAAGGTGGGGTAGGTGATTCCCTCAGAAAACTTAAAGGTGGGGTAGGTGATTCCCTTCAGAAACACTTAAAGGTGGGGTAGGTGATTCCTTCAGAAACACTTAAAGGTGGGGTAGGTGATTCCCTTCAGAAACACTTAAAGGTGGGGTAGGTATTCCCTTCAGAAACACTTAAAGGTGGGGTAGGTGATTCCTTCAGAAACACTTAAAGGTGGGGTAGGTGATTCCCTTCAGAAACACTTAAAGGTGGGGTAGGTGATTCCTTCAGAAACACTTAAAGGTGGGGTAGGTGATTCCCTTCAGAAACACTTAAAGGTGGGGTAGGTGATTCCCTTCAGAAACACTTAAAGGTGGGGTAGGTGATTCCCTTCAGAAACACTTAAAGGTGGGGTAGGTGATTCCCTTCAGAAACACTTAAAGGTGGGGTAGGTGATTCCTTCAGAAACACTTAAAGGTGGGGTAGGTGATTCCCTTCAGAAACACTTAAAGGTGGGGTAGGTGATTCCTTCAGAAACACTTAAAGGTGGGGTAGGTGATTCCCTTCAGAAACACTTAAAGGTGGGGTAGGTGATTCCCTTCAGAAACACTTAAAGGTGGGGTAGGTGATTCCCTTCAGAAACACTTAAAGGTGGGTAGGTGATTCCCTTCAGAAACACTTAAAGGTGGGGTAGGTGATTCCTTCAGAAACACTTAAAGGTGGGGTAGGTGATTCACTTCAGAAACACTTAAAGGTGGGTAGGTGATTCCTTCAGAAACACTTAAAGGTGGGGTAGGTGATTCCCTTCAGAAACACTTAAAGGTGGGGTAGGTGATTCCCTTCAGAAACACTTAAAGGTGGGGTAGGTGATTCCCTTCAGAAAGACTTAAAGGTGGAGTAGGTGATTCCCTTCAGAAACACTTAAAGGTGGGGTAGGTGATTCCCTTCAGAAACACTTAAAGGTGGGGTAGGTGATTCCCTTCAGAAACACTTAAAGGTGGGGTAGGTGATTCCCTTCAGAAACACTTAAAGGTAGGGTAGGTGATTCCCTTTAGAAACACTTAAAGGTAGGGTAGGTGCTTCCCTTCAGAAACACTTAAAGGTGGGGTAGGTGATTCCCTTCAGAAACACTTAAAGGTGGGGTAGGTGATTCCCTTCAGAAAACACTTAAAGGTGGGGTAGGTGATTCACTTCAGAAACACTTAAAGGTGGGGTAGGTGATTCCCTTCAGAAACACTTAAAGGTGGGGTAGGTGATTCCCTTCAGAAACACTTAAAGGTGGGGTAGGTGATTCACTTCAGAAACACTTAAAGGTGGGTAGGTGATTCCCTTCAGAAACACTTAAAGGTAGGGTAGGTGATTCCCTTCAGAAACACTTAAAGGTAGGGTAGGAAGGTCGTATCAACGTGCTCCCGTCTCCAGCACCCCCGCAGCCCGAGTTACGAGTGGAAGAACTAAACTTACATGAATCTTCCGTTGGGTTAAAGTCAAGCTTCAGATTCCCCCTGTGATAGAAACATGTGATGGAGCATTACTAACCGGACTCAGATGCTTTGTTTCACCACCATCTAGGAAAGCTCCATTGAAGCCATTTGGAAAGGGCAGGCACTTTCAGAAATACTTGGCAGGTGATTGGATCAATCTGTCTATCACCTTCTATCATGGGCCACTTCTGATTGGTTAACAATGGCTGGTACATGTGGAGCACAGCACTTCTGATTGGTTAACAATGACTGGTACATGTGGAGCACAGCTCTTCTGATTGGTTAACAATGACTGGTACATGTGGAGCACAGCTCTTCTGATTGGTTAACAATGACTGGTACATGTGGAGCACAGCTCTTCTGATTGGTTAACAATGACTGGTACATGTGGAGCACAGCACTTCTGATTGGTTAACAATGACTGGTACATGTGGAGCACAGCACTTCTGATTAGTTAACAATGACTGGTACATGTGGAGCACAGCTCTTCTGATTGGTTAACAATGACTGGTACATGTGGAGCACAGCTCTTCTGATTGGTTAACAATGACTGGTACATGTGGAGCACAGCTCTTCTGATTGGTTAACAATGACTGGTACATGTGGAGCACAGCTCTTCTGATTGGTTAACAATGACTGGTACATGTGGAGCACAGCTCTTCTGATTGGTTAACAATGACTGGTACATGTGGAGCACAGCACTTCTGATTGGTTAACAATGACTGGTACATGTGGAGCACAGCTCTTCTGATTGGTTACAATGACTGGTACATGTGGAGCACAGCTCTTCTGATTGGTGTGGATGACTGACACACAAGAAGAACAAAAACAAAGATTTGATAATTGCATCATTTCAAATCGATTAATCGTTCAGCCCTACTGTCAGCCTTCCATCTGTGCACAAACCTATCTGGTGCCCTCATTGGTCACGTGCACGTTCGTGTGTGTTGGAGGAGGGGCTCTGTGAGGAAGTGTAGTGCTGGTTTCTCCATTCTTACCGACCCTACCTCTAACATGTGATTTTCCCCCAGTTATTAATGAAATACATGTTTTCTCTCAGTGACTGGATTTGAGATTTGGGGCGCCGTGCTGGCCATCGGACTCGTTTGCATGATTTACACAACCATCGTAAGTAATAGCTTTTTTTTTAACTATTATAATTATTATAAATAACTAATATATGTATATAAAAACATCACTTAAGAATGGGTTTTAACGGTTTAAAGATTATTTTAAATCGGCTCATGAAAATATATTTAAATAGCATTAAAGGTATTTAAAATAAGCTGCTAAAAATAGGCCTTTTAGATAAAAATAATAGCATATATTTAATACAAGTATTAAAGGTCTTATAAATTGGCTAATAATAAAATGAGGTTTTGTCCAAAAAACCCAAAATATTCACTTTGTAATCTGAATAAAACGGAGAGCAGATCAGAGAGGCTGGAATGTTTAAATGTTGAAGTTGAAAGCGTCAATCTGGTGCACTTAGAGAGCAACATGAGGAGCTCTATGGACACATCTCTCAACACCAGATGAAGCAGAACTGGAAGCAGATTTTCTTTTTCTTTATGGATATTTTACAAATCACTTCCCTTTCAAACTGTATTCTTGTTTATTAATAACAACTTTTTTTTACTGTCATATAGTATTTCATACCTGTTTACTTTATTCTCTTATTTTTTTATAACTATAATGATCAAATAAAGATGTGCCTCTACCTCACTGAGCTGAGGTTATCAGCCTCTCAGCCTCTCAGTCAGCAGAGAGCTCTCTTCCACCTGGTTGTAGAAAAAGCTTCTTATATTCGTTAGCATAGCTAGCTAACCAGATGCTAATAACAACAATCCCCGCTCTCTCTCTCGCTCAAACTAAATGTGCTCGTGCCACACACACACACAGAGCCGAGCTTCAATGACACACAAAGACCCAGAAGTACTAGTACTGTAATGTAGCATATTCTTTGCGATGGCGTTATTGACTGTCTGATCAGTATGATGGATGAGCAGACGCCACTGGGCTTTCAACTGAACACAGCCACGCAGAAACTGCAGCATGTACGGCTCCTTATGGGTACCGGAGCCGCGTTCTGGTGCTCTCCGTCAGAACTGCACCCCTGTCAGACGAGACATATACCACGTGATGACACGTTAGGCTCGTGTTGTGTTCAAGGACCCTGACCTTGGCCAGGAAAAACAGGCACTCACTTGTTTAATTCTTTTGCGGTCTACCTCGATGGCCGTATCAAATGGTCTCGCGGACCGTAGACGACCCGGAGGTTCCCCACCCTGGTTTAGACGCTGTTCCACGTCCAGTCCTGGTTCAATCCTCCCGTTTCCTCTCCTCTCCACAGGGGGGTCTGAAGGCTGTGATCTGGACGGATGTCTTCCAGACGGCGGTGATGTTCGCCGGGCAGCTGGCCGTCATCGTGGTCGGGGTCCAGAAGACCGGGGGGATCATGGAGGTCGGGAGGAAAGTCTGGGAGGGAAACCGCATCGCTGGCATCGAGTGAGTCCCAGAAACACAAGAGCTTCTTTATTTAAAGGTCTCCTATTATGCAAAATGCACTTTCTGATGTCTTCCCTACATCACCACGTGTCCCCGGTGTGTCCCCGGTGTGTCAGGAGACTCACAAAGTGTCAGGAAATAAACCCCTCTCTCTTCTCCTCCGTACCCACATCTCTAAAAACGGGGAACAACGGAGCTGATCCAGATTTGCTGCGTCATGACGACATTACTAAAATGTGGGCGGGCTTTACACCCACGGGCCAATCAGAAACGTTGCTGTCAGAAACAATGAGACGTGTTCTGGAAGTAATATGGTCTGTGTTTACATTAGCATGCTAACACTCAGAGCTAACCTGTACTGGAGAGAGTCTGTGTGAAGAAGCAGGAAATAAAAAGGAACTCACCTTGTGGTAAACCTGAGAGAGAGAGAGAGTTTGAGCTCCATGCTGTTTCAGAGAGAATCCTTGATGTGGTTTGGAACATGATGTGGAGTTTCATCACGGCAGCATTTAGCTGAGTTTCTCATATAATTCTGAGCTCCCCCCCCATAATATATGCCTACAAATAGCACGATAGGAGACCTTTAATTGAACATAGCCGGCATTTTATTCAACATTAAACAACATTTTCAACAACAGTAAATCTGTTTGAATAAATGTTGTTTTCTGAGGTATTAAGGTTTATTTTATGCATATTTAAGTATTTAATGTGTTACTGTGTTCCCTCTCAGTCTGAACCCGGACCCCACAGAGCGACACACCTTCTGGACCCTCGGGGTGGGGGGGTGTTCCTGATGCTCTCGCTCTACGGATCAAATCAGTCCCAGGTGCAGAGATACCTGAGCGCCAAATCAGAGAGGGAGGCTGTGAGGTACACACACACACACACACACACACACACACACACACACACACACACACACACACACACACTCAATCAAATACACACACGCTCGCTCGCTCGCTCGCACTCACTCACTCACTCACTCACTCACTCACTCACTCACTCACTCACTCACTCACTTCACTCACTCACTCACTCTCTCTCTCTCTCTCTCTCTCTCTCTCTCTCTCTCTCTCTCTATATTAATACCCCCCCCAGGTCTGTGTACATGGTGTTCCCCGCCCTGCAGCTCTCTCTGGCTCTCAGCTGTTTGATGGGCCTCGTTATGTTCGCTCGTTACTGCGGAGAGGATTCCCCCCCGCTGGGCTCCTCCAACAGGGACGCTGTGAGTTATTACACCTGGATTACACCTGTATTACACCTGGATTACACCTGTATTACACCTGTATTACACCTGCATTACACCTGGATTACACCTGCATTACACCTGTATTACACTTGCATTACACCTGTATTACACCTGTATTACACCTGCATTACACCTGGATTACACCTGCATTACACCTGTATTACACCTGGATTACACCTGTATTACACCTGGATTACACCTGTATTACACCTGTATTACACCTGGATTACACCTGGATTACACCTGTATTACACCTGTATTACACCTGTATTACACCTGGATTACACCTGGATTACACCTGTATTACACCTGTATTACACCTGCATTACACCTGGATTACACCTGCATTACACCTGTATTACACCTGTATAACACCTGTATTACACCTGGATTTTTCATCAATAATTGTGATTTCTAACAAATGGTAAAATAAATCAATAAATGACATTTCATTTGTCTTATTTTCAAACCAAATGTAATGAAATACATGTAGAGGAAATATGAAGACAGGAAGACAGGAAGACAGGAACACAGGAAGACAGGAAGACAGGAAGACAGGAAGACAGGAAGACAGGAACACAGGAACACAGGAACACAGGAAGACAGGAACACAGGAAGACAGAGAAGACAGGAAGACAGGAAGACAGGAAGACAGGAAGACAGGAACACAGGAAGACAGGAAGACAGGAAGACAGGAACACAGGAACACAGGAACACAGGAAGACAGGAACACAGGAAGACAGGAAGACAGGAACACAGGAACACAGGAAGACAGGAAGACAGGAAGACAGGAACACAGGAACACAGGAACACAGGAAGACAGGAACACAGGAACACAGGAACACAGGAAGACAGGAAGACAGGAAGACAGGAACACAGGAAGACAGGAAGACAGGAAGACAGGAAGACAGGAACACAGGAAGACAGGAAGACAGGAAGACAGGAAGACAGGAACACAGGAACACAGGAAGACAGGAACACAGGAAGACAGGAAGACAGGAAGACAGGAACACAGGAACACAGGAAGACAGGAACACAGGAAGACAGGAAGACAGGAAGACAGGAACACAGGAACACAGGAAGACAGGAACACAGGAAGACAGGAAGACAGGAAGACAGGAAGACAGGAACACAGGAAGACAGGAAGACAGGAAGACAGGAACACAGGAACACAGGAAGACAGGAACACAGGAAGACAGGAACACAGGAACACAGGAACACAGGAAGACAGGAAGACAGGAAGACAGGAACAAAGGAACACAGGAAGACAGGAAGACAGGAAGACAGGAACACAGGAACACAGGAAGACAGGAAGACAGGAACACAGGAACACATGAACAAAGGAAGACAGGAAGACAGGAAGACAGGAACACAGGAAGACAGGAAGACAGGAACACAGGAAGACAGGAACACAGGAAGACAGGAAGACAGGAAGACATGAACACAGGAAGACAGGAACACAGGAAGACAGGAAGACAGGAACACAGGAAGACAGGAACACAGGAAGACAGGAACACAGGAAGACAGGAAGACAGGAAGACAGGAAGACAGGAACACAGGAAGACAGGAAGACAGGAAGACAGGAACACAGGAAGACAGGAAGACAGGAACACAGGAAGACAGGAACAAAGGAAGACAGGAACACAGGAACACAGGAACACAGGAAGACAGGAACACAGGAACACAGGAAGACAGGAACACAGGAAGACAGGAACACAGGAAGACAGAAACACAGGAACACAGGAACACAGGAAGACAGGAACACAGGAACACAGGAAGACAGGAACAAAGGAAGACAGGAACAAAGGAAGACAGGAACACAGGAACACAGGAAGACAGGAACACAGGAAGACAGGAACACAGGAACACAGGAAGACAGGAACAAAGGAAGACAGGAACACAGGAACACAGGAACACAGGAAGACAGGAACACATCATAAAACAACAATAACAAATAATACAGATAGAATTTTTTTTTTGTAAAAATAGAAATATATAATTGTTTACATTTCTACAATTAGGATTTTGTAAACAAACCAACTAAATGTGTCCTCAGATGGTGATGTACTTTGTGATGGACATGTTGGAGGGACTGCCGGGACTCCCTGGTCTGTTTGTGGCCTGTTTGTTCAGCGCTGCACTCAGGTACACACACAGACACACACACACACACACACACACACACACACACACACTCCCTGATGTTTTAAAATCCACCTGCAGATTAATTGATATTTCATCTCTAGACATGTTGATTTCTCCGTTCAGCTCCATCTCGTCCTCCTTCAACTCGTTGGCCACGGTGACGATGGAGGATCTGATCAAACCTCAATTCCCCGCCATGACGGAGGCCAGAGCCACGCTGCTGTCCAAAGGCTTAGGTGAGCTGGCCATCAGACTGCTAACCACCTGAACTCTGTGAAGAACATCCAGAACATCCATCTGTCTGTCATCTTGCAATCTACTTATTTATATAAATAGTAATCACCGCAATAAACCGTATTTAATTTAGTCTTAATGTACATTATTTAATTTCATATTGTATTGACATGTATATAGACTTCTTGCACTATTTTTAGTATTTTTTATTTTAGTGTTGTATTCTACATGTTGCATTGTTGGAGGAACTCAGGTCAGAAGAATTTCATTGCCTTTTCTACACTTTAGCTCATGAGCATGTGACATTAAAACCTTCCCACCACCAGATGTTACAAGAAGTGTCGACGCAATAACTAAGGAATTAATAAGATGCTCGAGTCACAAAGAATATATACTTAAAGGTGGGGTAGGTAAGAATGGAGAAAGCAGCTCGAGTGCGCTAGAATCTGAAAGTACGCAGCCCCTTCCTTCAGACTTCCTCACAGAGCCCCTCCTCCAACACACACGGACGCACACATGACCAATGAGGGCACGAGATAAGTTTGTGCACAGATGGAAGGCTGACAGGCAGGTAGGCCATCCAATCATCTGACCCGGGCCGGCTCAGATGATTGGTCGTGCTTTCTACAGCGCCACACAGAGGACATGTCAAAGCATTTCATGTATTCATTGCTATCGGGATGTTAAGAGCATTCCATGGAATATAACAACAAGTGTTTCTGAGGTGAACCCCACCTTTAAGTGCTTTTATTCACAGCCAAAAACGCTGAAAAAACAAAGTTACAGCAACGTCCGCTCCAAAATAGAAAGACAACAAACATTAATATAAACAGTAGGGTGGGCCTTAGTGCCATGTACATTTTCAAATTCATTTATTTTAAGCTCCAACCCCCAGAATTCAGTCTATTAGTCAAGAAAACTCTCCTGGTGAACACGCACAGACACACACTCACACTCATACACACACACACACACACACACACTCTCACACTCACACACTAATTGACATATCAGAAGCAATTAACTGCTGTTTTAAATGCAGACGACGCACTAAATCCGTTTAAGCGATCCCGTAGGATTCTAGTGTCTATAATGAGGTGTGATAATTATATAACACATTATAGAAACCTTCACACTCTCTCTGTGGTGTTGCCTGTGTCACACACACACACACACACACACACACACACACACACACACACACACACACACACACACACACAGCCCAAAATGTACTTAGTACAGTAAGTAAATAATCCCACTCAACCCTATCGAACGCTTTCTCAGCATCACGTGAGATCACTACCTCCGGGGTCGCAGTGGTGTTTGTGGAGTAGATCATGTTTAAAAGGGTGCGAACGTTGTAAAATAGTTGACGTCCCTTTTATAAATCCAGTTTGTTCCTCTGAAACTATGGTTGGGAGAATATTTTCCAAGCGACGTGCCAAAGCCTTATGACTTATGGAGGCTTGTCTTAAAGTGGGAGGAAGAGAACCCTTCTGCAGAGATTCCTTAATGGGGCCAATTTAGATTTAAATCTCTAAAATCATTCGACTGGGAATCCATCAGGGCCAGGAGCTTTTTATAGCGAGGGTGATCTCGTCTAAGGTTAATGGAGAATCAAGTTATTTTGAAACATCTGGAATAAATATGAAAGTGAACACCTCTCTCTTCTCAGCGTTGTTCTACGGGCTGCTGTGTCTCGCCATGGCCTTCCTCGCTCACCTGATGGGAGACTCAGTGTTGCAGGTAAACACTCAGCGCTATTAATGAATACTAAATAACTGAATGTTTATTTGTTTATTTGTTTATTTACACGTCTTTCTGTCCGACCTGCAGGTGGCTCTGAAGATCTTCGGGATGGTTGGAGGTCCGGTTCTGGGTCTGTTTTGTCTCGGGATGTTCTTCCCCTGGGCCAACTCCACCGTGAGACACACTGACACTTATTTATCTAATCATGTATTTAGATTACATTAATTATCTGTTTAAATTGAATTTTATTTTTTATTTTAATTATCTTTTATTTATGAATATATCATTTGATCTGATTTTTTCATTTATTCATATTTTTAATTATTTATTTATTTATACATTTTTTACTTATCTTGATTATTTAATTATTTCTCTTTTTTTCTATTTATTTATAAATTAATTAATTGATTTATCTTTTTTATTATTAATTAATTAATTAATTAACTTGAATATTTAATTATTTTGTATTAATGAAGCGCCTTTCCTGCTAACACGCAATACACTTCTAAAAACCCTATCAACATGGTGATGATTATTTTCCCAATAATTGAATCATATATGTGTGTTTTTTTAAACATACAAATATATATTTTAAATAAAGCACCTCACAGGGTATTAGTGGGCCATAGGCAGAAAACATGTTTGACTTTACACCTGTTTTGTTTTGTTAGGGATGTGCTGAGTTTAAAGTTCAATATCTCACCAGACAAACGCCTAAATCCTAAAGTGAACAGTGTGTTAGTCCTTTAGGATCTGTTTTCTGCCTCTTTGAGGTGTGTGTGTGTGTGTGTGTGTGTGTGTGTGTGTGTGTGTGTGTGTGTGTGTGTGTGTGTGTGTGTGTGTGTGTGTGTGTGTGTGTGTGTGTGTGTGTGTGTGTGTGTGTGTGGTGTGTGTGTGTGTGTGTGTGTGTGTGTGTGTGTGTGTGTGTGTGTGTGTGTGTGTGTGTGTGTGTGTGTGTGTGTGTGTGTGTTGTGTGTGTGTGTGTGTGTGTGTGGTGTGTGTGTGTTGTGTGTGTGTGTGTGGTGTGTGTGTGTGTGTGTGTGTGTGTGTGTGTGTGTGTGTGTGTGTGTGTGTGTGTGTGTGGTGTGTGTCTGGGGTGAAACTATCTAGGGGCACTCTGAATTGCCTTGTGTTGAAGGTGCTGTATAAATAAACGTGCCTCACCAGAGAGCAGAACTGGGCCTCTTTAAGTCTGGTTCTCCTCCTGTGTTCCAGGGGGCGCTGGCTGGTCTGGGGTCAGCTCTGGTTCTGGTGTGCTGGATCGGCGTCGGCAGCATCGCGACCCGAGTCTCTGGAGCAAAGCCGCTGACTCCGAGCTGCAGAGCTGCAAACGCAACGTTTAACCTGCAGGGGGCGCTGTGGAACATCACTGTGAGGTAACAGCTCCTCCGTTAGTGTGGTGGTGCAGCAACGATGCATCATGGGAGTTGTAGTCTTCAGCAGCTTCAGCGTTGTTGTACATATGACTTTTTATCCATTTTAATATCATTTATTTGTTAAATTATAATCAACTATGGAAATTATTCCCATTTAAATCAAGAGAAAGAGCGACTGAAACGTCTCTGTAATGGATTCTGTCATTTATGGGGGTTTTTTGCTTAGTTTTTTAATCTTTTAAAGGTTCCATGTCATGCTTTTCCGGTTATCACCCGTCCCCTTGTGTTCTGTAGCTTCTGCATGTAAACGGTCTGCAGAGTCACAAACCCTCAAAGTGCACCCTGTAGGGAGTAAGACTCTAACTCAGGAAAACCTGTCATGCTGCCCCAGAACGCCTCGTTGGACATTTCTCATTTTCCATTGTTTGCTTCCTGTGATTCCTTCTGTGACGTGTGAACACCAAATCAACAACAAAGGACCGGATTGGCCCAAATGGACCAATCCGCGGAGGACCTCACACACCAGGATCCCTTGGCTAACTAACAGGGAGTCCCATTGACTTGCATAGAGCTCCCTGGTTGGTAATAGAGGAGTTGGGATGGTGGAGAAATGCTCTCCTCAGACCCATTCTCACAGCGTTACAAACCTTTCTCTTTCTCAATATCAAGCCACACTTATTGTTTTTACTTCTGCTGTGAGTGTGCGTGCTCAGGATGAGTTTCGCTGTTCTCGCTGTATCGCCGACCCGGAAACCTGTCCGCTCCTCGCAGCAACGAGCCTCGCAACGTCCCGACCAATCAGAGCACAGTGGGCTCACAGGGAGGGGGGAGGGGGGGGGCAGGAGCTCCAACAAGCCGTGTAGGACAGAGAGTGAATACTCAGACTATACAGAGATGCTGTGAGAAACCAATGTGAGTTTGGAACATTGAACAATGTGAATCTATTCTAGTAGACCTCAACAATGGAACTATGATCAGTAGAAATGGCCATGAGTCACGGGACCTTTAAGAAAATAAGATAAGGAACTTTATTTATCCCCTTGAGGAAATTCAGGCGTTTACAAATTCAAATAATAAGACAGCAAAATAAAGTGATAAAGTAACTATTGAAACAAAAATCACAGTAAAAAGTTGAGTTTAAGGATTATATCTAACAATACACATATTTCAAAAGCTGAAAATAACTAAAAAAGCACCAGGATGTGAAACATTTAAAGGGATAACGTGACGCCTGCTCTCAACTCACCTGAACATGACATCAGTCCAGTTGTTCTCCACATGTTAATGCAGAAATGTGAAATATGTCCCCTTTATTAAACCGGTGTCAATGTGACATGTGGATTAAACATGTTTGATGTGCAGCATTATATGTGCATTATGTGCTATATATGTGCTATATAATTTATGCAATATGGATAAAATGTGCAATGTCACATGTGCTATTTCACGTGCAATATGAACATCATGTGTGCAAAACATGTTTTATGTGCAGCTTCATATGTGCATTACCTCCCGCCTGGACTACTGCAACGGTCTCCTGTCCGGGTTTCCAACAGAACCCTGGACAGGCTCCAGTACATCCAAGACTCAGCTGCCAGGTCCTCACACGCACCAAGCGCTGGCAGCACATCACCCCCACTCTCTCAACCTCCGCTGGCTCCCGGTCAAGTCCCGCATCCCCTACAAACTCCTCCTCGTGACCTCCAAGTCCCTCCGTGCCCTCTCCCCTCAGTCCCTCACAGATCTCCCCCCCCCCCCCCCCCGTCCCGCACCCTTCCATCCTCAGACTCCGGCCTGCTCTCCATTCCCATTCACCTCAGCGCCTTGGGGGCCGTGCCTTCAGTGTCGCTGCCCCCACCCCCCCCCCTCTGGAACTCCCTCCCTACTGTAACACCCCTTCTCTGGACATCTTCACATCGACCCTGAAAACTCATCTGTTCAACAAAGCCTTCCAACGTTACCCCCCCCCCCCCCCCTGATTGAAAGACGCTCTATCAATCAAAGTTATTATTATTATGAACATGTGTCCTCTTTATTAAACTGTATTTAAACTGTCTGTTTGCAGCCGTCCCTCTGGACTGCAGAGGTTTTACTCGTTGTCGTACATGTGGTACAGCGCCTTCAGCTGCCTCACCGTCGTCTTCGTCGGACTCTTCATCAGCTTCCTCTCAGGTCAGGATATACCAAACACATTTACTTTATTATCTGCCCAACTTGTTTGTTGTTTGTCTGTCCTCACACCGTGTCTGTCCTCACACCTTGTCTGTCCTCACACCTTGTCTGTCCTCACACCTTGTCTGTCCTCACACCGTGTCTGTCCTCACACCGTCTGTCCTCACACCTTGTCTGTCCTCACACCTTGTCTGTCCTCACACCTTGTCTGTCTTCACACCTTGTCTGTCCTCACACCATGTCTGTCCTCACACCTTGTCTGTCCTCACACCATGTCTTCCTCACACCTTGTCTGTCCTCACACCATGTCTGTCCTCACCTTGTCTG
>JAAKFY010000015.1:34232801-34246284 GCA_011823955.1 Dissostichus mawsoni
GTTAAAAAAAATAAAACTGTGAAGTAACACTTTTTTGTGTGAAAGCGCTCAATGAACTACATCTCCCGTCTCGCACCACACACCCAGACGGCCGTCACGTTGGCACATTTCATCTCTCTTTCTTCAGAATGAGGCGGAAAGTATTAAAAGAGGTGAAAATCACTCCAAGTCTGGGCATGTTGAGAGCTGTACACACACACAAGGGAGTTAGTCGGCTCCGTGAGAGCCAGCATGCGGGACCGGGACTCTGGGATTTGTAGTCTTTCTAGTTGCGTATTTTTCATAGTCTTATATTTCAACAGTTTTACGACAAACTGTGACTTTTTGACATGGAAATGATTTTTTAAGATTGACAAACATCATATGTGTAATTCGTGGCACAATTCAAACGGGATCGAAAGATAATCTTTCTCTCCCCATTGACTTCAATACATACTTTTTCCGAAATAAGGTCCCATGGAGCTCCCCGGAGGACTTCGCCTCTCTATGGAGGTCGGGGGAAATCACAGATCAACTCACAGTTTGATTTTTAAAGTGTATCTTCTCCAAAAGCTGCTGGACTGCAACTCATTTAAAATCAAAAGGTCTCGTTAGAATTAAATGCGTACGTTAGTTCTGCAACCGGTCTTATTTTTGTATTTGTTCATTTTGCAAAGGTTGTTCTTAAATAATGTTTAAACAAAACAATTCTTAAACTCTAAGTTAACTTGGAAAGAACGTGAATTTTCAGACAGTTTTTATGTATTCATTTTTGTTTAATAGTGAAACATTTACCTCAGTGTTACATCTTTTTCCCATTTTTCTGATCATCTTTCTGCCTTTCTTCTTAAAGAGCCTTGTAGTGATTCATTTTCCAATTGTATGAAATGTTTCCTATCATCCTTGCAGCTCTCGGCGCCTCAGAAGGAGTCGGAGGACAAAGAATCTCCGGAGGCTCAGACTCTGCTGATGGAGTACGAGACGAACGTGTGAAATAACCGTTAACTATCCAGAGACAAAACGCACTGAAGAGACTTGAATACATGTTTACTTTTGGAGATCATGTGCAGATCATCTCTCAATCTTCTGGACTAATCAGCACCTTTTTGACTGCACATTGACGACTGTTACTGGAGGACGTCTCGTGATTTCCTGCTGACTCTTCACTACTTTAACCCTCTGACGGTTATCCCAAAACAAAGAGCTTCCTGCAGTCAGACAGGCGGTAAACCAACTGTTTCTCATGACGATATCCAAACCATCCGGTCCACAGTGTCCTTATATCACCTCGTGAACCTTCTCTCTTCCTGTAGATCTTGTGTTTGAGCAGAATGTGACGTAGTTTCCAATCGTCTTCATTGTAGAGTGTTGGGGATTTCTGCGTGGGCGATCACAGAAAGGTTTGTTCTAACGGTTTTCAAAGAGTCCGAGGTTCTGCCCGTCGTCTGTGCCGTGTGTCAGGATGGATCCTAGTCTTTAAACTGCAAACCAAATCTTCCTACGGGGACAAATCAATGACCTGAACCTGAGACAGAAGGTCCTGGTTCTTCCAGTTATATATTAACAAACGTGCAAGGTGATAAAACGTGGGGGAAGAGGATGCGGTGGAAATTCAAAGAGATTTCTTTCTGGTTCTTTAATCTTCTGCTAAAGAGGCAAACAACTTGAAGAGCAATGTCTCCACAGCCGAGTGCAACTACTCAAACTGAAGAGAGAGCCTCCAATGAAGACATGCTTAGTCATGAGAGAACTGACCCCTGACCCTATCAATAGACCCATGATCAGGTCACTGTGTAGTCACATGACCTTGAGTGCTGAGATCTACTGTCTCTCGACATGTAAGGCTTCAGAACGTTTGGAGTTTTGGGGGATTTTCTTCTTTTGTCACGATAAAGTATTTGTTATTCAAACCAAAGGAAAGTCATGTTACGTAAATAAAACTTGCACCGTATTTGTTCAAATAATTGTGCAAATTAAAACTTATCTGGAAGAAAACATAAATGATTATAGTATTCAAACATCCTGAGCCCTAAATTAATTACATTTGATAATGTATTGCTATTTTTTGAGTGCAATCCATATTTTCTTTTCGAGACTAAATTAGATTAAACAACAACGAACGCTCAGTCAAGAATAATCCTGAAGGACCTTCGAACAAATATTCTTTAACGGTAGATTTTCTGTTTCTTCAAGTATCTGAGATCTTGTTTGTATTTGATTACAGTACATGTAGAGAACAAATTGCACTACACTGTTTTTCATTCGATTTCTTGCGATTTCCTGTGATCTATAAATGATGTATGCCGTCACTCAGACGATAGTGCCTCTTTTTGAATCATTTTGTAATCGTTTTTACAATGAACGAGTGAATTTTTCTGTATTGCAGCTTAAAAAACACTGAAAAAAACCGTCTATTTTGAGTTTGTAGATATTTGTTGACGCCTTGTTTTCCAATCCCATTATCCGGTTAATTTCACTTCTTTGGTGTGTAATTCGTAGAGATTGAATATTGGTAAATGTCTGTTTAAGATGCTTTGTTTACAGTGAATGAAACCAACCAACAGTAAATGAACTGGGTTGTGTAATAAATAAATAATTTAACACTGAGACGCATTTTTCATCCATTTCGTACTGTCGTCCACTTCTGTCCGACTAGTGTAAAAAAAACACATTCAAAGTTTTAAAAATAATTCTGAATCCCGACTTCTGATTTTTAGAAATGTTTTTTTTTCAAGTTAAAATTCTGAGAAAAACATAATTCTGTACTTTTCTGAACATTTCAGAATTTTCACAGATTTGTTACTTTTTCTAAGAATTATAACTTTTTGTGGGAATTTTTACTCTTTCCTCAAAAAACTTATTTCACTTTTTAAAGGTGGGGTAGGTAATTTATTTCAGAAAAACCTTTTGGTTATATTCCATGGAATGCTCTTAACATCCCGATAGCAATGAATACATTAAATGCTTTGACATTAAATCTGTGGAAGCCGTGGCGCTGTAGAAAGCACGACCAATCATCTGAGCCGGCCCGGGTCAGATGACTGGATGGCCTACTGCCTGTCAGCCTTCCATCTCGTGCACTAACTTATCTCGTGCCCTCATTGGTCATGTGCGCGTTCGTTGTGTTGGAGGAGGGGCTCTGTGAGGAAGTTCGAAGGGAGAGGGGGAGATTTTTTCGGTTGTGTACTTCAAATTTTAGCGCACTCGAGCTGTTTCTCCATTCTTACTACCCTACCTTTAACACTGAAATTAATTTTTTTTCAGAATTCTGACTTTTTCACAGAACTACATTCATTTTTTGAATTTTGACTCGGTTTCTCAAAAGGTCCCCCCCCCCCCCCCGAGAACGGAGCAAGGCAACGAAATTTAAAGGGGACCTATAATGCAAAAGTCACTTTCTGATGTCTTTTCTACATCACCACGTGTCCCGGTGTGTCCCGGTGTGTCCCGGTGTGTCCCCGGTGTGTCAGGGAACTCACGCAGCGTCAGAAAATAAAACCCTCTCTTTCCTCCGTACCCAAATCTCTAAAAACAGGGGAACAACGGAGCTGATCCAGATTTGCGTCGATATGACGTAATATCTGAAATGTGGACCCACGGGCCTATCAGAAACGTTGCTATCAGAAACAATGCCCGACTGTTTTGGACGTAATATGGTCGGTGTTTACATTAGCATCGCTAACACTCAGAGCTAACCTGTACTGGAGAGCATGTGTGTGAAGAAGCAGGAAATAAAAAGGAACTCACCTTGTGGTATAACCGGCAAGAGAGAAAGCCTTTGAGCTCCATCCTGTTTCAGAGAGAATCCTTGATAATCCATGATATGGCGTTTCATCACGGCAGTATTTAGTTTAGACAGTAGCTGCCGGGTCCCGCATGAGCTCAGACCCCTCCTTTCTTATTTGTTAAAGCTTTATACCCAAAATCAGCACTTTAGAAACAGGAAGTGAAATAGAGGGATATGAGGCGTGGCTAGAATGGGGGATCTGTTTGCTATTTGGAGCAAAACACTTCATAGACATGTTTTTTATATATTTGTATATATCTGAGACCTCTGCTATTGCCTACACGTAGCACGATAGGTGACCTTTAAAATAAGAAGCAGCATTTTACGGCGCGCTGTGCACGGGGCCGCCTTGAGGGGGTTTCCCGACATGTCGTTGCATTAAAGGGTGTTTCATGTTGTCGTTGCTGTGGACCTTCTTAATCTACCTTCTTTGGGGGCCCCTTCTGGTCCGGGGCCCCAAGCAGTTGCCTGCCTTGCCTGTTTGCAAGGAGCGCCCCTGCTGTTGTCCACTTCTGTCGACTAGTCAGTGTAAAGAAATCAAATTCTACTTATTCTGACTTTTTCTTTCTTTCAAGAATTCTGAATTTTTTTTCTCAGAATGTTCAATTGTTTGAGAATTCTCACTTTTCATTTTTGACATTTTTCTCAGAATATTCTTTTTCCCTAATTCTGACTTTTACCTATTTTTTTTTTTTTAATCACAAGTTAAAAAAGAGAAAAGGAAACATTCGGAGAAAAGGAATTTGACTTTTTTCTAAATTCCTGACTTTCCTGAAATTCTGTCTTTTCTCACAATTTTGTCTTTCTTAAATACTCAAAACTAATTTAGATGTTTGGTTTTTTTCAGACTGTTGACTTTTATCTTAGACTTTAAATTAGTTTCAGAATTCTGACTTTTTCTTCAGGATTTTTGTTATTTATAGAATGTTAACTTTTCTCATCTTTTGACTTGTTTCTCAAATGTTTTATTTGTTTCAGGATTCGGACTTTATTTAAAGTATTTTGACTGTTTTCAGATTTTTCTTTCTTCCATATCTGACTTTTTCTCAGACTTTTGATCTTTTTCAGAATTAAAATGTGTTCATGATTGTTACGTGCCGTGGTGTCTCTCTCCCCCTCTCCCCGTCTCCCCCTGATTGTCTCCCTCCAGGTGCAGCCTCTCCCTCAGGTGCCCAATCCCCAATCAGGGCCTCCATAAAGGACCTGAGGAAGGCTGCAGTCTCTGGATGTTTCTCAGTGTCGAGGACGCTTCCTTGGTAGCACAAGTCCCTCCAAGTCAGGTCCTTCAGAAGCGAGGCAAGAATCCTTCCTAGCCTCGGAAAACGAAGAATGGTGGAACAGGCTAACAGGTGTGCGTCATATGCGAGGCCCCGCCTTAAATGGAGCGCGATTTCCGCCAAAGATTTGGGAAATTGGTCCGTGCGCAAAGCATTGTGGGGATTTTAAGACCGCGGAGGATACACATGTGCAGCCTCGAAATTTCCCGCAACGAAGGACGCCGTCCTCGGTACTCCAAGTATCCTGGACATTGGAACAGTCCTTCGGCGGCACTCGATGATGTAGCATCCTTGAAATAGTGGCTCTGGAGCAGCCTTCCTCGACACTGAGAAAACCCCCTCTCTCTCCTTCTCCTGTGAGCTGCATGGATGGCAGTGGGTGATCTGTGTAGTGTTTTGTTGTTGTCTACGTTGGACGTGCAACTTGTAGAAGTTCTGACCAGTGTCTTGGTTTTCTGTTGTCGCTTTCTTTTATGAGAAAGTTGTTTTAGTTTCTCATTAGTTTGCTTTTCAAAGTGTCTGCTGAGCCTCGTTACTTTCTTTGACTGATTAAAACCTCAGCTATCAGTTTCCTCTCCTTTTTCTCTCTCCGGTTATTTTATAACTTCCCTTTGTACCCCTAGTCCAGGAGGGAACGTAACCACGATTCAGACTTTTTTACAAAACTTTAAAGGCAAACAGTTATAATACATTTAATTGGGAGGCTGTGGCTCAGTGGGTAGTGTGCTGGACTTCGAATCAGAGGGTAGCAAGTTCGAGTCCCACTGCAGTCAGCATGTCGTTGGGTCCCTGAGACATTTCACCCCAAAGTGCTCCTGTGGGATTGCCCACAGTATTGAATGTATGTAAGTCGCTTTGGATAAAAGCGTCTACCAAGTGACATGACATGTAATGTAATTTAATTGGGATGCCTTTTCAAAAACTCAGATCTTGTCCTTGAGTAAAAGTAGAAGTACTCAGGTCTTGTACTTGAGTAAAAGTAGAAGTACTCAGGTCTTGTACTTGAGTAAAAGTAGAAGTACTCAGATATTGTACTTGAGTAAAAGTAGAAGTACTCAGATCTTGTACTTGAGTAAAAGTAGAAGTACTCAGGTCTTGTACTTGAGTAAAAGTAGAAGTACTCAGATATTGTACTTGAGTAAAAGTAGAAGTACTCAGATCTTGTACTTGAGTAAAAGTAGAAGTACTCAGGTCTTGTACTTGAGTAAAAGTAGAAGTACTCAGATCTTGTCCTTGAGTAAAAGTAGAAGTACTCAGATCTTGTACTTGAGTAAAAGTAGAAGTACTCAGATCTTGTTCTTGAGTAAAAGTAGAAGTACTCAGATCTTGTACTTGAGTAAAAGTAGAAGTACTCAGATCTTGTACTTGAGTAAAAGTAGAAGTACTCAGATCTACCAACCTGAACCTGAACCTGAACCTGAACCCTTTTTTAATTCAGACTTTCCTGTAACTTCTCTCTCAGCAGAAATCTCTCTCTCCAAACTGTCCTCTTTCCCTCCTCTCTTCATCCTGAACCTTCACACACACACCCTCCACCACCTGCAGCACAAAGCTTCTCTATCAACCAACCGCAGCAAATACAAACACAACGGTTGTATAATAATAATAAGAGCTGCTCTGCTCCCCAATAAGGTTGTATAACATCTGTAATGACGTCTTTGCTGACTGTCTTTCTGCACAGCTCGTTTTGCATGAGCCATAAGTCGCTGTAAAGTCAGATAAACAAACACTAACATCCAGAACTGTGTGTTGTTAAAACATAAACAAGAGATTATTCATTTTACCTAATGACATTTTTTGAAGTGGAAAGCCGTGTTGTTAGAAACGGAATCCCCCTTATTTAAATGTTATTCAAATCTCTCCAGAAGTCCTGCAGGAAATAACGGTTGGACGTGATGTGATGAATTTCTCTCCATGGAGCTTCAATATACTGCCTTAAAATATACAAATACACTTTATAATTACAGATGCACATACAGTAAGGGAGTATTATTACCTGCGGTGTCCGACAGGTGCGTTACAAGGAACACAATGCAGATATACAAAACACATGCAAATATAGAAGCAGCTTCAACACATTTATTATATGTTCTATTATTTTTATTTAGTTTGTATTTTATATTTGTTCCCACATTGAGTCATGATTATATCTATTTTCAATAATATTAATTATTGTTATGTCTTTTATAATAATAATAATGTTAATACAAATAATGCATTTTCTTCTTTTACTTTTTTGTATGTTATCGTTACGTTCCCTCCTGGACTAGGGGAACGAAGGGGAGTAACACAATATAAAAGAACCGGGAGAGAGAAACTGATTGCTGCAAGCTGAGGTTTTAATCAGTCAAAGTAAGTAAAGAGGCTCAGCAGACAATTTGAAAAGCAAACTTATGAGAAACTAAAACAACTTTCTCATAAAAGAAAGCGTCTAAAGATACAAAGATACACTGGAGCACATCTCCTAACAATAACAAAACACAGGTTAACCAGCAGGCCTCACACAGAGATAGAGACACTACACTACACATGCAGCCCTGAGGAGAAGGAGAGGCCGGCTGCAGCCTTCCTCAGGTCCTTTATGGAGGCCCTGATTGAGGGAGAGGCTGCACCGCAGGGAGACAATCAGGGAGAGAGGGAGACACACACACCCACACCAGCACCCACTACGGCACGTAACAGTTATGAAAGGTTTTGTGTAACTTTTCTTATATTGCAGTAACAACTAATGCATGTTTTGCATCACGTGACCCTCCTCCTCCTCCTCCCTTTATTCCACAGCAGACGGTGTTATGGATGTTTGGAAGTCAAATGAGCTCGAAAATAACGGCCCCACTTTGCATGTCCTGCAGGCAACTGAGACGCACTGATGATAGAAAACACCTTCCTGTTGGTTTCTGTCGCTGCGGCACATCGACGCTTCCCTGAAACACCGAGGACTGCAGGTAGGAATATCTCTATTATATATTTATATTACATCAATATACATGTCTTGTTTATTTGTATAACTTGTGCCATAGCTGGTGCAGTTCAACAGACAGTGCAGATATACTCAAAGTGTTTCACTGTGCTTCTGATATTGTTGGTAAAGTACTCTGAATTGATGGTATAATAATATATATGTATACACGTGTAGAGGAATACAAATCAGATTAAAACACTTGGAAAAAAAGGAAATACATCCTAAATAATTGTAGAGGGTAATCTAGATTAAGTGCTACGTCTTTTAGTAGAACAAATGACTTTTTAGGACGTTTTAAGGCCGTAGTAGGTTAGATTAAAAAAATAAAGATACCAGTGTCGATAGACTAAAATTCTTATAAAAAAACTTGAAATAAATCTTAAATAATTAAAAAAGGTAATTAAAGGTTTCAAAATTAAATTTGTATCATTCAGTAGATCTAAAGGCACCTATTACCGAGAACACGTACTTGATTAAAGTGGTACATTCGTGGAGAAAAATACCATCATTTTACAAGTAAAAAACGTTAGATAATCTCTAGATTTAAGAAGAAGAAGAAGAAGAAGAAGAAGAAGAAGGACCTTTATTAATCCCCCGAGGGGGAAATTCAGTTTCCACTCCGTCGTACACACACATGCGTTTTTATACAGGTCATATAGTACACACAGTACACACTTTTTAGAACATGCGCATACAAATACACACACAGTTATATGCACACATGCACATGCAGTTGAGAGGTCAGAGCGGAGGCAGCCAGTCTAGCCGGCGCCAGTGAGCAGTTGGGGGTTAGGTGCCTTGCTCAAGGGCACTTCAGCAGTGGCCCAGGAGGTGAACTGGCGCCTCTCCAGTACCAGTCCCGTATTTTTTGGTCCGATCGGGACGTGAACCGGCAACCCTTCGGTCCAAAGTCCAATCCCCTACAGACTGAACCACCCCCGCCCAAAGGAATAAAGGGATAAACTAATAATAAGAAAATCAGTAAGTAAAATAATGTAGTATTTTCTGAGCTAGAAAAAAAAACCTTTGCAAGTTGGAAGTGTCCTCACGCCGTCAGCTCTGCAGCTTAATCACAATCCCTTTATTAGTCCTTACAGAAAAAGTGACTGCAGGTCAAAAAGGCAAACGGTAATAATAATAATAATACATTTTATTTAGTGGCACCTTTCAAAACGTAGTACTCAAGTACTCAGATCTTGTTCTTGAGTAAAAGTAGAAGTACTCAGATCTTGTTCTTGAGTAAAAGTAGAATTACTCATATCTTGTACTTGAGTAAAAGTAGAAGTACTCAGATCTTGTACTTGAGTAAAAGTTGAAGTACTCAGATCTTGTACTTGAGTAAAAGTACTCAGATCTTGTTCTTGAGTAAAAGTAGAATTACTCATATCTTGTACTTGAGTAAAAGTAGAAGTACTCAGATCTTGTTCTTGAGTAAAAGTAGAAGTACTCAGATCTTGTACTTGAGTAAAAGTAGTGATTGTGCAGATTGGTCCATTTCAGAATAATATATAGATACGTTTTAAATCGAGCGCTAAATATTTTAAAGAGTAAGCTAACTTATTAAATATAGAGAAAAAGCATGCGTAAGTTATAAGTGAGTACACATTCATGCAATTTAAAAGCCAAGTGAACATATTGAGTCATTTATTGCACATAGAAGTCAAAGTAGAAACGCAAAAAAAGTGTGTTTATTAAACAGTTTATAGGAACATTTAAAACATATTTAAAGTTATTGTTTCCTTGCTATGTGTCTTGTTGTTGTTGTTGTTGTTGTTGTTTGCAGGACCACGATGTGGACGATCACACTCCTCTACATCCTGGGACTAACCCTCTGCCAGGTATCATTACCACACATCAGCACACATTCATATCTTATTATTACATTAAAATCACGCCATTAAACTGCATCTAATGGCTCGTTTCCTCATGTGTTTTACAGGCGTCTGGACAAGGTAACCTTATATTCTTTCCAATGATTCGACACCGATGTCACCGTGAAACTTCTAACTTTACGACTCACTTTTACACCTTTTTATTTTTTTATATGACAAGTTTCCTGACAGGTGTTTGAATATGCAAATGAGGCGTTATGTAATGCTTCCTTTTCTCCATTTTGCATATTTGAGGCGCGTCCACACAGATGTATTATATGAGGCTGACAATAGAGCGCGGTGCGATCCTGAATATCACCGAGAAACTGGGGGAGAAGTTTGTGGAGCAGACGAACCTGCAGGTGAAGAACCTCACCATGACCACAGGTAAACTGCTTTATGTAATATATATACACACAGAATCACAGGAGGTTTATTACCTGTAGGAGGGATTAGTGTTTGTGCATTCAAGACACAGAAAGAAGAATACGTCGCAAAACAAATCAAATAAATGTCATGACCGCTATTTTAAAACACTATTTTAAGGCTATTATAAACAACAATATGTACATATGACAAATACTTTATACTGTATTTAAAGTGGACAGCTGTAATAATTCACAACATTACAAGTTACATGTTGAGAGAAAAATAACTCACACATGTATTATGTATGAATGAATATATATATATATATATATATATATATACATATATTGTCTGAGATTAAAATGGTAAAATAAAAATGGAAGAAATCACACATTTATTAAAAAAAACGTAATTTAAAGGATGGATTATGAGAAACTAAATCACAATATCCGGGAAGAAAATGTTCATATTGCAAGAAGAAAAATGTACAAAAAGAAGTCACTCATTTACAAGAAAAAATTCTAAATGCACATGAAAAAAATTCAGATTTGCACGAATAGAATTCCCCAGATTTACAATAAAAAAAAATCACACATTTTACAAGAAAAAATCTCAAATGTACAAAAGAACAAAAGCTAGTTCTCATTCATAACACTCCGTTCGATGTCTCACTAGGGATGCGCCTCAACGCGTATGCACCAGAAGCATCAATCTCATTACGCCAATCCTGATTGGCTGGTGATCTTGACGCCAACGTCAGGGAATCCACCAACCCTATAAGTAGCTTGCGCCACGACGCAGGCGTCATTCAAACACCTCTTCTCGCTTCGGAGCACATCTCGAGGAAGATCAGTAGCTAGCTAGCTTAACGGTCCACAGACTGATTTACGAAGCTAACCTTCGGTCGACGGACGCTCGCCAGCTGCTTTTGCTTCGCACGGGAATTCTCTATATTAACACTCCAGTTAATATCAGAATCTACCCTGCCGTTTTTTTCCAACGGATAACGGTAAGGTTTTGGATTTTTTCCCGCAAACGGTAACACGCCTGTTGCTCGTTTGTCCCTTCTACGCCGCACCAAGGCTAGCTAGGATGGACTCTTCCCTCCCTCACACCAGAGGAGACGGAGTGTCGGAGGCTCGGCTCTGCGGCTGCGGGCTGAAGATATCGAGTACTGACTCACACCAGGTCTGCTCGTCTTGCCTCGGGCTGCAACATGCCCAGGAGGCGATCGACACCCCCGGCGCGTGCGGGCATTGTTCCCGCTTTACCGCCAAAAGCCTCCGCCGACGGCTAGCACGCCAAGCTAGCATGCCGGACCGAGACCCCCTCATGCCTGTAGACTCGCCGGCCGGCGAGCAGGGCATGGTGGCGACCGCCACGGGTGCCGGGTCCCGCGCTGTGTCAAGCTGGGACTCGGTGGCGGCGGCAGCCGCGGGAAGGGGGCCCCGTGCTGTGTCAAGCTGGGGCTCCCAACTGGACCTCACCATGGTCTCACCCGCGGAGGATGTCCTGGAGCTGGACTATGGGGAGGAGGAGGAAGAATACACCTCGGAGTTTCTTCTTTCCGACTCGGACGAGGGCGAAGATGACATCTTCGTCTCGTCTGCCCAGGCTGCCAAGCCTGGGGCCATGTCCGCTTCCCCGGGCGAAGGCGAGCCACCGCTCCCCCGCCTCAGCATGGACCTGCAGGCCGTGTGCCAACGCGCTGCATCCAGGCTGGACATCCCCTGGCCTGAAGCGGCCAGAGAGCCCTCCAGGTCTAGATACGAGGGAAAGAACTTGCCCCAAGCCGCGAGGCTGACCAGGCAACTTCTCCCCGTATTTCCAGAGCTGCTGGACGAGGTGTCGGTCTCCTGGAGAGACCGCCCCTTCAGCAGCAAGGCCCCAATCCAGGGAGCCTCCTCTCTGGACTTTGAGGGCATGGAGAAGCTCGGGTTGCTCCGCATGCCTCCTATGGAGCCGCTTGTGGCAGCCCACCTCCAACCGCGGTTGTCGGCGGCCCCGAGCAGGAACCCCACACTGCCGACAAAGGCGGACCGGTTCCAGTCCGCAATGACTGAACGGGCCTCCGTTCTCATCGCTAGGGATGATGGTGGTGCAGGAGAGAGCCAGATGGCTTAACCTGACAAACCTCCCCGACCGGGAAAAGGAGGACGTGTTGGACATGCCAATCGTCCCTGAGGGCATATTCGGCTCCGCTCTTGCCTCCATGCAACAGCGGTGTGAGGCCAAGAAGAAGGAGGATGAAGCTCTCCAGCTTTGCCTCCCTCGGAAAGCCCAGCCGCCGCCCCCAACGGTCCTGCGACGGACCTTCTCCCAGGCTACCCCGCACTCGGCCCTGTTCAAGGTCCCGAGGCGGCAGAAGCCACAGCCCGCCCCCGGTCTCCCACCGAGACACGAGGCGCGGACGAATTGGCCAAGAAAGTCCCCGGTCCCGGCAGCAGCCACACAGGCGCCGCCGACCCAGACTTTCAGTCACCAGGCGAGGAAGAAGAAGAGGGCAGCCTGACAGCCTTCCCTCCCCCCCTCGGGGAAAGGGCTGGAGGTTTCCTGTTCTCTTTCAGCCCTGGATCGTGTTCCGCACGTGTCCAGCACCCATGTGTTTCCGGGGGACAACCACGCCCCCGCCTTCCCGCCGCCTCGGGTGATGACTGCACGTCATCCTCCAGTTCGCGCCATGAGGGAAGCAGACTTCACAGCACTGACAGCAGTTCCTGCCAGTCGTTCAAGTCACACAAGCACACACAAGGGTCTAAAAATAAAATGTTTGCCACTGTTGCTTCCAGGCTTAAAGCCAAGGGCACAGTCGAAAATATTAAAAAGACAAATAATAATGTCAATAAACAGTCAGGTGACTGCCCCGCTTCTGAGAGTGGCTATAAACGCCTCTCTCGGAATGCGGACGGTGGCCGGGTCTGTGAACGCACCATCACCGCGCGCATGCGCAGTGTCGACCGAGGTTGTCACCCTAGAGCGCCACCGTGTTCAGACACTAGAGGGCGCCATAACACAACCAATGCGGTCACAGGGTGCAGACAACAGAGATATGGTGACATCTCCGCTCGCTCTGAGGAGCGAAAGGTGCTTGGGTTTTCAAGACGATATCACGGGGCTACAGACTCCAATTCGCTGTCACCCCCCCTCGCTTCTCGGGCATTGTGCAATCACATGCCCGGGGAGCGTCGGCTCACATTCTAGAGCAGGAGATTCTCTCGCTACTAGAAAAGAAAGCCAT
>JAAKFY010000015.1:34247284-34317284 GCA_011823955.1 Dissostichus mawsoni
CTCCTCCACAGCCCCCTCCTCTTCCTCCACAGCCTCCTCCACAGCCCCTCCTCTTTCCTCCACCCCCCTCCTCTTCCTCCACAGCCCCTCCTCTCTCCTCCACAGCCCCTCCTCTCCCCCACCCCCCTCTTCCTCCACAGCCCCCTCCTCTTCCTCCACAGCCCCCTCCTCTTCCTCCACAGCCCCCTCCTCCTCCTCCTCCTCCACCCACATCGTAGCTTCAGCGTCCGGTTCTCCTCTCGCAGGCGGGCGATCTCCAGATCCTTCTCCTCTTTCGCCACTTGGAGTTTTTTGTTGATCCTCAACAAAGTGACGATCTCCACATCCTTGTCGTCAGCATCCTTTCTCAAGATGTCCATCTCTGCTTCATCGTTCATCTGCGTCTTGAGGAGATTTCCATATCTCAGGTTCAGGTTCTCCAAGTCATCCCTCAAGACGTTCCGCTCAATCTCCATATCATCTTTACTTCCTCACAACCTTCTTTAGGTTCTGTGAGTTCCTGGTTCTCCTTAGCAAAGCGTCTATCTCTCCATCCTTTACTTCCTCACAAGGTTCTTTAGGTTCTGTGAGATCCTGGTTCTCCTTTAGCAAAGCGTCTATCTCTCCATCCTTTACTTCCTCACAAGGTTCTTTAGGTTCTGTGAGTTCCTGGTTCTCCTTTAGCAAAGCGTCTATCTCTCCATCCTTTACTTCCTCACAACCTTCTTTAGGTTCTGTGAGTTCCTGGTTCTCCTCTAGCAAAGCGTCTATCTCTCCATCCTTTACTTCCTCACAAGGTTCTTTAGGTTCTGTGAGTTCCTGGTTCTCCTTTAGCAAAGCGTCTATCTCTCCATCCTTTACTTCCTCACAAGGTTCTTTAGGTTCTGTGAGTCCTGGTTCTCCTTTAGCAAAGCGTCTATCTCTCCATCCTTTACTTCCTCACAAGGTTCTTTAGGTTCTGTGAGTCCTGGTTCTCCTTAGCAAAGCGTCTATCTCTCCATCCTTTACTTCCTCACAAGGTTCTTTAGGTTCTGTGAGATCCTGGTTCTCCTCTCCATCCTTTTACTTCCTCACAAGGTTCTTTAGGTTCTGTGAGATCCTGGTTCTCCTCTAGCAAAGCATCTATCTCTCCATCCTTTACTTCCTCACAAGGTTCTTTAGGTTCTGTGAGATCCTGGTTCTCCTCTAGCAAAGCGTCTATCTCTCCATCCTTTACTTCCTCACAAGGTTCTTTAGGTTCTGTGAGATCCTGGTTCTCCTCTAGCAAAGCGTCTATCTCTCCATCCTTTACTTCCTCACAAGGTTCTTTAGGTTCTGTGAGATCCTGGTTCTCCTCTAGCAAAGCGTCTATCTCTCCATCCTTTACTTCCTCACAAGGTTCTTTAGGTTCTGTGAGATCCTGGTTCTCCTCTAGCAAAGCGTCTATCTCTCCATCCTTTACTTCCTCACAAGGTTCTTTAGGTTCTGTGAGATCCTGGTTCTCCTCTAGCAAAGCGTCTATCTCTCCATCCTTTACTTCCTCACAAGGTTCTTTAGGTTCTGTGAGTCCTGGTTCTCCTTAGCAAAGCGTCTATCTCTCCATCCTTTACTTCCTCACAAGGTTCTTTAGGTTCTGTGAGATCCTGGTTCTCCTCTAGCAAAGCGTCTATCTCTCCATCCTTTACTTCCTCACAAGGTTCTTTAGGTTCTGTGAGATCCTGGTTCTCCTTAGCAAAGCGTCTATCTCTCCATCCTTTACTTCCTCACAAGGTTCTTTAGGTTCTGTGAGATCCTGGTTCTCCTTAGCAAAGCGTCTATCTCTCATCCTTTACTTCCTCACAAGGTTCTTTAGGTTCTGTGAGATCCTGGTTCTCCTTTAGCAAAGCGTCTATCTCTCCATCCTTTACTTCCTCACAAGGTTCTTTAGGTTCTGTGAGATCCTGGTTCTCCTCTAGCAAAGCGTCTATCTCTCCATCCTTTACTTCCTCACAAGGTTCTTTAGGTTCTGTGAGATCCTGGTTCTCCTTAGCAAAGCGTCTATCTCTCCATCCTTTACTTCCTCACAAGGTTCTTTAGGTTCTGTGAGATCCTGGTTCTCCTCTAGCAAAGCGTCTATCTCTCCATCCTTTACTTCCTCACAAGGTTCTTTAGGTTCTGTGAGATCCTGGTTCTCCTTTAGCAAAGCGTCTATCTCTCCATCCTTTACTTCCTCACAAGGTTCTTTAGGTTCTGTGAGATCCTGGTTCTCCTTAGCAAAGCGTCTATCTCTCCATCCTTTACTTCCTCACAAGGTTCTTTAGGTTCTGTGAGATCCTGGTTCTCCTTTAGCAAAGCGTCTATCTCTCCATCCTTTACTTCCTCACAAGGTTCTTTAGGTTCTGTGAGATCCTGGTTCTCCTCTAGCAAAGCGTCTATCTCTCCATCCTTTACTTCCTCACAAGGTTCTTTAGGTTCTGTGAGATCCTGGTTCTCCTCTAGCAAAGCGTCTATCTCTCCATCCTTTACTTCCTCACAAGGTTCTTTAGGTTCTGTGAGATCCTGGTTCTCCTCTAGCAAAGCGTCTATCTCTCATCCTTTACTTCCTCACAAGGTTCTTTAGGTTCTGTGAGATCCTGGTTCTCCTCTAGCAAAGCGTCTATCTCTCCATCCTTTACTTCCTCACAAGGTTCTTTAGGTTCTGTGAGATCCTGGTTCTCCTCTAGCAAAGCGTCTATCTCTCCATCCTTTACTTCCTCACAAGGTTCTTTAGGTTCTGTGAGATCCGGTTCTCCTCTAGCAAAGCGTCTATCTCTCCATCCTTTACTTCCTCACAAGGTTCTTTAGGTTCTGTGAGATCCTGGTTCTCCTTTAGCAAAGCGTCTATCTCTCCATCCTTTACTTCCTCACAAGGTTCTTTAGGTTCTGTGAGATCCTGGTTCTCCTTTAGCAAAGCGTCTATCTCTCCATCCTTTACTTCCTCACAAGGTTCTTTAGGTTCTGTGAGTCCTGGTTCTCCTCTAGCAAAGCGTCTATCTCTCCATCCTTTACTTCCTCACAAGGTTCTTTAGGTTCTGTGAGATCCTGGTTCTCCTTTAGCAAAGCGTCTATCTCTCCATCCTTTACTTCCTCACAAGGTTCTTTAGGTTCTGTGAGATCCTGGTTCTCCTTAGCAAAGCGTCTATCTCTCCATCCTTTACTTCCTCACAAGGTTCTTTAGGTTCTGTGAGATCCTGGTTCTCCTTTAGCAAAGCATCTATCTCTCCATCCTTTACTTCCTCACAAGGTTCTTTAGGTTCTGTGAGATCCTGGTTCTCCTCTAGCAAAGCGTCTATCTCTCCATCCTTTACTTCCTCACAAGGTTCTTTAGGTTCTGTGAGATCCTGGTTCTCCTTAGCAAAGCGTCTATCTCTCCATCCTTTACTTCCTCACAAGGTTCTTTAGGTTCTGTGAGATCCTGGTTCTCCTTTAGCAAAGCGTCTATCTCTCCATCCTTTACTTCCTCACAAGGTTCTTTAGGTTCTGTGAGATCCTGGTTCTCCTTTAGCAAAGCGTCTATCTCTCCATCCTTTACTTCCTCACAAGGTTCTTTAGGTTCTGTGAGATCCTGGTTCTCCTCTAGCAAAGCGTCTATCTCTCCATCCTTTACTTCCTCACAAGGTTCTTTAGGTTCTGTGAGATCCTGGTTCTCCTTAGCAAAGCGTCTATCTCTCATCCTTTACTTCCTCACAAGGTTCTTTAGGTTCTGTGAGATCCTGGTTCTCCTAGCAAAGCGTCTATCTCTCCATCCTTTACTTCCTCACAAGGTTCTTTAGGTTCTGTGAGATCCTGGTTCTCCTTAGCAAAGCGTCTATCTCTCCATCCTTTACTTCCTCACAAGGTTCTTTAGGTTCTGTGAGATCCTGGTTCTCCTTAAAGCGTCTATCTCTCCATCCTTTACTTCCTCACAAGGTTCTTTAGGTTCTGTGAGATCCTGGTTCTCCTTTAGCAAAGCGTCTATCTCTCCCCTTTACTTCCTCACAAGGTTCTTTAGGTTCTGTGAGATCCTGGTTCTCCTTAGCAAAGCGTCTATCTCTCCATCCTTTACTTCCTCACAAGGTTCTTTAGGTTCTGTGAGATCCTGGTTCTCCTTTAGCAAAGCGTCTATCTCTCCATCCTTTACTTCCTCACAAGGTTCTTTAGGTTCTGTGAGATCCTGGTTCTCCTTAGCAAAGCGTCTATCTCTCCATCCTTTACTTCCTCACAAGGTTCTTTAGGTTCTGTGAGATCCTGGTTCTCCTCTAGCAAAGCGTCTATCTCTCCATCCTTTACTTCCTCACAAGGTTCTTTAGGTTCTGTGAGATCCTGGTTCTCCTTAGCAAAGCGTCTATCTCTCCATCCTTTACTTCCTCACAAGGTTCTTTAGGTTCTGTGAGATCCTGGTTCTCCTTTAGCAAAGCGTCTATCTCTCCATCCTTTACTTCCTCACAAGGTTCTTTAGGTTCTGTGAGATCCTGGTTCTCCTCTAGCAAAGCGTCTATCTCTCCATCCTTTACTTCCTCACAAGGTTCTTTAGGTTCTGTGAGATCCTGGTTCTCCTTAGCAAAGCGTCTATCTCTCCATCCTTTACTTCCTCACAAGGTTCTTTAGGTTCTTGAGATCCTGGTTCTCCTCTAGCAAAGCGTCTATCTCTCCATCCTTTACTTCCTCACAAGGTTCTTTAGGTTCTGTGAGATCCTGGTTCTCCTTTAGCAAAGCGTCTATCTCTCCATCCTTTACTTCCTCACAAGGTTCTTTAGGTTCTGTGAGATCCTGGTTCTCCTCTAGCAAAGCGTCTATCTCTCCATCCTTTACTTCCTCACAAGGTTCTTTAGGTTCTGTGAGATCCTGGTTCTCCTCTAGCAAAGCGTCTATCTCTCCATCCTTTACTTCCTCACAAGGTTCTTTAGGTTCTGTGAGATCCTGGCTCCTCTAGCAAAGCGTCTATCTCTCCATCCTTTACTTCCTCACAAGGTTCTTTAGGTTCTGTGAGATCCTGGTTCTCCTCTAGCAAAGCGTCTATCTCTCCATCCTTTACTTCCTCACAAGGTTCTTTAGGTTCTGTGAGATCCTGGTTCTCCTTAGCAAAGCGTCTATCTCTCCATCCTTTACTTCCTCACAAGGTTCTTTAGGTTCTGTGAGATCCTGGTTCTCCTTAGCAAAGCGTCTATCTCTCCATCCTTTACTTCCTCACAAGGTTCTTTAGGTTCTGTGAGATCCCGGTTCTCCTTAGCAAAGCGTCTATCTCTCCATCCTTTACTTCCTCACAAGGTTCTTTAGGTTCTGTGAGATCCTGGTTCTCTCTAGCAAAGCGTCTATCTCTCCATCCTTTACTTCCTCACAAGGTTCTTTAGGTTCTGTGAGATCCTGGTTCTCCTCTAGCAAAGCGTCTATCTCTCCATCCTTTACTTCCTCACAAGGTTCTTTAGGTTCTGTGAGATCCTGGTTCTCCTCTAGCAAAGCGTCTATCTCTCCATCCTTTACTTCCTCACAAGGTTCTTTAGGTTCTGTGAGATCCTGGTTCTCCTTTAGCAAAGCGTCTATCTCTCCATCCTTTACTTCCTCACAAGGTTCTTTAGGTTCTGTGAGATCCTGGTTCTCCTAGCAAAGCGTCTATCTCTCCATCCTTTACTTCCTCACAAGGTTCTTTAGGTTCTGTGAGATCCTGGTTCTCCTTTAGCAAAGCGTCTATCTCTCCATCCTTTACTTCCTCACAAGGTTCTTTAGGTTCTGTGAGATCCTGGTTCTCCTTAGCAAAGCGTCTATCTCTCCATCCTTTACTTCCTCACAAGGTTCTTTAGGTTCTGTGAGATCCTGGTTCTCCTCTAGCAAAGCGTCCATCTCTCTTTTGGTCTTATGGACCACTTGAGGAGCTTTAAATATTTCCTGTTCAGCTCCTCATTGGTTAAGACTCTCTGATTCTCCTTCAGGTCTTCCTCCTCCGTCTGAGAGGCCTGGTCCTGCATCTTCTCCTCCTTCTCCTCCTCTCCTCCTCCTCCGTCTGAGAGGCCTGGTCCTGCATCTTCTCCTCCTTCTCCTCCTTCAGGTCTTCCTCCTCCGTCTGAGAGGCCTGGTCCTGCATCTTCTCCTCCTTCTCCTCCTTCAGGTCTTCCTCCTCCGTCTGAGAGGCCTGCTCCTGCATCTTCTCCTCCTTCTCCTTCAGGTCTTCCTCCTCCGCTGAGAGGCCTGGTCCTGCATCTTCTCCTCCTTCTCCTCCTTCAGGTCTTCCTCCTCCGTCTGAGAGGCCTGCTCCTGCATCTTCTCCTCCTTCTCCTCCTCCTCCGTCTGAGAGCCTGCTCCTTCTTCTCCTCCTTCAGGTCTCCTCCTCCGCCTGAGAGGCCTGCTCCTGCATCTTCTCCTCCTTCAGGTCCTCTCCTCCTCTGAGAGGCCTGCTCTCATCTTCTCTCTTCTCCTCCTTCTCCTCCTTCAGCCTCCGTCTGAGAGGCCTGCTCCTGCATCTTCTCCTCCTTCTTCTTCTTAAACTCCTCTCCAGCTCCAGCTTCCCGTCCTGAACCTGTTTCTTCAGAAGCTGGATCATAAACTCATGCACTTTGCAGCCCTCTGAAGGAACCTCTGAAGGAACATCTGAAGGAACATCTGAAGAACTGACCGCCAGCTGCTCTCTGTTGTTCTCCATCTCTATGAATGATCTGCTGTTTAGCTAACAGGGGCTAAATGTACTTATTGGATTTTAAGGTCTACAGTGAATTGACTAAGTGTTGTTCACCTGTGAAGATCACCTGACTAAACTATACGTGCAAGTATCCTAATGTTCGCTGACCACAAACCCTGTTTCTGCTGCTCACGCTGTGATGACCTGTCTCTCAGAGATACCTGCAGACTCTCACAGACTCTGAGACCAAAGCCTTTGAGGTCATCATTCTGAAGGTTCCATCTCAGAGAAAGCCAGAGATGAGGTTCAGTCTGAAGGTTCCATCTCAGAGACCAAAGCCAGAGATGAGGTCATCAGTCTGAAAGTTCCATTCTAGATAAGGAGTGATTGACAGAAGCTGACCGTGCTGTTGCCTGGCAACGCAGTTCTGTTCAAATCATATTAAGAAATGTAAACATCAATAAAAAATACTTTATTGATCCCAAAAACACAGGAAGTTAAAGTACTGAGCCAGGCCCGGTTCTACGGGGGTGCATAGGCATGCATTGCACCCTCAGTTGAATGTTATGCACCCTCTATTCAAAAAAGAAGGGATCGAAAAATATTATACAATATAAAACAAATTGTGTCAGGTGCGCGTGACCTGCGCCGCTGTGCGAGCATCATTTCCAAAGTGCTTCCACAGCAGTGACACACATCTGTGGATAATCACGGATATACGAAAATGGTTAAAGCAACCATCACTAAACGCCAGCAACACTGCAACTACTGCAGACAATAGCAACAGGTCAGATGGGGACATCACGTTACCCTCCGTCGTGGACACTAGCTTACTCCCGCCCGACTCGCCGCCCCCGGAGCAGCAGTCTTCGTCGCCCCAAACACCGCCACCCCTCGGAGGCCCGCGGATGCCAGGGGACCTCGGCAAAACAGAGCCTGCCCAGGTATATCTAAGCAAGTACCCGCCTGCACAGTGGGGGAAGGCGTCATTTTGCAGCTCGTGGTATAAAAATAGACAATGGCTAGAATATTCATGTGAATATAGTGCCATATTCTGCCATGCCTGTAGAAATGTTGGGTCAAATAATGCATACAATAGCACAAATGCCTTCACCACGACTGGCTACAAAAATATCTCATATCCCAAGCTTATCAACGAGCTGATGTTGCAGCTGAAATGTTCTCCAGGTCACAAAGTCAACCTCACATGATGATGTGATCCAGTTTTCAAGCACAGTAGATATTCTCTTCCCAGAGTATATGATGGGACCAAGGTGATGATGTACATGGTTTTAATAATACTTTTGCCTTTCAATGTTTGACATTTCAAACCATGAGCTGGTTCAAATCATATTTGCCTTGATATACAATATGTTCTCATTTATTTTATCAGTACAGTTTTGCAGCTTTTGTGCTTTTCTTTGCCATAGTCCACTTTGGGCTGTCAGCTGTTTACTAGCATCATTCAAACAAGACGCGCTGGCTCGGGGGCTACAACTACAACAAAATGAACATATTTTACCGTGATTTAATTGTAATACACGTTTCAAATGATGCCGAAGTAACAACATACTGATACGGTTAGTAAAAACCATGAATTAATGCTTTGACAAGTCTGCAGACAGACGGCAGGAGAAAACCTTTTAAAATGCTGTTTTCTGAATGAGATCGGATCGACCAGGCTAAGCTAACGTTGTATATGCTCCGTCCACACTCACAACAACGGCCTACAGACAGAAATAAACCAGCGACTGTATTCGCCATGACACAGACAGTCTGTGGTTTGTACTTGTTTAACTTTTGTCCAGTTTCTGAACAGATATGAGGAGCTGTGAGCTCTGTGTGCTAACAGCTAACAGCTGATGTTTTCTGGTTGAACGTCAGTGACGGCAGGCTGAGATCCTCACCGCTGATTGGCTACCGCGAGATCGCGTCACGCGAATATGACGCTCGAGTTGAAAAAATTGAACTCGAGCGTTTGTCGCGGCCCCCTTCAATCGCCCCAAACATCGCATCGCATCCGGTGTGAACGCAGCATTATGAGAGAACAGTGTTATATTTCTTATTGGGGGGGTTTAAGTGAAAATAAGATAAGAAGTACTTTATTGATCCCAATCTGGGAAATGTTTGCATTGCAGCAGCATAAAAAGACAAGACGTTGCACATTAGAGAAATTAAAAGACTAGAAATAACAATCCAAAATGTAAACATCCATCCATCTTCTCCCGCTTATCCGTGGTCGGTCGCGGAGGTAGCAGTTCCAGCAGAGAGCCCCAAATGTTCCTTTCCCTGGCCACATCAACCAGCTCTGACTGGGGGATCCCCAAGGCGCTCCCAGGCCAGCGAAGAGATATAATCCCTCCACCTGGTCCTAGGTCTACCCCTCGGTCTCCTCCCAGCTGGACGTGCCTGGAACACCTCCCTAGGGAGGCGCCCAGGTGGCATCCTTACTAGGTGCCCGAACCACTCAACTGGCTCCTTTCAACGCGAAGGAGGAGCGGTTCAACTCTGAGTCCCTCCCGGATGACTGAACTTCTCACCTTATCCCTAAGGGAGACGCCCGCCACCCTGCGGAGAAAACCCATCTCGGCCGCTTGTATCCGCGATCTCGTTCTTTCGGTCAAAATGTAAACATCTCAAATAGAAATAAAATTGCATTAAAAAAAGTAGAAAATGTTCGTGTTGTTTTACAGGATTTGAGATGTTATTTTATTTATATTGATTTAATAATTATATTATTATTATATTCCCTCTGGAGCCGACAGGTGGCGGCGATGCGCCATTTCACTGCATCCTAACCGCCGGATCCCCGAAGAACAAGAAAGGACGTGGAGTTCTATTTTGAAACTCGAGGAAGCTAATATTTACATCTGAGCAGCGACTTTATTTAACTCTAAAACAGACCGGGAATAAAGGAAAACACGTGAGGGACATGGAGGGAGCTACTCAAGGTAAAAGGAGAGTGTGTGTGTGTCAGTACGGGTAGTTAGCTGGTTGCTAAGCTAACTGTCATAGTTTGTTGTGATGCTTCGTTAGCATTAATGCTAACTGAAGCTAAACTAGTCCCTACAAGTCTTTGAGCTTAAATATCATTTATTTCTGTCGGTTTTGTGAGAGTTAACCTTCCTGTCATGTTCTTTCTATGTTTAATGATGTGCTCCCGGTCCATCCGTACAGCCAGCTATCTATACATGTATTATGTCCTAATGTTGTGTTGATTTGTCTTTATTGTGAATATGGCCTGAAAGTGGTCAACAACTCATATTATAATAATAAGTTAAAAAATCACAATGATCGATTATTTTGACTATAAAAATACTAATAGGGATTATATTGTGCCTATTATCACCGAGTACTTAATGTCAGAGAAACCCAGTGGTGTAAAGTCACTAAGTACATTTACTCATGTACTTAAGTACAATGTTGAGGTACTTATACTTAACTTGAATATTTACATGTTATCTACTCCACTACATTTATGTAATACCTTTAGTTACTTACAGTCCTCTCCTGCTGATGTTAGTGTTTCATTTATGAAATAAGTCACAAATTAACAGAAAGAAATGGGTTATTCTCTTAAAGTTCCACCTGGAGTAAATTCACAAGCTATTTGAGTACTTCTACTTTACTCAAGTACAAGATCTGATACTTCTACTTTTACTCAAGTACAAGATCTGAGTACTTCTACTGTTACTCAAGTACAAGATTTGAGTACTTCTACTTTACTCAAGTACAAGATAATAATAATAATATATGAGACTTGTTATAGCGCTTTTCAGGAAACTCAAAGACACTTTGACAGAGAGTCAAAAAACAAAAGATAAACAAAACATAGAAGGGGGGGGGGGGGTCATGGTTGAATGCAGTGTTGAACAGGTGGGTTTTGAATGCGGTCAGGGAGAAGAGTCTCTGATGGATTGGGTAGTGAGTTCCGAGGGTGGGTGCAGCAACGGAGAAGGCTCTGTCGCCCCAGGACTTGAGGTTGGTCCGGGTGGGGGGGACAGGAGGTTGGCAGTAGCAGAGCGGAGGGAGCGAGTGGGAGGGTGTCTGTGGAGGAGGTCAGTCAGGTGGGGGGGACAGGAGGTTGGCAGTAGCAGAGCGGAGGGATCGAGTGGGAGTGTGTCTGTGGAGGAGGTCAGTCAGGTGGGGGGGACAGGAGGTTGGCAGTAGCAGAGCGGAGGGAGCGAGTGGGAGGGTGTCTGTGGAGGAGGTCAGTCAGGTGGGGGGGACAGGAGGTTGGCAGCAGCAGAGCGGAGGGAGCGAGTGGAGTGTGTCTGTGGAGGAGGTCAGTCAGGTGGGGGGGACAGGAGGTTGGCAGTAGCAGAGCGGAGGAGCGAGTGGGAGTGTCTGTGGAGAGGTCAGTCAGGTAAATGGGGCCAGGTTATGGAGGGCTTTGTACGTCATCAGGAGGATTTTGTACTGTATTCTCTGGGGATGGGGAGCCAGTGGAGCTTGAAGAGGACGGGGGTGATGTGGTCACGGATTCGGGTGTGGGTGAGAGCGGCGGAGTTCTGGATGTATTGAAGTTTGTTGAGGATTTTTGCAGGTGAACCATAGAGGAGGCTGTTGCAATAGTCCAGACGGGAGGAGATGAAGGCGTGGATGAGGCTTTCTGCAGCAGTGGGGAGAGGGAAAGAGGGCGATGTTTCTGAGGTGGAAGAAGGCTGTCTTGGTGATCTGTTTGATGTATTTGTTGAAGGAGAGGGTTTGGTCAAATATGATGCCTAGTTTCCGGATGTGAGGGGAAGTTTGAACTGGGAAGCCGCTATGTTGAGGGGGAAGTTATGGATAGATGTGGTGAGCTTTTTTGGTCCAATGATTATTATCTCAGATTTATCGCAGTTGAGTTTAGGAAATTGAGTTGGACCAGGATTTTATTTCAGTTATGCAGTACTGAGTACTTCTACTTTTATCTAATGGTAGGGTCTCTGTTTGTTCCCCCTCAGGTATTCTGAGTCACCTGAGTCTGCTGGAGGTTCAGGTGAGGAGTCGGACAACTCAGCGACAGCAACCGGTCGAGTGAAGGAGCTTCAGGAGAAAGCTGCTGCTCTGAGAGACAGAAAGAGCAGCTAAAAGCAGAGATACAGACACACAGGGTACACAGATATGACTTTACATCTTTAAGAGTCCTCTCCTGCTGATGTTCAGGTGTATATCAGTATGTAGTTCTCTACTTTAAAGAGTCCTCTCCTGCTGATGTTCAGGTGTATATCAGTATGTAGTGTCTCTACTTGAAAGAGTCCTCTCCTGCTGATGTTCAGGTGTATATCAGTATGTAGTGTCTCTACTTTAAAGAGTCCTCTCCTGCTGATGTTCAGGATCTCCAGACTCTGAGGGCGTCTCTGACAAACGGCATGATGACGATGAGAAGAGGAGGAAGAAATGGAGGAAGACTCTGAGACTCAGATGTGTTGCGACTGATGGCTCGGCACACTCAGCTGAAAGACCTTCTGAACGCTCATCACACCATCGGTACTCTTTATTATTATTAAATACTTATGGCCCCAAACTGTGTTTTTAGATTTTCTTTTTGGGGGATTTAGATTTTCTTTTGTGCTGCGTTAAGCATGAAAGGTGCTATATAAATCACGTGTATTATTATTTGAGAGGTTCTCCATTCTGAAACGCCTCTCTGTTTGCTCTCAGGTGGTACGACTTCACAAAGACTCGTCAGGGAAAAGGACTTTGTGTCTCGATAGCGACGGCGTTTGAAGGCGTTTATCTGGAGACGTTCAGTCTGGAGTTTGACGTGAAGCCGGCGCTGAGACTCTCCGTCACGACGTCCCGCCCTTCATCCCGCTGACCCTCCTCATCGAGCAGAGCCGGATCAAACAGACATCTGGACGCTGCTGGACCCCCTGAGCCGCCAACTGAACGCCTTCACAGCGAGGAAGAGGCAGCTGCAGCTCGTCAAGGTCTCAACCTAAAAGTTCTAAAACGCAGGGTGTTGTTTGTGGAGGTGGGGGAGAGTAAGGTCCTGTGTTCAGTTAGTTTACTCCTCTCTCTCTCTCTCTGTCTGTCTGTCTGTCTGTCTGTCTGTCTGTCTGTCTGTCTGTCTGTCTGTCTGTCTGTCTGTCTGTCTCTCTCTCTGTCTCGAGGCTTCATGAGACTGAGGTGGGGGAGAGTAAGGTCCTGTGTTCAGTTAGTTTACTCTCTCTCTCTCTGTCTGTCTGTTCTCTCTCTCTCTCTCTCAGAGGCTTCATGAGACCTGTGAGGTATGGAGAGTAACGTCCTGTGTTCAGTTAGTTTAATCTCTCTCTCTCTCTCTCTCTCTCTCTCTCTCCTCACTCTCGTCTCTCTCTCTCTCTCTCTCTCTCTCTCTTCTCCTCTCTCTCTCTCTCATCTCTCTCTCTCCTCTCTCTCTCTCTCTCTCTCTCTCTCTCTCTCTCTCTCTCTCTCTCTCTCTCTCTCTCTCTCTCACAGAGGCTTCATGAGACTGTGGAGGTGATGGAGAGTAAGTCCTGTGTTCAGTTAGTTTATCTCTCTCTCTCTCTCTCTCTGTCTGTCTGTCTCTCTCTCTCTCTCTCTGTCTCTCTCTCTCTCTCAGAGGCTTCATGAGACTGTGGAGGTGATGGAGAGTACGTCCTGTGTTCGTTAATCATCCTGATGTTCAAGCTTCCTGTGGAAAGAAGTTCGTTCTCTGCTCGCTCCATTACTGCGACGCCAGCCGGAGTCTCCCAACACGCGTCTCCTTCCAGTGTGACGGTACCAACTTTACTACGAATATAACTGAACGTTCCCATAATGATCAGAACCAGAGTTAAAGTACAAAAGCAGGTTTACACATAGAGGAATTTGCTTTGGTGTGAGCAAAACATTGTAATATTTACTTTAAAGACTCAGAATTTTCACTTTTCTCAAAATGTTCTGAGCAAAATAAATAATATTTTAAAAACTACTTTAAAGACTATTATACAAATTGGAAAATAAAGACCATATTTCAAATATAAATATGTAATAAACTGAGAACAGTAAAATAAATATGACACATGCAGTATATTCAACGTGGAGAGCTGTGCAGATTTAAATATAGGTTGTGTGGAGATTAAATGTACAACATGTGCAGGATTTATATCGTAATAATGTCCATTAAAGACCCAATTTGTGAGTTAATCAGTTAGTGCATTGATGCAAAATTAATTGGCATTAGTTTTGATAATATTAGTAGTTTTTGTCGAGCCTTTTCCTGCCTAAATCCTAGGAAATGTGATATATCTGCAGGATCTTTTAACCAACAAAATCATTTCAATGAATCCAGAAAATGTCTATTATACTTTTATATATTTAGCAGTAGAGTACTCTTACTCGTGCATTAATAAAATACTAAATATGAGTGGAGACAAACGGAGACGGCACGCTGTACGTAGATATTCCCTCCTTTATAAATATGATTATTATGTATTTATATATTTGTGTTTTCTGCAGATAATGCTCTTCCTGATTCTCCGGAGTGGAAGAAGACCCTCCTGGAGACCCCGCTGCACAAGCTCTGAGCACCATGAGGAACACGGGAAACATCCTGTAGTTTATCAGAGACATAATGAACATTTCCACATTTAAAATGCACAGTTCTGGTGTTTAGAAGTGAGCGATATTAGCAGAAAACAGCAGCTAAGTTATATGACTCCTGTGGACGATCTGTAGTCACAGAAAACCCCTTCCCCTCTTTACCTTGTTGTTATCTATGCTTTTTTTAAAGATACCAGGCTCCATAGACATCTCATAATACCAGAACTATTTGCTGCTTTGTACAATGATTGTTTAAGTTTTCTTCCAACTGCAACAACCTATTATTAAACATCCATAAAACACGTTATATCTGATTATTTCCCCTCTTTACCTTGCAGCTCTTTCTGATGGTATCTGTGCTTCCTTCAAAGAGACCAACTCCATAGAAATCAGTAATGTTACCTCTCAGAACAAAAGACTTTCTGTCTCCAGTTCAATCAGGAGAGACGGTGTTGATGAAAGAATACATATTTATTGCCAGGAATACACAAATGAATGTAATGGAGTTTTGGCGATTAGGCCCCGTTGTGCGGGAGTATCATTCGGAGGGGAGAACCGATCCGATGAAACCTCCCGGGGTCTAGACCCTGGTGGTGTATCCATCATTTCCTGGTCTTCTCTAAACAAGAGGGACCAATGGAAACGTTGTCATGTTGCCGTTGTTCAGCATGGAAACATTCATTAGCTAACAATGACATTATTGTTCTATTAATATAAAGGGAGGTCAGGTACTCTTTAAAACAGCTGCTAGTTATGGGTACTTTTTACTGAAGTACATTTCAAAGCCTCTTTACTTTGACTTGAGTAAAGAAGTTTAGTCAGTACTTCTACTTTTACCAGAGTATTTTTAAACACGAGTATCTGTACTTCTACTTGAGTAACGGAAGTGTACTCTTACCATCTCTGGTTATGACTCTGTGTTTCCTCTCCTCTTCCTCCTCCTTTCTGTCCCTGAGTCTCTGTATGAACTCTGTCACTCTGCTCTTCATCTCCTCCCCCTGAACCCTCCTCTTCCTCTCCTCTTCCTCCTTGTCCTTCTGTTGCTTCAGCGCTCGCTCCTTCTCTGAAATCTTATCGATCCTCGCGATGTTCTTCATCTGCAGTAAAGACATGCTGCTGTGGATGATTCCTCTTCGTCTCACAGGAGCAGAAACAGACCTCTGCTGCTCCTCTTCCTCTTCCTCACCTGCTGCGTTGTGGCGTCTGCAGGATATTCATATATAATAAATACAGAATAAATAAACTAGTCCTAATAAACGAATGAAATCTAAGAAATAAACGATCGTTCATATATTTATAATAAAATAAAAAAATCTAAATACTCAAATAATAAAACCATTTTTTAAATAATTGCATTAAATAATAACAATGAAATGAAACCGACCTCTGCTCCTCCTCTTCCTCTTCATCGTGGATCCTGCATGATCTCTCACATGTTTGCGCTCTGATTTCTCTCATGGCGATGTTTCCGGTGGCTTTAGGTTCGCAGATCTTCACCATCACGACCCTCCTCTTCTCCTTCATCAGCGCCTCTCTCCTCTTCTGCAGGATCCTGAGGGTGAAACGATGCTGTTTGTCCAGCAGCTCGAGTTTCCTCTGGAGCTCTTTCTCCTCTCGCTGGTTCAAACTTTCAGATCCATCTGCAGGAAACTCCTGGAGCTCTGATCCATCTGCAGGAGACTCCTGGAGCTCTGATCCATCTGCAGGAGACTCCTGGAGCTCTGATCCATCTGCAGGAGACTCCTGGAGCTCTGATCCATCTGCAGGAGACTCCTGGAGCTCTGATCCATCTGCAGGAGACTCCTGGAGCTCTGATCCATCTGCAGGAAACTCCTGGAGCTCTGATCCATCTGCAGGAGACTCCTGGAGCTCTGATCCATCTGCAGGAAACTCCTGGAGCTCTGATCCATCTGCAGGAGACTCCTGGAGCTCTGATCCATCCGCAGGAAACTCCTGGAGCTCTGATCCATCCGCAGGAGACTCCTGGAGCTCTGATCCATCTGCAGGAAACTCCTGGAGCTCTGATCCATCTGAAGGAAACTCCTGGAGCTCTGATCCATCTGCAGGAGAAACACAGTATCAGTAAAGGAAAGATTTACAGTGTTACTACAGACGGAGAGTTCAACATTTTTCAAAATGATGACTTTTTTTTAAAATCAGAATTAGAAATTATCTCAGAATTTTCCTTTTTTCTCAGAATTTTCAAAGGTAAAACATTTTTATAAAAGTACTTCCAGTTTTTCCATTTGATACTTTAGTCTTTGTCTTTAGTAAAGGATCTGAATACTTCTTGCATCACTGAAGAAATGTGTGTTTCTGAGTCCTTTTGTACACTTCAGGTGATCAGGGTAACAAATATAACTGACAGATATCACCTTGAAACTTCCCCACTTCATTACTGACATCAACACAATTATTATTTAAATTACAAGTTTTCTGACATGTTATGTTTAAATATGCAAATGAGGCGTTATGTAATGTTAACCTACGGTGAATTTAGTAGAAATCCACAGACACAAACAGACAAAGATTGTAAAATAAACTCCTAGATGTGGATTTTTTTCCCACTATTTGGAACGAAGACTTCTCTCGTAGTGTTTCTCCTTTAATTAAAGTACATTTTTCTGTAGGTTTACCTGTTTTTCTGTCCCTCAGCGCGGTGTTTTCAGGTGTGTTTGCCGCTGCCTCTCTTTGCAGGTCACATGATATTATATTGTGAGTAGAGTAGACGTGGTTGTTGCTCATTGTCTTCTGTCACATTCCCTGAAGGGATTACATTCAGGTTACCACACAACAACGACTCTCTGTGGGAAGTGCACTGACACCGCATGTTTACATCTCATTTCTTCCACTCATTTGATCTGTATTTTAAATCAGATAAATGCAAAAAATTACATATAATTGGATAAACCCAATATGTTCACAGCCATTCCAAGTGTCTGTTAAACAATGTGTGAATGTCTGAGCTGGTTCATATTAAGATAAGATAGATAAGATGGACCTTTATTAATCCCGTGGGGAAATTCAATAGTTTAAACAGCAACAGGTTAAGAATAAAAAACAGAACAGATTCACACAGATTAGAGATTAACAAGAAGAAAACATAACAACAATATTAAGATGAATAGAGAACAAGATAAAACATCAACAGTGATCCTAATGAAATTCCCTTGAAGTAAAGACATTTAAGTAGGTTCAAATAAAACAATACGGATACAAGCGGCCGAGATGGTTTTCTCCGCAGGGTGGCTGGCGTCTCCCTCAGGGATAAGGTGAGAAGTTCAGTCATCCGGGAGGGACTCGGAGTTGAACCGCTCCTCCTTCGCGTCGAAAGGAGCCAGTTGAGGTGGTTCGGGCACCTAGTAAGGATGCCACCTGGGCGCCTCCCTAGGGAGGTGTTCCAGGCACGTCCAGCTGGGAAGAAACCAAGGGGTAGACCTAGGACCAGGTGGAGGGATTATATCTCTTCGCTGGCCTGGGAGCGCCTTGGGATCCCCCAGTCAGAGCTGGTTGATGTGGCCAGGGAAAGGAACGTTTGGGGCTCTCTGCTGGAACTGATACCTCCGAGACCCGACCACGGATAAGAGGGAGAAGATGGATGGATGGATGGATGGATGGATGGATGGATGGATGGATGGATGGATGGATGGATGGATGGATGGATGGATGGATGGATGGATGGATGGATGGATAGATGGATGGATGGATGGATGGATGGATGGATGGATGGATGGATGGATGGATGGATGGATGGATGGATGGATGGATGGAAAATAAAAAAGATTTAAAATCAAATTAAAAATGTAAAATAAAAGCACAGAGATGTTAGTTTAAATTAATTGTAAAATGATATTTTAATTAGATTTAGTTAATATATTACATTTTATACATTTATTATTCACTTATTATACTCTTTTTTGCATTTAGTTTAGCCTTTATTTTTTGGTATCTTTGATTTAATGTAATTTATATATTTTTGTTTTAATATAGCTAGTTTTATTTTTAAGTGTTTTGTTTGCATTTAAAATACAGATACATTTATTAACATCCCATCATGAGTACCTGGGCTCCAGCAGCTGGTGGGCCTCTGGGATGGCGTGGCCTGATTTAGGATCAGATTCTGGGGGACAGACATTAGTAACTGCTCCGGTTCTGAAACATATTCAGAGTATCCTCCTCCGGAAAAAAGAGCATGACACGGTCCTCCTGCTTCCAGCCCCAAAACATCACTCTCTCCTGGGGGAGGAGGGTAAAGACCTCGCCTCTGGGGGAAAATAAATATATTAAAGGAGCCAAATCCTACTGATGTTCAGGTGTATATCAGTATGTAGTGTCTCTACTTTAAAGAGTCCTCTCCTGCTGATGTTCAGGTGTATTCAGTATGTAGTGTCTCTACTTTAAAGAGTCCTCTCCTGCTGATGTTCAGGTGTTTATCAGTATGTAGTGTCTCTACTTTAAAGAGTCCTCTCCTGCTGATGTTCAGGTGTATATCAGTATGTAGTGTCTCTACTTTAAAGAGTCCTCTCCTGCTGATGTTCAGGTGTTTATCAGTATGTAGTGTCTCTACTTTAAAGAGTCCTCTCCTGCTGATGTTCAGGTGTATATCAGTATGTAGTGTCTCTACTTTAAAGAGTCCTCTCCTGATGATGTTCAGGTGTATATCAGTATGTAGTGTCTCTACTTTAAAGAGTCCTCTCCTGCTGATGTTCAGGTGTATATCAGTATGTAGTGTCTCTACTTTAAAGAGTCCTCTCCTGCTGATGTTCAGGTGTATATCAGTATGTAGTGTCTCTACTTTAAAGAGTCCTCTCCTGCTGATGTTCAGGTGTATATCAGTATGTAGTGTCTCTACTTTAAAGAGTCCTCTCCTGCTGATGTTCAGGTGTATATCAGTATGTAGTGTCTCTACTTTAAAGAGTCCTCTCCTGCTGATATTCAGGTTTATATCAGTATGTAGTGTCTCTACTTTAAAGAGTCCTCTCCTGCTGATGTTCAGGTGTATATCAGTATGTAGTGTCTCTACTTTAAAGAGTCCTCTCCTGCTGATGTTCAGGTGTATATCAGTATGTAGTGTCTCTACTTTAAAGAGTCCTCTCCTGCTGATGTTCAGGTGTATATCAGTATGTAGTGTCTCTACTTTAAAGAGTCCTCTCCTGCTGATGTTCAGGTGTATATCAGTATGTAGTGTCTCTACTTTAAAGAGTCCTCTCCTGCTGATGTTCAGTGTATATCAGTATGTAGTGTCTCTACTTTAAAGAGTCCTCTCCTGCTGATGTTCAGGTGTTTCAGTATGTAGTGTCTCTACTTTAAAGAGTCCTCTCCTGCTGATGTTCAGGTGTATATCAGTATGTAGTGTCTCTACTTTAAAGAGTCCTCTCCTGATGATGTTCAGGTGTATATCAGTATGTAGTGTCTCTACTTTAAAGAGTCCTCTCCTGCTGATGTTCAGGTGTATATCAGTATGTAGTGTCTCTACTTTAAAGAGTCCTCTCCTGCTGATGTTCAGGTGTATATCAGTATGTAGTGTCTCTACTTTAAAGAGTCCTCTCCTGCTGATGTTCAGGTGTATATCAGTATGTAGTGTCTCTACTTTAAAGAGTCCTCTCCTGCTGATGTTCAGGTGTATATCAGTATGTAGTGTCTCTACTTTAAAGAGTCCTCTCCTGCTGATATTCAGGTTTATATCAGTATGTAGTGTCTCTACTTTAAAGAGTCCTCTCCTGCTGATGTTCAGGTGTATATCAGTATGTAGTGTCTCTACTTTAAAGAGTCCTCTCCTGCTGATGTTCAGGTGTATATCAGTATGTAGTGTCTCTACTTTAAAGAGTCCTCTCCTGCTGATGTTCAGGTGTATATCAGTATGTAGTGTCTCTACTTGAAAGAGTCCTCTCCTGCTGATGTTCAGGTCCAAAATGAGCGAGCGAGAAACCCATTGTCGCTCCTCCGGCCCCTACCCCTCCCAATCCACTAGGTACTGGTAACCACGGCCCCACCTTCGAACGTTCAGCAACCACCGTACAGTGAAGGCTGGGTGGTTGTCGATGAGCCGGGTGGGGGAGGGGGCTCGATCGGAGGGCAAAGGGAATGCAGGAAACTCTCTTGAGGAGTGACACATGAAAGGTTGGGTGCACCTTCAAGGCAAGAGGCAACTTGAGCCTAACCACACTAGGATTGATGACACGTTCAATTTCATAAGGTCCAATGTACCTGGGAGTGAGTTTCCGAGACTCAGTTTGTAGAGGGAGGTCACGGGGGAAAGCCAACCTTCTGGCCCGGTTGGTAATCAGAGCTGGTCGGCGGTGACGATCCGCCAGCCTCTGGTTCCGGGCAGAGGTGCGTGAGAGCTGCCCGGGCTTCACGCCAGACTCTGCGGCTCGCCGGAGATGCCCCTGCACCGAGGGAACCGCCACCTCTCTCTTGAACCGGAAAAAGGGGGGTTGGAAGCCGTTAGAAGCCATAAAGGGTGACATACCTGTGGCAGAGCACACCAGGGAGTTGTGGGCGTACTCAACCCATGGCAGATGAAAAGACCATGAGGCCGGGTTTCGAGAGGCAACACAACGAAGAGCCGCTCCCAGGTCCTGATTTGCCGCTCCGTCTGGCCATTGGTTGGGGATGGTACCCAGAGGACAAGCTGGCCGACGCCCCCAATGCCTGGCAAAAGGCCCTCCATACTTGGGAGGAAAACCCCTGTCTGATACAATATCTTGAGGGATACCATGGAGCCTAAAAACATGCTGGGTGAGAAGAGTGGCAGTCTCGAGGGCAGAAGGTAGTTTAGGCAGGGGGACAAAGTGCACAGCCTTAGAAAAATGGTCAACGATGGTCAGAATAGTGTTGTTACCGTCTGATGGAGGGAGACCATCACAAAATCCACCGCAATGTGGGACCAGGGCCGGTGGGAATGGGCAGGGGCGAAGAAGACCAGTGGGGGCCTGATGTGAAGCTTTGCTGCGGGCACAGACGGAGCAGGCTGAGACATACTCCTTCGTGTCTGCGGACATAGTGGGCCACCAGAAGCGTTGTTGAAGTAGGGCCAGGGTCCGATGAAAACATGGATGGCAAGCTACTTTGGACGCGTGTCCCCACTGGAGCACTGGAGATCTAGCATCGGGGGGACCGAACAGCCGGTCTGGTGGACAATCCTGAGCAGCCGGATGGTCCTCCTGGTCCTCCTGGACCACCCTTTCAATCTCCCACCTAGCTGCTCCCATAACACAGGAAGATGGCAACATGGTTTCATCTGTTTAATCCTCCACTGGGGGGGCGAACTGCCGGACAAGGCGTCGGCCTTCACATTCCTGGAGCCAGGCCGGTAGGTCAAGGTAAAGTTGAACCGTCCCAAATTCTTATGGTCAGTCCATACTACAAAAGGATGGGTGGCTCCCTCCAGTCAGTGCCTCCATTGTTGAAGGGCCAGAATCACTGCCAGCAACTCCCGATTACCAACGTCGTAGTTCTTCTCTGCAGGGGTCAGCCGGCGAGAGAAGAAAGCGCAAGGGTGGAGCTTCTGGTCTGAGGGGGAACGCTGGATAATACTGCCCCCACTCCAGAATCAGAGGCATCCACCTCCACCACAAACTGGACCTCTGGATCGGAATGAGAGAGAACAGGAGCAGTGGAAAACATACATTTCAGTTTTACAAAAGCAGCCTCAGCTGCAGGAGACCACACAAAAGGCAACTTGACAGAGGTGAGTTTGGTCAGAGGTACTGCTAACCTACTATAGTCCCGAATAAACCTCCTATAAAAGTTGGCAAAGCCCGAAACCTTTGCTACTGCTTCCTGTTAGAGGGAGTGGGCCACTCGGTCACCGCTTGGACCTTTTGAGATATTTGTACTTTACTTGACTTTGATGCTACTGTGTACTTCTACTCCTCTACAGTTCAGAGGTACATGGTGCACTTTTCCTCCACTACATGTATTTAATCCCTTTAGTTACTTCACAGATGTGGATGAATGATGTGAAATATAACCAAGTGTTAAATCAGACTTTAGTTCCACCTGGAGTAAATCCTCAAGCTACCCTGCAGTATACAAAGTCATTCAGACTAGCTGCACCTTTACCAGCTTTGAGAACACTTTCATGATCAATCATTATAAAACATATCATATATATTATTCTGAAATGGACCAATCTGCACAATGACTACTTTTACTGTCGCTACTTTCACTATATTTTGATGAGAATACTTTTCTACTTTCACTTGAGGAACATTTTGAATGCAGGACTTTTACTGAAACAGAGTATTCCTACACTCTGGTACTTCTGTACTCAGATTACCGACTAAAAAAACCGCCAGGCTGTCAGGAGGCTGAACTCTCCCCCCTGCCCCACTGGACTTTAACACACACCACACACACACACACACACACACACACACACACACACACACACACACACACACACCACACCACACACACACACACACACACACACACACACACACCCACACACACACACACACACACACACACACACACACACACCACACACACACACACACACACACACACACACACACACCACACACACACAACCACACACACACACACACACACACACACCACACACACACACACACCCACACACCACACCACACACAACACACACACACACACAACACACACACACACACACACACACACACACACACACACACACACAACACACACACACACACCACCACAACACCACACACACACACACACCACACACACACACACACACACACACACACACCACACCACACCACACACACACACACACACACACACACACACACACACCACACACACACACACACACACACACGTTTTGTTACGCTGCTATGGACATTCTTGCACTAATGTACATTCTCAAAGATATTGAAGTGGCTGTTATTATGTATATATTTATTGTTGTGCTTTTATCTTAATGTGTGCACATGTTCTTTGATTGTGTATATATAGGATATACATATTTTATACATATACAGATCACTGTCTGTACACACAAACTGAAAGATTGACAATAAGGTTGACTTTGACTGATTTTCTGAAAGCTGAAGTGAGTCGTGTTTTCAAAGAGAAATCAGCTCTGTTTTCACACTGTATCTCCTCCTGCTCTCTAACCCAGCTCTGCTCTGCTCACACACTTCCTGTTCCCTCCCCTTCAGATCTGCAGTCTGAAGAGGGGCGTGACCAACACACACTGCTGTTCAGATAACAGCTCAGACTGGTTTCACTTCTCAGGAAACTCACACAGTCGAGAGGAGTTCAGCGGAGCAACAAAGAAACCACCGTCTGTTCTTTAAAACTCCAAAAACTCTGAAAGGACAGATAACACACCCTGCCTCTCATAAAGCTCAGCGGGTTCCTCAGTCACTGCAGCAGGTGAACAAGAGAAAAGATTGGTTCTGTTCAGAGAAAAAGGAAATATCTGACTAACACACGGAGGGGAAATGGCTCAGAAAGGAGTTCAGCTGGACCGGGAAACGTCCTCTTGCTGCATCTGTCTGGATCCACTGGAGGACCCGGTGAGTCACTCCTGTGGACACAGCTACTGCATGGACTGTATTAAACACCACTGGGATGGAGAGGAAGTCCACAGCTGCCCTCAGTGCAGAGAGACTTTCTCCCAGAGGCCTGTCCTGCTGAAAAACACCTCATTATCAGATTTGGTGGAGCAGCTGAAGAAGACTGGACTCCAAGATGCTGAGGCTGGATCTGAAGATGTGGGATGTGATGTCTGCACTGAGAGGAAACTGAGAGCCTGTAAGTCCTGTCTGCAGTGTGTGGCCTCTTACTGTGAGAATCACCTCCAGCCTCACTTTGAATCAGCTGCATTACAGAAACACAAGCTAGTGCAGCCCTGCAGGGAGCTCCAGGACAACATCTGCTCTCGTCACAACGAGGTGATGAAGATGTTCTGCCGCACTGATCAGCAGTCCATCTGTTATCTCTGCTCTCTGGAGGAACATAAAGGCCACAACACAGTGTCAGCTGCAGCAGAGAGGACTGAGAGGCAGAGAGAGCTGGAGGGGAGTCGACTCAACATCCAGCAGAGAATCCAGGCGCGAGAGGAAGATGTGAAGCAGCTTCAGCAGGAAGTGGAGGCAATCAATGGCTCTGCTGATAAAGCAGTGGATGAAAGTGAGGAGATGTTTAACCAGCTGATCCTTCTCATGGAGAAGAGATGCTCTGAGGTGAAGCAGCAGGTCAGATCCAAGCAGGAAACTGAAGTGAGTCGAGTCAAAGAGGATCAGGAGAAGCTGGAGCAGGAGATCAGTGATCTGAAGAGGAGAGACGCTGAGCTGAAGCTGCTGTCACTTACAGAGGATCACAACCAGTTCCTGCACAGCTACTACTTACTGCCACCTCTCACTACACCCTCATCAGCTTCAACACCGTGCATCTACACCCTCATCAGCTTCAACACCCGTGCATCTACACCCTCATCCAGCTTTCAACACCTCTACACCCTCATCCAGCATCTTCAACCGCCATCTACACCCTCATCCAGCATCAACACGTCCATCTACACCCTCATCCAACATCAACCAGCCATCTACACCCATCAACATCTTCAACCAGCCATCTACACCCTCTCAACATCTTCACCCAGCCATCTACACCCTCATCCAACATCTTCAACCGCCATCTACACCCTCATCCAACATCTTCACCCAGCCATCTACACCCTCATCCAACATCTTCACCCAGCCATCTACACCCTCATTCAACATCTTCACCCAGCCATCTACACCCTCATCCAACATCTTCACCCGCCATCTACACCCTCATCCAACATCTTCACCCAGCCATCTACACCCTCATCCAACATCAACACCCGCATCTACACCCTCATCCAGCATCCAACCGCCATCTACACCCTCATCCAACATCTTCACCGTCCATCTACACCCTCATCCAACATCAACACCCGTCCATCTACACCCTCATCCAACATCTTCACCCGTCCTCTCAGATACTTTGAGGACGTGACAGCGGCTCTGTCAGCACTCAGAGATAAACTACAGGACGTCCTGAGAGATGAGTGGACCAACATCTCACTGTTTTATTGTCTCCACCAGAGCCAAAAACCAGAGCTGAATTCTTACAATATTCCCGTGAAATCACTCTGGATCCAAACACAGCCTACAGTGGGCTGTTGTTATCTGAGTCGAACAGAAAAGCAACATTACTGAGTCGTCTTCAGGCTTCTTCTATTGTCTCGAACGGATTCACTGATTGCTGCCAGGTCCTGAGCAGAGAGAGTCTGACTGGGCGGTGTTACTGGGAGGTGGAGTGGAGAGGGTTGGGAGGCGTTTCTGTAGCCGTCGCTTACAAGAACATCAGCAGATCAAAGGGGTATTATAGTGCGTCTGATCAAAGTGTATTTGGACGAAATGACAAATCCTGGGCGTTTGACTGTAACCATAACGATTTCAAATGTAAAGTCGTCGGTCGTCGGTCCTCCAGAGTCGGGTGGTACCTTGATCACAGTGCAGGTATTCTGTCTTTCTACAGCATCTCTGAAACCATGACCCTCCTTCACAGAGTCCGGACCACTTTCACTCAGCCGCTGCACGCCGGAGTTCGGCTTTATTACTTTCATGGAGACACTGCTGAGTTCTGTAAACTCAAATAGACAGACGGGAATCAACCTATATCCCGATGGGAGCCCTTTACATGATGGAATAAACTGACTAATGGTGCGTTCTGTCATTTTGGACCATTTGGCTTTCCTTGCGAATACACGATGTAAAAAAACATGATTCATTTTGGACCATTTTGCTTCCTTTTTTTGCTGTAAAGATTATAAATATTGTACTCATACCTATCTGTTCAAAGATTGCATATTATTCATTAAACGTTTTTTCAGCTACATCTAGTTATATTTCGTTTTTAATTACATTATAAACTTTAACATATAATACGGTTTTTCGAGAAAATATAGCACGAGGGCGCTAACGTCACTTCCGGCCAAAATGACGGCCCCGCCCACTTTCAGGTGAAAATACTGCATTAGAGAAAACATAAAATAATATTGTCTTCACGTCTTAAAGTTGCTGATTCATATATTGCACCTCAAACAAACATCAATCCAGAGGTTTCTTTACTTCCTCTACAGAAAAAAGGAAAATAAACTCAGAAATCTCAGTTTCAGCCTGATATTAATAATTGAATAATATTTGTAGCTGCCCTCGGTAATAAACACAGCAGAGTCTCGACGGATGCAGTTCCTTTAATACTCTTTCAAGCATCGTGAGAACTAGAAAATAAACACAGACATGGTACTTCATTGTCGTTACAAAATATCACAACAAGTGCAAAGCATTCAGTTAAACCACAAATGTATTAAATCACGGATCAAATAAACACGTGTAGCAAAGTCTCTTTAGTGTCACATACCTCGCTCCGCTCACCGAGGGGGCAAAAATGTGCGACATCAAGCATGGCAGTCCTTATATGCAGTGACTCTTATCTCAATTGGCACTATGAACGGTTGAGCCTAAAACAGCACACAGTTTTAATTAAAACCTATATAAACCGATACTATCACAAAACGTTCGTGACAATAGTGTTCAATAACTCACGTCTACATTCGAGAGGTCCGTTGCACAAACTAGACCCTGACGCTCGATACTTTTGCGACACCAATTACGGCAACAGTTTAACCAAGAGTTGTTATGATTCCGGGGTTCGCAGCGTCACACCCAATACCTCATGGGTGTATAATAAGAACTGGATACAGCGTCGGAGGCGGGGTCTCGTTCTTTCCTATGAGAGATGGAGACAGAAAATACATCTAGATTCGGCTTTTAGTGCATTTTACAACTTTAAGGACCTAATGATTATAATAAGTGCTATAAAATAGTTCATACTGGGTCGTTTATTTAGTTTTTTAAAAATTATCCGCTGATTTACAGACGTTTCTTTCCCAATGTTAGTCAATGGGGAAAAGTCTTTCCGGGCCCAGTGACGTCACGGACTGAGACGGAAATTGTAGTACCGCCGTTTGGACACAACGAATATTTTCATCGGAGTCCGGCGCACTTCCTGGGGGCTTGCCATATCTACGCCGGCCCTAACCATGCATAAATAACATAGCGGTCATTTACAATATTACTAATTATTCTCCGTAAAAACAAAGCTGTCTCTGCCGTCTGTTCGATACTCATATTTCTGGAGTAACTGCACAGTTTCTGACCAACAGAAATATGTTTTCTGGCATCACTTCAACATTTTACGGGGAAAATCTGCGTTTTGTTTTGAGGGTGCAGCGCTCCTGTTACGCAGACAAAACCCTGAAATTCTATCATAATGTACTTATTTTTTTGTATTCAAAATTATACACAAGTAACGTGTTATTGTACTGGCTTTTAATACTAGTGGAACATGACAATTTGACCTTTCTATGTTTTTATATGTTTCTAGTTATTGTGCTTTTTATCTTGCTTTTAATTATTGTCTTATTATTTTACTCCCATTGTGTTTTCTATGTTGTATGTGTTCCCTGTGAAGCACTTTGGTCACTGAGGTGGTTTTAAGTGAGCTATATAAATAAATAAAGATTGATTGTTGTATTTAGTGATCAAATACATGTAGTGTTAAAAGTACTTTATCTTTCCTTTATTTATTCTCTTTGCTTTGACTATTTCTAAATGCCATTCAACGTGTTTCCGCTGAACTATTTCTTAATTCTTTTAATGTTTTCAATTTTTGTAAAGCACTTTGAATTGCCCGATATAAATAAACTTGCCTTGCCTTTGAAATGTAGTAAACAGTAGTAAAGTAAAAGTACTGTCGAAATGTAAAACCATCACTATTACTATTTATTAATGCGGAAAACAAATATCTAAACATTTAGTTGTAACTTAAATATGGACCGGGAAAAAAACGTGATGAATTTTGGACCCTTTAGCTTTCCATACTTTCCATTACATTAAAAACACTTATCCGGCAGGAGTCTCATCACCGTGTAAATAACCCGAGTGTCAAACAATAACACACCTGGATATGAGAAGCAGAAAACAGAAGAAGAGGGAATCGTTTTTAATAGTTAAGATTTTCTGATTTGCCGGAGAGTCAGTGAAGGATCCATGATGTTTTGATTGCCTCGCCTGCCTTTACATTTTACTCTAAAGTGTTTCAAACTGTTAAATAAACTGCTTTAAAGTACGATTAAAAGAATAAATACATGCATTAGTTTGTATTTTAGGAAAGCTTTCAACCTGCTCTTTCTAAATGACATACAGGTGATTTGTATACTTTAAAGTAGTGATGGCAGTGTGAGACTGAAGCTTCAATACGTGCTTCAAACCCCTGGACTACAATTCCATAGAAGCACTGCTTCGAAGCAGCAACTGCTTCATTGCCTGAATGAATCATTTGACTGGTTCGCGGTCCAATCACGCCGCTGCCTCGTCTCGATTCTGACAGGTGACAGGTTGAAACCGTTTTGAATTTGAGTGCCTCAACACTTTATAACCGCTCTAAACAATAGGCGCGTTCACACCGCAGTACTTTTCCCACTTTAGTTCCGATATAGTTCCGAAATGTCGCGTTCACACCAAAAGAATCCCCCCCCACCTAAAACATGTTCACATGGATAGGATACTAAATACATTTGCACACTTTTTATATGGTGGCCTACTGTATGTCCATATGTTTCTGTTTTGGTGGTCGTGCCACAACCGTGTCATAGTCATAGGTGCGCTATAAAATAGCACTATGCCCCTACACCTCACCTCCTCTAGGGGGGTCCGGGGGCATGCCCCCCCCCCCCCCCCCCCGGGAAGATTTTTATTAAAAAATTAATCAATCTGGTGCACTTAAGAGATAAAATTAAGAGATCTATGGATACATCTCTCAACACCCAGATGAAACAGAACTGTAAACAGATTTTCTTTATGGATATTTTACAAATCACTCACCTTTCAAACTGTATTCTTGTTTTACTGCCATATAGAATTTCATACCTGTTTTTATTTATTCTCTTAAATGGTGACCAAACCGTTTGAGACCCACTGAGATAACTAGACTAAAGTGAACTATCTAAACACTCAGAGAGTCCCTTACCTCACTGAGCTGTAGTTATCTCTCTCAGTCTGAGGACAGAGCGCTCCCTCTCCTTGTTTTAGAAACAGCTTCTAATATCCGTTAGCGCAGCTAGCTAACCAGATGCTAACAGCAACAATGCAAAGTGAGTTTGGTAGAAATATACTGTATAATAATAAAGTTATTCAAGATAATGCCATATTTATTGAAGATTTTACATTATAAATATTCCCCAAAATTATTCAAAAGCATATTCTTCCAAACTCTCTGCTGTAGTATGAGCACCAGGAGACTATTGATGTGTGTGGTGAGTTTGGTAGAAATATACTGTATAATAGTGAGTGAATATTATTGTATTCTCTTTTTTCGGAGTTGCACTTTGCAGACGGTCCCTGAGCACTCGTTTCTTCTCCGGCTGCGGATAGAGAGCAATGTAATGTGTCCAGCTCGGAGGACCGCGCGTATTGGCTTATTTTGATCAAAACGTGATTGTAGTTCGTTGTCAATGTCAACCTTACCACGGAACTAAGCCAGAAGACCGCGTCATTTCGTAGACCGCTCGGTTTACTGTTCCTTCACTTTATTTTTATATTTATAAACAGCCCTAATTTATATACATTTATTTTGGACGAAAACTTAGCGTGAGGAAAGGCACGTGTGGCGTGAGTGCGTGAGATATGGGTTAATCGCGTGACTCTCACGCTCAATGCGTGAGGGTTGGCAGCCCTGAGCTAATGGGTGAAACAGAGTGTGACAGAGAAACAGGGTGTGACTACCAGGTGACTAAGGTGACTGAGAAATGCTAACGCAGAAAATAGGTGAGTGAGGGAGCAGACTGCGACACCCTCTCTCAGGACGGAAAGATGTGCACTAGATGTCGTGTGAAAATTAAAAAGATAATACATTTACAACTCAGCTAGTCCAGATGCCGGAGAATGCATGTGTCTATAAATAATAATGAAATAAGAAGAAGATGGATCCAGGAGGATGTCAACAATCCTGAGAGCCATCAGAGAAGAAGTGAGGTGAGAATCAGACGACTCAGGATGACATGGATATAAACGGGAGTCAGATTAAAAAAAAAAAATGTTACTCCATTCAAATTTAACGTATAATTTGACGTCTTTTTGCACTTTCTTTGCAGATGTTTGACTATAATGTCTCAGGGATAATCAATATTTACATATGAATTATAAATGAAAACGTGAACAAATTGGTGTTATTTTTTATTGATTTGGTTGGAATGCTGCGTTGATTTAAAGTATTTGTTTTTAATAATAAATACTTTTTTTTTTTAAATTGTTTTTGTTTTCATACATTTACGTGGGTTTAAGTGACGTACTTCCGGTCTGCGGTGACTTCCTGCTTCTCTGCGGAACTTTTTCCTCTGTTTCTCATCAGGGGAAGTTTTAAAAGATAACACCCGACAAACTGCTTCACTTTATGGGACAAACGTTAGCACCAGCAGCAGCGGAGACACTCGGGACTTTATGATCTGACACAGAAAGAGGACATCTTCCAGGAGGTGAGGTTTGACGCCGATGCTAAAGTTAGCTAGCTCTGTTAGCAGTTGGTCCTGACGTCACCCGGCAGGATTTAACTTTAATAAAAGTGTTTAAAGTTAAATATCTGACTCTAGGAAAGTGCGTTTTTAAATTAACTGAAACTATGTTTGTTTATCTAGCATTATAGCTAATATTATGGGCTGTCTGGACTCCCAGCATGCAGTACTTTGTGCTTTATTTACTTCCTCAAAGAGTTTATAAGCAATTAAAAGTGCTTTAAACGTGACTTCATACTCCGTTAGGAATTGTTATTATTCAACGCCCAGAGATACAAGTTGATAAATCTGGCCTGGAGTCTCTACTTTAAAGAGTCCTCTCCTGCTGATGTTCAGGTGTATATCAGTATGTAGTGTCTCTACTTTAAAGAGTCCTCTCCTGCTGATGTTCAGGTGTATATCAGTATGTAGTGTCCCTACTTTAAAGAGTCCTCTCCTGCTGATGTTCAGGTGTATATCAGTGTGTAGTGTCTCTACTTTAAAGAGTCCTCTCCTGCTGATGTTCAGGTGTATATCAGTATGTAGTGTCTCTACTTTAAAGAGTCCTCTCCTGCTGATGTTCAGGTGTATATCAGTATGTAGTGTCTCTACTTTAAAGAGTCCTCCCTGCTGATGTTCAGGTGTATATCAGTATGTAGTGTCTCTACTTTAAAGAGTCCTCTCCTGCTGATGTTCAGGTGTATATCAGTATGTAGTGTCTCTACTTTAAAGAGTCCTCTCCTGCTGATGTTCAGGTGTATATCAGTATGTAGTGTCTCTACTTTAAAGAGTCCTCTCCTGCTGATGTTCAGGTGTATATCAGTATGTAGTGTCTCTACTTTAAAGAGTCCTCTCCTGCTGATGTTCAGGTGTGTATCAGTATGTAGTGTCTCTACTTTAAAGAGTCCTCTCCTGCTGATGTTCAGGTGTGTATCAGTATTGTGTCCTACTTTAAAGAGTCCTCTCCTGCTGATGTTCAGGTGTATATCAGTATGTAGTGTCTCTACTTTAAAGAGTCCTCTCCTGCTGATGTTCAGGTGTATATCAGTATGTAGTGTCTCTACTTTAAAGAGTCCTCTCCTGCTGATGTTCAGGTGTATATCAGTATGTAGTGTCTCTACTTTAAAGAGTCCTCTCCTGCTGATGTTCAGGTGTATCAGTATGTAGTGTCTCTACTTTAAAGAGTCCTCTCCTGCTGATGTTCAGGTGTATATCAGTATGTAGTGTCTCTACTTTAAAGAGTCCTCTCCTGCTGATGTTCAGGTGTATATCAGTATGTAGTGTCTCTACTTTAAAGAGTCCTCTCCTGCTGATGTTCAGGTGTATATCAGTATGTAGTGTCTCTACTTTAAAGAGTCCTCTCCTGCTGATGTTCAGGTGTATATCAGTATGTAGTGTCTCTGCTTTAAAGAGTCCTCTCCTGCTGATGTTCAGGTGTATATCAGTATGTAGTGTCTCTACTTTAAAGAGTCCTCTCCTGCTGATGTTCAGGTGTATATCAGTATGTAGTGTCTCTACTTTAAAGAGTCCTCTCCTGCTGATGTTCAGGTGTATATCAGTTGTAGTGTCTCTACTTTAAAGAGTCCTCTCCTGCTGATGTTCAGGTGTATATCAGTATGTAGTGTCTCTACTTTAAAGAGTCCTCTCCTGCTGATGTTCAGGTGTATATCAGTATGTAGTGTCTCTACTTTAAAGAGTCCTCTCCTGCTGATGTTCAGGTGTATATCAGTATGTAGTGTCTCTACTTTAAAGAGTCCTCTCCTGCTGATGTTCAGTGTATATCAGTTGTAGTGTCTCTACTTTAAAGAGTCCTCTCCTGCTGATGTTCAGGTGTATATCAGTATGTAGTGTCTCTACTTTAAAGAGTCCTCTCCTGCTGATGTTCAGGTGTATATCAGTATGTAGTGTCTCTACTTTAAAGAGTCCTCTCCTGCTGATGTTCAGGTGTATATCAGTATGTAGTGTCTCTACTTTAAAGAGTCCTCTCCTGCTGATGTTCAGGTGTATATCAGTATGTAGTGTCTCTACTTTAAAGAGTCCTCTCCTGCTGATGTTCAGGTGTATATCAGTATGTAGTGTCTCTACTTTAAAGAGTCCTCTCCTGCTGATGTTCAGGTGTATATCAGTATGTAGTGTCTCTACTTTAAAGAGTCCTCTCCTGCTGATGTTCAGGTGTATATCAGTATGTAGTGTCTCTACTTTAAAGAGTCCTCTCCTGCTGATGTTCAGGTGTATATCAGTATGTAGTGTCTCTACTTTAAAGAGTCCTCTCCTGCTGATGTTCAGGTGTATATCAGTATGTAGTGTCTCTACTTTAAAGAGTCCTCTCCTGCTGATGTTCAGGTGTATATCAGTATGTAGTGTCTCTACTTTAAAGAGTCCTCTCCTGCTGATGTTCAGGTGTATATCAGTATGTAGTGTCTCTACTTTAAAGAGTCCTCTCCTGCTGATGTTCAGGTGTATATCAGTGTGTAGTGTCTCTACTTTAAAGAGTCCTCTCCTGCTGATGTTCAGGTGTATATCAGTATGTAGTGTCTCTACTTTAAAGAGTCCTCTCCTGCTGATGTTCAGGTGTATATCAGTATGTAGTGTCTCTACTTTAAAGAGTCCTCTCCTGCTGATGTTCAGGTGTATATCAGTATGTAGTGTCTCTACTTTAAAGAGTCCTCTCCTGCTGATGTTCAGGTGTATATCAGTATGTAGTGTCTCTACTTTAAAGAGTCCTCTCCTGCTGGTGTTCAGGTGTATATCAGTATGTAGTGTCTCTACTTTAAAGAGTCCTCTCCTGCTGATGTTCAGGTGTATATCAGTATGTAGTGTCTCTACTTTAAAGAGTCCTCTCCTGCTGATGTTCAGGTGTATATCAGTATGTAGTGTCTCTACTTTAAAGAGTCCTCTCCTGCTGATGTTCAGGTGTATATCAGTATGTAGTGTCTCTACTTTAAAGAGTCCTCTCCTGCTGATGTTCAGGTGTATATCAGTATGTAGTGTCTCTACTTTAAAGAGTCCTCTCCTGCTGATGTTCAGGTGTATATCAGTATGTAGTGTCTCTACTTTAAAGAGTCCTCTCCTGCTGATGTTCAGGTGTATATCAGTATGTAGTGTCTCTACTTTAAAGAGTCCTCTCCTGCTGATGTTCAGGTGTATATCAGTGTGTAGTGTCTCTACTTTAAAGAGTCCTCTCCGCTGATGTTCTGGTGTATATCAGTATGTAGTGTCTCTACTTTAAAGAGTCCTTGTTCCAGCTTCCAGATCCTGAATCATGGAGGACCAAAACAGATCTCAGCGTAAAATGTCGACGGCAGGAGAAGCCTTTATAAGATCCTTGGTTTGAAGAAAGGAGCGTCGCCAGAGGAACTAAAGAAAGCGTACAGGTGTGTTCACAAATATCACTTGTCCATAAACTACATGTCCCACAATGCATCTCATTTTGTGAAATGCACACTGAAGAGACTTGCAATTATTCACCCCAGACTTCTGCTTTCAGACGTAGTTAATTATGAAGTTATTACCCTATCCCATAATAATCCAATGCAGAGGCCATCGTGTGATATAATACATTATTTTGTATATATTATATATTTATATATGTATATTTATATAGTCTTTAAGTTCCAACCGGGCCTTTGGGTGCACTAATGGAAAGGAACTGATGGTTTCTCTCTGACGGGTAAGACACAGGACAACTGAGTCGATGCAACAATATAAAACAAGTGAACATATAGGTTCAACATAAATAAAAAGATTGATACAAAGGGAGGTAAAATAAAGACTCCCTCACTCCCTTATTTACAGGAAACTGGCGTTGAAGCATCATCCGGATAAAAACCCAGAAAACCCAGAGGCTGCGGACAAATTCAAGGAAATCAACAACGCCAACTCCATCCTGAGCGATGAGAACAAACGGAAGATCTACGATGAGTACGGATCGATGGGACTCTACGTCGCCGAGCAGTTTGGGGACGAGAGCGTCAAATATTACTTCCTCATGTCCAAGTGTTGGTTCAAGGTGAGAGGAAACGAGTATTTCAAATGGAGGCCGACAGGTGAAAAACTCTCAATCAGGTTGACCAAAAAAAAGTTAACATCAAAAAAAGTTGAGCAAAAAAACGTTGAATAAAAAATTGCTGACTAAAATTAAAATTGACAAAAAAAAGAATTGACCAACTGAAAAGTTGATTCCCCCCAAAAAAGAAATAAAACTGCAATAATTATGGATCGCCACATTCCTAATTGATAGCGGCGTTGTAGAAATGTATTTAAAAACTATTTCAAGGGACTTAATCTAACAGAAACGTGTTTGCATGTGGATCATTTCGTAGATCATTGACAACGTTTTTCTGCTGCAACTTGTTTTCGTACTTGTTGCAAATTAATGCAATTCCATAATGGATTCGCCCCCCCTTCCTAATTCAGCTTTTCTCTCCCTGTCCTCTGTGTCAGGGCCTGGTGGTGTGCTGCGGGATCTTCACCTGCTGCTGCTGCTTCTGCTGCTGCTGTTTCTGTTGTGGGAAGTGCAAGACGAGCGAAGAACAGGAAAACTTCGCCTATGTGGACCTGAAGACCTGGAGGCAGAGATCAGAAATCAGGACGCAGGTAAGATGATTCAGATGATGTCCTCCAGCTGCTGGAACAACAAATTCATTGTCAGAAGGGTTATCTGAAACGGCAAGTGTTGTCCCTTTTGTATTTCAAGACATACGTGAAACTATCAAACTCTCATGAGACACAGATTAGGTAGAGAGGCTTGAGAAAGTGGAAACGATGCAGAGGAGATGTCAGGGCGGTTTCGGCGAGGTCGACAAAACAATGAATCCACACATTTTCTACTGTGTTGTGTACGTACATGTGAACAATTGGAAACGTTAGAGAGAAGATTAGCACGGCCCCCTTGTGCAAGGATGGCATGCAATTGTACTTGTTTCCACAAGTTGATCTACCTGCGTTTCCCCATCTGTTCTCGAGCACCTGAGGCCAAAGGGGCTGGATTTCACAACGATGTGGTTGTGAAAGTGCTTGTTGCATTTCACAACCACATCGCAGCAGGACATTCTAGCTGAGAGGGACCTGGTGAGCATGACAAGAATCTCAGCAAGTCAGTATTTGGTTGTCAAACTTTGTCCAACTCTCCCAACGTCAGAGCAGTTTTGGATTTATCCTTTTCCGTGTTTTAGACAGAATCAGCTGTCAGAGGTTGTGGTGGATTTCTGTCGAGTGGTGCGAGTCCTAAACCAGGAAGTGAGTTAGCATTTCACCACTTCCTGTTCCCTCGTCTCAGAGCCAATGGGATCTCTCCATAGGATGTTGGAAAATATCTGGAAATAAGGTCTGTGGTTGAGACACATTGAAGAGACGGATCACGTTTTGTTCTAGGACATTAAATCCATCAGCAGTGACCCCACTGGTGATTTCTGAAGAGTTGAGGTGTCTGAAAAACGATGGTTGTTACCAAGTGGCTGAATAGGACTACAGAAGTCGTGGAGGACGTTGTACGTCATTACGCCGAACACGTGAACACTCCTCTAAGTTAGTTTGCCCTGTTCTGCTTGAGAGCAAGTACCTGCCTCCTGCAAAGTGTTCAAACAAACGCTTCAACTCGTACCATTAGAATCTGTATGTTTGAATATGGATGGAGCGTGACGTTGAAGTCGTGCTGCTGGACTCGGCTGCAATTCCTTTAAAGCAGGGGTGTCAAAACTCAAATACACAGTGGGCCAACATTAAAAAATGGTTACTAGTGGAGGGCCGGACTGGTTCAATGTTTATTGCAGAACTTATTGAAATGAACTTATTGCACATATTAAACCTGGAACTAACAAAGCTTCAATGATTGCCTATAAAAACAACATTAAACATTAAATAATCAGTTGCATTCATTTCTTACGGCTCTATCTGCAGCTTTTCCAGAGTAATTTCTTACGGCTCTATCTGCAGCTTCTCCAGAGTCATTTCTTATGAGTACATTTTCCCACAGGCCAACAACAGCTTCAAGAAAACTATTCCCCTCAAGAGAAAACCAAACATGCCCTGTTGTCGTGAGAGAAAAAGTGCAGAAGGAAACATTAAACTCAGGTTGCTGCTCTGATGCTAGTTCAAGCAGATACTTGGCATCTCATCTTGGGTGCAAGTTCATCAATGTTTGGGGTCAGGCTCTGAGCTGAGGAGACCCTCAGGATGGAGTGAAGGTGTGCGTGCAATATACCGGCGGGCCAGATCTAATAGTAATTAGAAATTATCCTGCGGGCCGAAATTAAATCCACCACGGGCCTGATTTGGCCCCCGGGCCTTGAGTTTGACACATGTGGTTTATAGCATAACGTTAGCATTTTGCTTCGGGCCGTTAGATTTATGATTAGAACATGATGAAAGTAGACGTGTGGAGATTATCCGGCTGAACAAAACGTGCATTTATCAAACAGCTTCGTTTTCCACAGACCTTATTTCCAGCTATTTTCCTAAATCCTCTGGAGAAATCCCGTTGCTTTTTTGTGGAGGGAACCAGCAGCTTCCTTCAGGGTAAATACGTCATCCCTGCACCGCTCTATTTTACCTATATGGTAACATTTTTAAAACCACAATCATGTCCCAGTTAATGCGCAGTCAAGAGTAAGAGATCGCAGAGCGTCCTTCCCCGTCTGCTGCAGAAACATTATAGGTGGAAAGGTTGTAACACCTTTGACCTTTAGCTCGTGCAACACTCTGATGATAAGAAGTAGAGGGGGTTTTCTCAGTGTTACATTTTCTTTTTCACAGCGGCAGACCATGTAATAATTATTCAGCCGAGCGCTGACACTTCAGAAACAGTCGTCAACTCCACAGGTAAAGTTATAGTTAAGTTATAAAGTTCACCTGTCCTCGGCTGCTTCACTAACTCACAGAACATCAAGCTTTAAGCTTTACCATCGAGGAGGTTTGGTTTTCAGCAGCTCCTGGCTTTGTTGAATCACTTGCTAACATTTCTCCCTACCACTTCTACAGGACGCTTTTCAAAATGTGGTATTGTTGTTTCCTGTGTTGCTTATTAATACATGTGCTTGCTTACACCAATAGAGAGGCGAAGTCCCTCCCTCTCCGGGGAGCTCCATGGGACCTTATTTCGGAAAAAGTATGTATTGAAGTCAATGGAGAGAGAAAGATTATCTCTCGATCCCGTTTGAATTGTGCCACGAATTACACAGATGATGTTCGTCAATTTAAAAGATCATTTTGCAAGTTAAAAAAATAAAAATGTGAAGTAACACTTTTTTGTGTGAAAGCGCTCAATGAACTACATCTCCCGTCTCGCACCACACACCCAGACGGCCGTCACGTTGGCACATTTCACTTCTTTCTTTCAGAATGAGGCGGAAAGTATTAAAAGAGGTGAAAATCACTCCAAGTCTGGGCATGTTGAGAGCTGCACATACACACAAGGGGAGTTAGTCGGTTCCGTGAGAGCCAGCATGCGGGACGGGACTCTGGGATTTGTAGTCTTTCTAGTTGCGTATTTTTCATAGTCTTATATTTCAACTGTTTACGACAAACTGACTTCTTTTACATGGAAATGATCTTTTAAATTGACAAACATCATCTGTGTAATTCATGGCACAATTCAAACGGGATGGAAAGATAATCTTTCTCTCTCCATTGACTTCAATACATACTTTTTCCAAAATAAGGTCCCATGGGGCGGGGAAGTAGATGGGCGGGACTTCGCCTCTCTATAGCTTTTGCTTAACATTATTATATGTCATTAATCCGTGATACCTGATGGAAAGCAAAATATCAGAATGTAGAATATCTTATTATTGGATTGTCATTTTACATATTTATTTGCACAAATTGTACTTTTAACTTCTCTGTTTTTTTATTAACTTTTAAAGCAACTCTAACAAATGCTATTTTCCTTCTGGGGAAAGTCATTCTTATTTCGATTAATATTCCCGATGCATGGACGACCACATGTGAAAATATATATATGCACAATCCTCTCTTTAATGTGGTGTATCCTCATCTATGCTTTCCATCTACGTGTTGCTGCTTTTGCTGCACAATTAGAAATAAGAGGGTAGAAACTTAATAAATGTCCTGTTTTTTTACTTCCTGCAGGTGAAAATGCACCCATCGTGATTCAGCCTCACGCGACGAACGGCATCAAGTGATTGGACGAAACCCCGACCATCAGCGACCGCTTTAGAGAGATTTTTAGCGGTGATATTGTGCCATATTTTTCCTTTTTTAAACTACCAGTGGGTTTGTCTTTGGCCATCCCATCTCGTGTCGGACTTCAGGGACGGAGGCCATGCAGATCAAAGCTCTGGAAATATTTGTCTTTGTGCACTTTAATATCGAAAAAGTTGCCGCGACGGTCTGACGACGTTTCGGCTCAAAGACGGCCGAAATGTTTTAGTACTTTTTAATGCAAAATGTTATCTTTAAAGCCAACCACTCGATGGGTTCAGCCACGGTGCACATAAACACATATTATAGAAAATAGGGCTTTTTGAAATGATGAACAGCGTATTGTGACATCTGTATGTTTGGATGTAAATAAATAGTAGAATTAACAGAGATGCTGACGGACAATACAGGATTAAATCAACCTTATGGGAGAAAAGCTTAGTCACTTTCCTTCTAAAACTTAGACAAAATTAGGTGTTTAATTGCTTAGTCTTTAATTGACAACACGGCACTATATCCGTAAAGACAAGGGTCCATATTTGTGTTATTTTCAGGCATTAAATTAGATAAAATCACCAACAAATAATTTTATAATCATAACTTGTTTTGAATTAAACTGTATTTAGAGTTAAAAAATACACCCACAAAATATGGAGTATGGAGCTGCAGTCTAGGATGTGGTTAGCTTAGCTTAGCATAATGACTGGAAGTAGGAGGGAAAGTTAGCATGGTTTTAAAACTCTCTGTCGTCACTATAAGCGTTAAAGTTATAATTTGAGACGCCCTGAAAATACGTTTCTGGGAGTTTGGATATCTCTTGTTTGATTTCCAGCATTCAACTCCCCTTAAAACCACAGTTAGAAAATAGAGCCTTGCTAACTTTCCTATTTTCATGTCCACATTTCCCAGTTTTTATGCTAAGCTAAACTAGCTGTTTCTTCCTATTGTAAGGTAGCCTACTTTTACAAAGCCAGGATAGCGTTTCTTTCTAGTTTTCTGTCTTTGTGCTAAGCTAAGCTAAGCTAGCTGTTTCTCCCTGTATTGCTACCTTATGTTAAGCTAAGCTAGCTGTTTCTCATTATTCCCAGTCCTTATTTCCACGTTTTTGTGCTAAGCTAAGCTAGCTGTTTCTCCCTGTATTGCTACTTTATGTTATGCTAAGCTAGCTGTTTCTCATTATTTCCAGTCCTTATTTCCACGTGTTTGTGCTAAGCTAAGCTAGCTGTTGCATCCTGTATTACTGCTCTATGCTAAGCTAAGCTAGCTGTTTCTCCCTGTATTACTGCTCTATGCTAAGCTAAGCTAGCTGTTTCTTCCTGTATTACTGCTCTATGCTAAGCTAAGCTAGCTGTTTCTCCCTGTATTACTGCTCTATGCTAAGCTAAGCTAGCTGTTTCTTCCTGTATTACTGCTCTATGCTAAGCTAAGATAGCGCTTTTCCTTCTTTGCAGTGGTTTTGCAGACCGGCTACTTATTTCTTGACTTCAGCTCCATACCTGAGTAAAACACAGACATCTAAGGCACAAAATCTAAAAAATAAAGCGTATTTCCCTTCATTTGTTTTCTTACTGCTGTTCCTGCACATAAGGTGACCTCCAATACTTCTTAAGGTGACCTCCAATACTTCTTAAGGTGACCTCCAATACTTCTTAAGGTGACCTCCAATACGACCTCCAATACTTCTAAGGTGACCTCTAATACTTCTTAAGGTGACCTCCAATACTTCTTAAGGTGACCTCCAATACTTCTTAAGGTACTGATAAAGCTCCTTCTTATCGTCTGATATTTACTGAACAGCACTTCCTGCTAAAGCAAACACATTTATGGCCAAATGTTGGGATGGATATTCTCAGATGAGTCGAGGAAGTGATCTCTGGTTTGAGAGACGATGTAAATTCAGAGGTATATTTTTCATTGGAGGTTTTATTACAAATTAAGTGTATATTAAGATAAAACTCCTTAAGTTATGTCATCGTGTTTGTGTTGTTTGTTTATCTGCTGGGTGTAGGAATGTCAGGTTTCTGCGTTTTGTACAAATCTAAAAAAACTTAATTTTTAGATGTGTTTATTTCTGACTTTGATTGAAATTTAAACAATTTTAGAAATGTTTGTTTACTTGACAGAAACCCACTTAAGTGCCAGATTACATACTTTTTTAATTGGGATTATTTTTCAATTATTTGGATCAAATGTTAACAATAAATATATATATTTTTTTGTTTTAATCAAACTTTAAAAACAAAAGACAAACAGAAAAAAATAGAAATATATTTGTTTTTATCATCTCAACATTCCTCGGGTAATTGTGCCATTTTTTAAAACTTTGCCAAAATGTCTGTTTCTGTAAAAATATTTGTCTGATAAAATAAAGACGTCTAAATCTTAAATCTGTGTTTCATTGCAACGTCTGCAGCTCTGAGCTCGCCTGCTATTGGCTGCTGCAGCTCTGAGCTCGCCTGCTATTGGCTGCTGCAGCTCTGAGCTCGCCTGCTATTGGCTGCTGCTGCTCCTCTCTGGGAGAAAAGAGAGCTGCAGCAGGTGGAAGGATCCAGATACACCTGCATTTAAAACTACAGGAGAACCAGTTTACAGGAGAACCAGTTTCATTTGAACTTTATTTAAACTCACAGGGAGAACCAGTTTACAGGAGAACCAGTTTACAGGAGAACCAGCTTCAATTTAACTTGAATTAAACTCACAGGGAGAACCAGCTTACAGGAGAACCAGCTTACAGGAGAACCAGTTTACAGGAGAACCAGCTTCAATTTAACTTGAATTAAACTCACAGGGAGAACCAGTTTACAGGAGAAACCAGCTTACAGGAGAACCAGTTTACAGGAGAACCAGCTTCAATTTAACTTTAATTAAACTCACAGGGAGAACCAGTTTACAGGAGAACCAGTTTACAGGAGAACCAGCTTACAGGAGAACCAGCTTCAATTGAACTTTATTTAAACTCACAGGAGAACCAGCTTACAGGAGAACCAGCTTCAATTTAACTTTAATTAAACTCACAGGAGAACCAGTTTACAGGCGGAACCAGCTTACAGGAGAACCAGCTTACAGGAGAACCAGTTTACAGGAGAACCAGCTTCAATTTAACTGTATTAAACTCACAGGAGAACCAGTTTACAGGAGAACCAGCTTACAGGAGAACCAGCTTCAATTTAACTTTATTTAAACTCACAGGAGAACCAGCTTACAGGAGAACCAGTTTACAGGAGAACCAGCTTCAATTTAACTTTATTTAAACTCACAGGGAGAACCAGTTTACAGGAGAACCAGTTTACAGGAGAACCAGCTTACAGGAGAACCAGTTTACAGGAGAACCAGCTTACAGGAGAACCAGCTTACAGGAGAACCAGCTTCAATTTAACTTTATTTAAACTCACAGGAGAACCAGCTTACAGGAGAACCAGTTTACAGGAGAACCAGCTTACAGGAGAACCAGTTTCATTTGAACTTTATTTAAACTCACAGGGAGAACCAGTTTACAGGAGAACCAGTTTACAGGAGAACCAGTTTACAGGAGAACCAGCTTACAGGAGAACCAGTTTCATTTTTAACTTTATTGAAACGGACAGGCAGAATAAATGGAGCTATCGGAGGATTCAGAAAAGCAGCTTCTGATTCATCCGGATCCTCTCAGACGGTACGTTTTTATAATCTTAATCCTCTCATGTCTGGCTTCACGCTACGGAAGAGGATGAGAGCCACATGAGATCTGACCTAAAGTGTGATTCAAGTTAGAATCCTGAAAAAGAAAATCTCAGAATTCTGACTTAAAAAATCTGAACTATAAGAACAAAAAATATATATTTTTGTTTTCTGAAAATCTCAAAATCTGGGAAAAAGTCTAAGATGTTCTGAAAGGAAAAAGAAAAATTCTGAGATTAAAGTTAGATGTCTGGAAGAAAATCGGGATTCTGATATTTTCCGAAAACAAAAACAGATTTTTTTTTTTTCTCTCAGTTTTTTTTCTTCTTTTACTTTATTGTCGTACGTAGTTCAGGTTCTATGTAACGACACGGTTCCTCTGCATTTCACCCATCCTAGTGTTAGGAGCAGTGGGCTGCCATTATTACGGCGCCCGGGGAGCAGTGTAGGGAACGGTGCCTTGCTCAGGGACACCTCGGTAGCACTTGGTCTTGCCGGGACTTGAACAGGTGACCTTCCAGTTGCCAAGCCAAGTCCCTACGGACCACCGCCAAGTCCCTACGGACCAAGTCCCTACGGACCACCGCCAAGTCCCTACGGACCAAGTCCCTACGGACCACCGCCAAGTCCTACGGACCAAGTCCCTACGGACCACCGCCAAGTCCCTACGGACCAAGTCCCTACGGACCACCGCCTGAGATTAAAGTGACGATTCTGAGAAGAAAATAACAACAAAATCTGAAAATCTCCCCAGATTTCTGATTTATTTCTCTGATTGAAATAGAATTTCTGAAATTCAAAGAAAATAAATTATATATTTTTCTCCTCAGGTATCTCGGGAAAATGTCAGAATTCTGAGATTTTCATTAAAGAATATATTATTTATATTGTTCTCAGAACTTTGAGGTCAAAGTCTTAAAGAGTCTTTTTTTTATCATTTACATTTTTTTAAAGAATCTGAAAAAATATATTCTTATTTTTCCTGAAAATATCAGAATCTCAAATTATTTTTTTAAGAATTCTGACTTCAATATTAGAATTCTGAAATAAAAAAATAATACCCCCCTCGGCTCAGGTCCAGTTCTCCAGAACCCAGATGTTCAGACTCAGAATCCGATGCAGACGAAGACGCGGGGTTTCCCTCCCGGTTCTGCAGGGACTTGGACTATCTGCCGGAGGAAAGCGTCGCGAGGCGTTCGGCGAGGAAGAAGCTCATCATGGCCGCCTTCGTCAGCCTCGTCTTCATGACCGGAGAGGTGGTCGGTGAGAAGGGGGAGGAGCCAAAAAAAATACTAATTTCAACTATTATTTAAAACTTATCCAGACATCACATTCTTCACAATATCAACCAATCCTAAAACAGATAAATGCATCTCTTACATTCATAACTTCACTTCAACAGGATATGATTGGATCAATTAACAGATACAGTAATCTAATCTAATTAAGTCAATTAAAGTCTTACTAACTGCCCAGTTCTGCCCGGTAACAGTTCAAATGACAACCTTCACAAACAGAGAATTAAATCAAACATAAACATTACATTACTTTACATTTAGCTGAGGCTTTTATCCAAAGAGACTTACAATAAGTGCATTCGACCAAGAAGATACAAACTTGAAGAAAAACAGAATCATATAAGAACATAGGTTTCATAGAGCCAAAACATTTCAAGTGCTACTCAACTGGCTTTAGATAAGCCAGTCCTCTGTTAGTATATAAGTGCTTTGTTAGTAATTCTATCGCTCGAAGTGGAGTCGAAAGAGATGAGTTTTCAGTCTGCGCCGGAAGATGTGTAAGCTGTCTGCTGTCCTTCCAGGAAGGAAAAGCAGTTCAGTGTCAAGGTTGAGCTTGAGGTGGTGAGCAGAAATCCACTGAGAGATGTCAGCTAGACTAGCAGAGATGCGTGCGACGACCTGGGTCTCTGAGCGGGGAAAGGACAGAATTAATTGGGTGTCGTCAGCGTAGCAGTGGTATGAAAAACCATGCGGGCTAATGACTGATCCGAGCGGAGTTTGTGTTCAGAGAGAAGAGGAGGGGACCAAGAACAGAGCCCTGAGGGACCCCTGTAGTTAATTGACAAGGGTAGGACTCGGACCCTCTCCAAGTTACCCTGTAGGTGCGGTCTTCGAGGTATGAGGTGAGGAGGGAAAGTGCAGAGCCTGAAACTCCAAGTTCTGGAGAGTGTGAAGGAGGATCTGATGGTTCACCGTGTCGAATGCAGCAGACAGGTCCAAAAGGATGATGACGAGGAGAGGGAGGCTGCTTTAGCCGTGTGCAGTTCCTCAGAGACAGCGAGGAGAGCAGTTTCTGTGGAGTGACCTGCCTTGAAACCAGACTGGTGCGGATCCAGAAGGTTGTTCTGATGGAGATAACAGGAGAGTTGTTTAAAGACAGCGCGCTCAAGTGTTTTAGACAGGAACGGGAGGAGAGATACAGGCCTGTAGTTTATAACATCAGACGGTTTGAGAGTGGGTTCTTTAGGAGAGGGTTTACTCTTGCCTCCTTGAGACTGTTTGGAAGTGACCAGAAGTTAGAGAAGTGTTGATGAAATGGGTGAGAAACGGTAGAATATCAGGAGCGATAGTCTGAAGGAGGTTTGAGGGGACAGGGTCCAGAGGACAGGTGGTAGGACGGGCAGAGGTAATGAGGGTAAGAACCTCACTTGGAGAGAGAGGGAAAAGGAGGTCAGTGTGGGTGAACGGTGGGTCAGGTGACCAGCGGAAGAGCGAATATCATCAACCTTTTTTTCAAAGTAGTTAACAAAGTCGCTTGGAAGAAGGGAGGAGGGGAAGGGGCTTTGGGGGGTTCGAGGAGAGTGGAGAAGATAGAAAATAGTTTTTGGGGATTGGAATAGAAGAATGGATCTTATCTTGAAAGAAAGTGCTTTTTGCCTGAGATCTCTCTCTGTTTTAAAACTGTAAAATATCAGTGTGTGCCCCCCCCCCCCCTTCAGGTGGATACTTCGCTCAGAGTCTGGCCATCATGACGGACGCAGCTCACCTGCTGACGGACGTCTGCAGCATCTCGATCAGCTGCTTCTCTCTGTGGCTCTCCTCCAGACCAAAGACTGACACCATGACCTTCGGATGGCATCGAGCAGGTCTCTGCACTTTAAAAACAGAGATGTGTATAAAGCTCCCTATTATACTGTTGTTCATCAATACATCACAGGTCTCAGATATACACAGAGCCTGTCTCTGATTGGCTGAAACACCAAACAGATCATTGCAGCATCCCATAATCCCCTCTGTTTCAGCCCTGTTTCCAAAGTGCTGATTCTCTGTCTGTTACTTTAGATGAAAATAAGGAGCCCTCCCCACGCCCCTCTGAGAGAGATTTGGTTACAAAGAACTCAATGGTGCTCTAGGAGGAGATTCAGGTGATAAGGGGGGGGGGGGGGGTTACCTTGGTGCTGATTGGCTAATGGTTACACAAGACAAAACATCGTTATGACATCATCAAGTGGCCAAAATCTGATCAGCTCATTTTCAGACAGGTTTTATAGAAATGGATCAGGAGAAAAAGAGAGAGAATCTTTGTTCCTGAAACTTTCAGAGTCTCTTTACACAGAGGGGACACATGTTGATGTAGAAGAGACATGAAGAAGAGGGGACACATGTTGATGTAGAAGAGACATGAAGAAGAGGGGACACATGTGGATGTAGAAGAGACATGAGGAAGAGGGGACACATGTTGATGTAGAAGAGACATGGAGAAGAGGGGACACATGTTGATGTAGAAGAGACATGAAGAAGAGGGGGACACATGTTGATGTAGAAGAGACATGAGGAAGAGGGGACACATGTTGATGTAGAAGAGACATGGAGAAGAGGGGACACATGTGATGTAGAAGAGACATGAAGAAGAGGGGACACATGTTGATGTAGAAGAGACATGTGTCCCCTCTGTGTAAAGAGAGTCTCTCTTTACACAGAGGGGATATTTGTACCCCACTCACCTGCAGTGTCTTAAAGATAATTCCTTGTTTTACTTCTTAAATGTTTGTATCTGCAGATTTCTTCTAAACTCTCAACAATTCGCATTATAACGCCTCATTTGCATATGTAAACATCAGAAAACTTGTAATGTAAAAAGTACTTGTGTTAATGTCAGTATTGAACAGTTTGGGTTTCATTGTGATACCTGTTAGTTAAATATTTTCCCCCACTGACCCTCAGAGATCCTGGGCATGCTGCTGTCGGGTGTTCCATCTGGATCGTGACGGTTTTGCTGCTGATCTCCGCCGCTCGGAGGATTTCTGACGGAGATTACGAGATCGACAGTTTCATCATGCTCATAACATCGGGGGGGGCGGTGGGGGTCAACGTGCTGTGAGTAACAACAGCTAACATCCAGAGGTGGGAAGTAACTAAGTACATTTACTCAGTACTTAAGCACAAGTTTAAGGTATAGTTCCACCTGGAGTAAATTCTGAGTACTTCTACTTTTACTCAAGTACAAGATCTGAGTACTTTTAATTTTACTCAAGTGCAAGATCTGAATACTTTTTCATCATTGGAACTATACTGTATACTATACTATCTCCACTTTTTCCCTGCAGGATGGTCCTGATTCTTCATCAGTCCGGAGCTTCACACGGTCACAACCACAGCTTTCCCCCCGCCAGGCTGCAGACTGACAAACAGCGTGACCTTCATCATGACCTTCATCATCACGACCTTCACCCTGACCTCCATCATGGACACAATGCCAGTGTCGGGCAGCTTTGTTCACGTTGTCGGGGATCTGCTGCAGAGTTTTGGGGTGCTGCTGGCTGCAACCATCATACACTTCAGGGTCAGCCAAAAACACATCCATGCTAACATGCTAATGCTAACATGCTAATGCTAAGCTACTCTAATGTTTACAATTTTCACCCTCTTATTTAAGCATGCTAGCATTACAAACCATGTTAGCTGAGGGGGGGTTAGCTTTTGCAAATATTCAGACTGAAACCAGTGCCGCCCCTGGCCCAATCGGGGCCCTGTTTCACATCTGAAATAAATTAATAATAAATTCAAAGTGTTCCTCAAATAGTTTAAAAATGACTAGTATAGGAGCGACAGAGACACGCAGTCAATGAGTGCGTAAACAACGCTAAATAAATGGAGCAGTGTAAATAATTAACTTGTGTTTAAAGTTGAGTTCATGTTAAACTTGGGCCTGAACCAAAGTGTTACTGTATTTAACGTACTACATGCATTTTGACAACGTTTGAGAAACTCTGACACAGATCCACATTCCATTACCCTAGCTCTGACACCAATTTAGGAATTGGCCGAACCGTGGTACTAATACTTCTTCTGTAAGAAATCTGCAGACACAAACGGTCAAATAAACCCCTAAAGATGTGGATTTCGGAGGGTTTCTTTCCACTAGTTTGAAAAAAGACTGAAAGTTCTGGAAGCTAAATAACCCAAACTTCTTAAATTGAAGTTGATTATGTGGTTGAACATTAGTTTATAATCAGATGTGTGTTTTCTCCACAGCCTGAATATAAAGTAGCAGATCCCATCTGCACGTTCCTGTTCTCAGTTCTGGTTCTGGGGACGACGATTCCCATTTCAAAGGATGTGTTCAGGGTCCTGATGGAGGGTAGGAACTTTATGGCTTCCATATTATAATGACTAGAGGTGAGTGTGTTACTGAGTGAGATGGTAAGAGTACAAACATCCTTTACTCAAGTAGAAGTACAGATACTCGTGTTTAAAAAGACTCTGGTAAAGGTAGAAGTACTGACTAAACTTCTTTACTCAAGTCAAAGTAAAGAGGGCTTTGAAATGTACTTCAGTAAAAAGTACCCATAACTAGCAGCTTTTTTAAAGAGTACCTGACCTCCCTTTATATTAATAGAACAATAATGTCATTGTTAGCTAATGAATGTTTCCATGCTGAACAACGGCAACATGACAACGTTTTCATTGGTCCCTCTTCTTTAGAGAAGACCAGGAAATGATGGATACACGGATCGTGTTCAAATCAATAGGCACGCAATGACTCTAAATAATAATGATCACGCCACCAAACACACATTCAGACTAAAGGAACCAGCCTGTTTGGAACATGGAAGAAGTAGAAAGTACAGGTATTTGGGTTCAACATGTTAGAAGTAGAAAGTTCAGGTATTTGGGTTCAACATGTTAGAATAGAAAGTACAGGTATTTGGGTTCAACATGTAAGAAGTAGAAAGTACAGGTATTTGGGTTCAACATGGAAGAAGTAGAAAGTACAGGTATTTGTGTTCAACATGGAAGAAGTAGAAAGTACAGGTATTTGGGTTCAATGTAAGAAGTAGAAAGTACAGGTATTTGTGTTCAACATGTAAGAAGTAGAAAGTACAGGTATTTGGGTTCAACATGTAAAAGTAGAAAGTACAGGTATTTGGGTTCAAATGTAAGAAGTAGAAAGTACAGGTATTTGGGTTCAACATGTAAGAAGTAGAAAGTACAGGTATTTGGTTCAAAGTGTAAGAAGTAGAAAGTACAGGTATTTGTGTTCAACATGTAAGAAGTAGAAAGTGGTCAGAAAAATAAGTAGTGGAGTAAAGTACTGAAACCAGAAAAATGTACTTAAGTACAGTAACAAAGTATTTGTACTCCACTACTACCCACCTCTGGATACTGAGTGTGTGTGTGTGTGTGTGTGTGTGTGTGTGTGTGTGTGTGTGTGTGTGTGTGTGTTCCCAGCAGGGAGTCCTGAGCAGGTGATCAGTGTGAGGGAGCGTCTTCTGTCTCTGAGAGGAGTTCAATCCGTCCACAACCTGCACGTCTGGAGCCTCAACCTGAACAAACACTTCCTGTCTGCACACCTGAGCACAGGTACACACACACCACACACACCTGAGCACAGGTACACGCACACACCTGAGCACAGGTACACACACACCACACACCTGAGCACAGGTACACGCACACACCTGAGCACAGGTACACACACACGACACACCTGAGCACAAGTACACACACCACACACACCTGAACACAGGTACACACACACATCACACACACCTGGGCACAGGTACACACACACCTGAGCACAGGTACACGCACACACCACACACACCTGAGCACAGGTACACACACACCTGAGCACAGGTACACGCACACACCACACACACCTGAGCACAGGTACACACACACCACACACCTGAGCACAGGTACACACACACACACACACACACCAAAAAAACACCTGAGCACAGGTACACACACACCACACACACCTGAGCACAGCAGCATGCTACTGAGGTTAACCTGTGTGTGAGGAGTACGTCGAAAGTATTTTGAAAAATAAATCATATTAAGGTATGTTGTAATAAAGTGTGTGTGTGTGGCATGTATCTGTCTCTCTGTGTGTGTGTTGTGTGTGTGTGTGTTCTCTGTGTTGGTGTGTCTCTCTCTCTGTGTGTGTCTCTCTGTGTGTGTGTGTGTGTGTGTGTGTGTGTGTGTGTGTGTGTGTGTGTGTGTGTGTCTCTCTCTGTGTGTGTGTGTGTGTGTGTGTGTGGTGTGTGTGTGTGTGTGTGTGTGTGTGTGTGTGTGTGTGTCTCAGATGCAGACCCCCTCCTCGTCCTCTCCTCAGCCAATCAGCTGCTCCGCTCTGAGTTTGGTTTCTGCAGCGTCACTCTGCAGGTGGAGCGATGAACAGCTGGTTCTGATTATATCTGAAATATTTATTACCTGAGAAGGTTTATGGAGACATTACAATAAACTGTCTTTCAATGATTGTTTTAACTTTGTTTAATTCATTACTTTTTACTCAAGTACAACATCTGAGTACTTCTACTTTTACTCAAGATCTAGTACTTCTACTTTTACTCAAGATCTGAGTACTTCTACTTTTACTCAAGATCTGAGTACTTCTACTTTTACTCAAGATATGAGTACTTCTACTTTTACTCAAGTACAAGATCTGAGTACTTCTACTTTTACTCAAGTACAACATCTGAGTACTTCTACTTTTACTCAAGTCGTCAGTTTGTGAAACAGAACAACGAAGGAAATATTTTATTAAAAATGTGAACACACATTCGTCGTCTCGCTCCGTAACTTGTTATTTATTTTCCTAAATTGGCTTTAATTCACAGTTTGAACTTTATTCCTTAAAGGACGAGATCCCCTCGGAGTCGCCTTCTCACTTTGACACAAAAATACCTTTGTATTTATGAAGCAGGATTTAGTACGTCATCATTCCCCGTGTTTAACACCTGTCCAAACGCAGCCGGTCACACGTGTTTTAGAGAGACCTTCAATGAGTGAAACGCATCGTTCAGGAGAATTGATGCAACCCTCCTTCACCTCCAGTCTCAGATCCAAGGCAGGATAACCCAGAAGAACCCTCATCACTCCGGATTTTTATTTCCCTTAGTATCACCACCACCAGTGTCTAGACCCGGGGGTTTCTCTTTCTAGTCGCTTCTCTCCCCCTTAATTCATTTCAGTATGATGGGGTCTAATCTCCTAAACGCTATCGCGCATACGGCAATATAAATGTTAATGTGGTACCACTTCACAATAACCCTACCCTTATAAAGGGTTTACGAATAGTTTGTAATTCATTTATTAATTAGATTGTGAACACTTTAAAATCCTTAATAAGCTTTTATAAGACATGAGATAAACAGGGCAACTGTGACCGGTTGCTTGCCAAATAGTGAGCCCACATTTATCTGTACTGCTAAGCCTTATTAGAAATGGTTGTAACTCATTAATGAATGGGAATGTGTTTTACACTTTACAATAAGGCTCCCTTTGGCAACTATAAATGTTAGTAACTCGTAAATAAATGGTCATAAAGACATGCCAAGAAACATCAAGATGGAAGGGGGGGGAATCAACTCAATGAACAACAGATACCAAGGATGTTGGCTGATGAAGAAGACGAAGTAAGCTAGGTAGCCAATATAAGGCTTAGTCATCTTGCCAAATAGTGAGCCTGTGTTGATGTATTCCTATACATACATTCCTGTGTTAGAACTGGTTTATAAATGGTTCTTAATGATTAATAAAATGTTTACAACCTAATTAATAACCTAATTATAAACCCTTTATGAATCCTTTATAAGGGTAGTCTTATTGTAAAGTGGTACCAATGTTTCAACTCAAACTAAGTCTCTCCTGATTGAACTGAAATAACACAATATTTAGCCTTCATGGGAAATCAATTTTATTTTTTGGTCACGTTTGTGGTGGCCTATTTAGTTTCAACCAAATGTTGATGACATAAATGTTTATGCTCATAAAAGAATCACAACAAAGATTGTCAATCACAAATGTAATTTAGATTAAAGAAAAAACATCTTCAACAAAAACCAGTCCATCATCCGTCATCACCTTTCGAACGTAAGTGCGGACAATAGATGTCTCTGCAATGTGGTCTCTCGTCTTCCTTGTATTACTTTTCATTTCCACTAGATGGCGATCGGTGGATTAAAGCACTGATATTCAGGATCTAGTCATCTTGGAAAGTCTGAATCTGGATCCGGGTGATCCTATCCTGAACTGCTTTGAAATACAGGGACAAAATCTGTCCGAGTATTCTGATCCTGGATCACAGAAAATGGGATTTCAAAATCGGATCTGATTGAGATGAAAGGTTTTGAACACACATCGATTATAACACACGATAATCCACACAATTTTCAATGTTAAAATGTTGTACCGTGACTTAATATTTGCCCTTTTGATGGTGCAAGAAACCCCTCAGACTGGATCTGACAGAGTCGTATCGTAAGAAAGCAACGTTCAAGTACGTCTGGACGGGAAGTCGATGCATTGAGACATTCAGATTTATTCATGTAGTTCACTTGATTAGGAACAAAAACACCAAACTGCTCCTGCAATAATCAGGCTGCAAACTATAAGTACAAGTCTTCACACACAACTTTAAAAAGTCCACGTTAGTCTGGAGGGAAACACGATGCATGCACACGTTCAGGTTTCTTCATGTACTTGTATCAGTGAACATAGGATATCAGCAGTAAAGAGATTATCCAGAGATCTCCGGAGAGTTAGCGCTCCTCCAGTTTTTATTACTATCATCTTATTTCATTATTTAGTTTATTGCATTTATTTGTATTATCGTACCTTTTACCTCCTTGTGTCTATTAACCTGTGAACATGTTAACATCTGATCTGAGGTGAGTTTCTTGGTTTCTTTTGGACTTTTATCCATGTTGTAAAGCACATGCTGTATTAACAAAGCTTTATTAAGATGCAGAGCTCTGCTCAGACTTGGCGTCCCTCCAGTACTTCTCGTATGCCTCTCTGAACATGTTGCTGCAGGAGATGCGGGACCTCAGCTTGGAGCAGATGAGGAAGGACCCGGCCATCTTGCGGTGCAGAGAGTAAGTCTCCTCGGGCGGGGGGGTGAGGCGCTCCCTCAGCATCACGGGGATCAGACTGTGGATCCGCTCCGTCGTCTTCTGAGAGCCGAAGTCAAACGGCTCCGTGGAGGAGAACGCTTCCCCGAGAATCATCACCGCCTCCACGTGAGCCTCCTCCATCACCTGGGAGGAGAAGGTACAAGTACACACCTTTACTCAAGTAGAAGTACAGATACTCGTGTTTAAAATAGTAAAAGTAGAAGTACTGACTAAACTTCTTTACTCAAGTCAAAGTAAAGAGGCTTTGAAATGTACTTCAGTAAAAAGTACCCATAACTAGCAGCTGTTTTAAAGAGTACCTGACCTCCCTTTATATTAATAGAACAATAATGTCATTGTTAGCTAATGAATGTTTCCATGCTGAACAACGGCAACATGACAACGTTTCCATTGGTCCCTCTTCTTTAGAGAAGACCAGGACTCTAGTACACGATCTGAGTACTTCTACTTTTACTCAAGTACAAGATCCAAGTACTTCTACTTTTACTCAAGTACAAGATCCGAGTACTTCTCCCACCTCTGGTTTTCTGAATCTGCTAGTATAGTATGTAGATTTCCACATGCAGTATTTTAAGAGTACTTTTAATCTGCAGTATTTGTACCTTGGACTCGTATCCTGTGAGGAACTTCATCTCTCTGGATCTCTTCAGAACTCCTTCTCTGTCGTTGTGTGCCGCTGCATTAATGATCTGAAGAGGAATGATAAGTAGAATCAGTCTTAAATCCAACGATATGTTTACGTTTAGTTGAAGTATTGTGCAGCCGCTCACCTCGATGTAAGCGTCGGTGAAGCTTTTATCAAATCCTCTCGTGGCTCCAAAGTCCAGCAGAGCAACCTGAAACAGATTTAAAAATGTGACTCTCTGCTTCTTTAATTAAGAATAAAAACCCTGCATTCAAGACTCAAGACTCAAGACTCAAGTCTCAAGTCTCAAGACTCAAGTCTCTATCACCATGAGCTCAGCAGCTACAGTGTGGATGTGTCAATGACAAAACTCCTCCAGCAGAGCAACATGAATATATAGGACGTACAACTAATACAACAGATGAAATAGTGCAAGAGAATGTTTTGAGATGTGCAAGTAAATACAGATAAAATAGAAATAGTGCAGAAGAGTCTGTATACAAGTACATGGAATATTTAGATCAATAATTAGCTAAATGCAAACAGATGAATGTTTGTGGATGTTCTTCACAGAGTTCAGGTGTTTAACGGTCTGATGTCCTGTGGGAGGAAACGGTCTCTGAGTCTGCTGGTTTGAAATGCGACTTGTTGGCGGTGGCTAATAAATGTAAAGATATCACCAAGGTTGATATGATCTATCCTCTGGAGAACATGAATATTGCTTTATTTAATCCAGTATTCTCCCTATGAGTTCTGCCGCTGAGAGGCTCAGACTTGCTCTGACAAGAGTCCGTTCTGTAGTTAGAACAAAACAAGCATTTGCACTCCTACAGTCACCATGAATCCACGTTGTTTACCCTAGCTCTGAAACCAATGTATGTACGAGCACAACTGTGGTATTAATTAGTGTAGATATGTCAATCTGAGGTCACAGGCTCCTCCTCCAACAGAGCAACACAATAACACAGAGAGAATAGTGCAGGATCTGGACCTTGTGAGCTTGAGGGTCGAAGAAGAAGTTGGACCAGTTTGGGTCCGTCTGCATGTATCTGAACTCGAACAATTCTCTGAGGCACAGATTCAGGATCTGCTCACAGATCTGAGAGGAAACAGGGGTCAGGTTAACAGAAGATAAGATAGAAGTACTTTATTGATCCCAAGTTGGAACATGTTTGCGTTGCAGCAGCATAAAAAACAAAACAAAACATAAGAAGAAATTAAAGAGTAGAAATAAACAACACTAGAATTTAAACATCTCAAAATATAATTAAAGCAGAATTAAAAAGTAGAAAATATACATCTGTTATTAGTCTGAAATGTCATGTGTGTGTTAGAGTTAGTAGCTCTGATGGATGTGTATCAGTAATTATCTCACTGTCTCTAGAAGATAAGATGGGAGGAGAGAGGAGAGAGGAGAGAAGAGGAGGAGAGGAGAGAGGAGAGGAGAAGAGAGAGGAGAGAGGAGAGGAGAGGAGAGAGAGGGAGGAGAGGAGAGAGAGGGGAGGAGAGGAGAGAGGAGAGGAGAGAGAGAGAGGAGAGGAGAGAGAGAGGAGAGAGGAGAGGAGATAGGAGAGGAGAGAGGAGAGGAAGAGAGAGAGGAGAGGGAGAGGAGAGGAGAGAGGAGAGAGGAGAGGAGAGAGGAGAGGAGAAGAGAGGAGAGAGGAGAGGAGAGAGGAGAGGAGAGAGAGGAGAGAGGAGAGAGAGGAGAGAGGAGAGAGGAGAGGAGAGGAGAGAGGAGAGGAGAGAGGAGAGGAGAGGAGAGAGGAGAGGAGAGAGGAGAAGAGAGGAGGAGAGGAGAAGTACTTTATTGATCCCAATTTGGGACATTTAGTTTATATTAAAACTTCACTTTTATATGAATTTATTTTCAGTTTATTTATTTATACATTTAGTTTTTATAACTGAACTTTTTATAAGATAACATTTTTTTTTATATAAAATTATTTTCTTTAGATATTTAGTTTTAATATATATATTTTATTCATTTAATCTTAGACAAAATGTCATGTTTTAATTTAATTCTGCACGTGAGAAACAAACATTATATTTCTATCTACAGGATGAAACCTGAATCATTTTAGGGTAAATCATTCTGGTAGAATGTACGATAAGATGAGAAGAGAAGTGCTCCTCACAGCTGTTATCACTGGCTGCTTCTTATCTTCCAGACCTTGTGTGTGTTCTTTCCAAAGCTGTGCAGCTTTTTTCGCACAATATTTCTGCAAGACTTGTTTTGGTTAAAGGTGAGGCAACACATGAAGCTCAGCACAAGTTCAACCAGGAAGACCGTCTTTCCTCATTCATTTACTATTTCCATGTTACTCCTCTCTCTCCTCTCAACAAGTGATCGGGGCGTCACTCCCCAGCTTAACCAATCACTTCGCTCTATTCTCACAAGCCTATCATAGCGCTCTCCTAACCCTTTTAAATCTGCTCTCCCCTCTGACAGCTGTCATTTCAGGTGACTCGACGCAACCCTCCTCCCCCCCTTTCACCTCCTGTCCCTCTGAATCCAGGTCAAGCTAAGCCCCCCCCTTCAGACCGAACCCAACCATCCATTCACCACCACCAGGGTCAAGCTAAGCCCCTCCCCTTCAGACCGACCCCAACCATCCATTCACCACCACCAGGGTCATGCTAAGCCCCTCCCCTTCAGACCGACCCCAACCATCCATTCACCACCACCAGGGTCAAGCTAAGCCCTCCCCTTCAGACCGACCCCAACTATCCATTCACCCCACCAGGGCAAGCTAAGCCCTCCCCTTCAGGACCGACCCCAACTATCCATTCACCACCACCAGGTCAAGCTAAGCCCCTCCCCTTCAGACCGACCCCAACCATCCATTCACCACCACCAGGGTCAAGCTAAGCCCCTCCCCTTCAGACCGACCCCAACCATCCATTCACCACCACCAGGGTCAAGCTAAGCCCTCCCCTTCAGACCGACCCCAACCATCCATCACCACCACCATCTAGACCCGGGGGTTTCATCGGATCGGTTCTCCCCTCCCGAATGATACTCCTGCACAACGAGGCCTAATCGCCAAAACTCCATTACATTCATTTGTGTATTCCTGGCAATAAATATGTGTTCTTTCATCAACACCGTCTCTCCTGATTGAACTGTTATTAGTCTGAAATGTCATATGTGGGACGAATAAAGGAATTCTGATTCTGATTGTATATTGATTGTTAATGTGCCATTTCATTTGTGTTTTACAGCTGTGCACTTTGTCGTCAGCCTGTATTGTTTTGTGTTCCTTTGTTGTAACTGTGTTCATGCTGCCCTCTTGGCCAGGTCGCTCTGGAGAGAGAGACTCTAACCTCAATGAGACCTGGTTAAATAAAGGGTATATATGCAACAGGTGCAGATATAGAGGGGTTTGTGCACCTCGTCCCGGAGCTCCTGGCTCAGATCGACGGCTCGGTCCAGAGGGAATCCGGGCACCAGAGCCGTGGTGAGGACGTGAGACCCGCTGAGCTCCGGGACCACGTCCGGGACGTAGAAGTACGGGTCGTCCTTCAGGAGCTCTCTGGAGAACAGGGAACAAGGTGTATACAAATCATTAAAAAGTCTAAATGCAGGACAACCTTTAAAGGTCACCTATTATGCAAAATGCACTTCTCCATGTCTCTTCTACATCAACATGTGTCCCCTCTTCTCCATGTCTCTTCTACATCAACATATGTCCCCTCTTCTTCATGTCTCTTCTACATCAACATGTTCCCCTCTTCCCATGTCTCTTCTACATCAACATGTGTCCCCTCTTCTTCATGTCTCTTCTACATCAACATATGTCCCCTCTTCTCATGTCTCTTCTACATCAACATGTGTCCCCTCTTCTTCATGTCTCTTCTACATCAACATGTGTCCCCTCTTCTTCATGTCTCTTCTACATCAACATGTGTCCCCTCTTCTTCATGTCTCTTCTACATCAACATGTGTCCCCTCTTCCTCATGTCTCTTCTACATCAACATGTGTCCCCTCTTCTTCATGTCTCTTCTACATCAACATGTGTCCCCTCTTCTTCATGTCTCTTCTACATCAACATGTGTCCCCTCTACATCATGTCTCTTCTACATCAACATGTGTCCCCTCTTCTTCATGTCTCTTCTACATCAACATGTGTCCCCTCTTCTTCATGTCTCTTCTACATCAACATGTGTCCCCTCTTCTTCATGTCTCTTCTACATCAACATGTGTCCCCTCTTCTTCATGTCTCTTCTACATCAACATGTGTCCCCTCTTCTTCATGTCTCTTCTACATCAACATGTGTCCCCTCTGTGTAAAGAGACTCTGAAAGTTTCAGGAACAAAGATTCACTCTCTTTTTGATCCATTTCTATAAAAACCTGTCTGAAAATGAGCTGATCAGATTTTGGATACTTGATGATGTCATAACGATGTTTTGTCTTGTGTAACCATTAGCCAATCAGCAACCAAGGTAACGGTAATCTATGTAATCATAGTCATAGTAATGGTGTGCCAAGTATTCAAGGTAACTCCTTTTAAAGGTCTACCTAAAACACTGTGAAGTCAGTCTCTGTTTATATATACTGAATATATATATATATTATATAATATATATATATATTCAGTATATATATATATATATATATATACTGAATATATATATATATATATATACAGTAATATATATATATATATACTGAATATATATACAGTATATATATATACAGTATATATATATATTATACAGTATTATATATATATATTATATATATATATATATAATTATATATAAATGAAGAACTCACTGGAACTTCCTGGCGCACTCGGCCTCTCGAAGGTAGTCACACTCCAGAGTGAGCTCCCTGCTCATCACCTCGATCATGTGCTCCGGAAACAGACCTGAGGAACATCAGATCATTATAGAAACTATATATACATTATATATGATATATATATATATATATATACAGTATATATATATATGTAGATATGATAGTACCCTCAGGCAGCATGTTGCTGAGCTTCAGAATCGTCATGATGTTGTTCACGTCGCTGTCGATGCTCTGAGCCACGCCGGGGTACTGAAACACATTCATGATATTTCAATTATTTTAGATTCATTCAATATTTTTCTTTAAAAAAAACATTTCGTTTCAGGGTTTTTTTATATATTTTTTTTAATGTTAATATTTACATTTATTTTATTTCCTCCATTTAAAGTTAGTATTTCTTAAGTTTCATGTATTACAGTTTTGTTTTTCATAATTTGTTGTATTTTTTCATATCGTTTTTTATAGTTTTTCTTTATAAATCCAGTTTTAGTTTTTATATATTTATTTAGTTTCCTTGTAAAAATTATATTTATGTATATTCCATTTCATATATTTAGCTTTAGTTTTTCTAGGTTTCATTAATTCAATTAATTAATTAAGTTTTATTAAGTTTAACTTTTTCTGCATTTATATATAGATTTATATATGAAGATGTATTTTATAATTGTTTTAATATTTAGTTTTCATATAATTAGTTTTAACATTTTTTAATTTAATCCTGTACAAAATGTCATGTTTTAATTGAATTCTGCACGTGAGAAACACACATATATTTCTATCTGCAGGATACAAACTAAATCATTTTAAGGTATACTATTTATTTGTTTCAATGAGACAAAATCATTTGAGTAGAATCTTTGATCAAATATATAGTTTTTATTTATTGGAGTTTCTGTCGGTCTTTTTTTCTAATTTATATCCATTCTCTTCCCACCTGTATCTTCATGGCGACGTCTCGTCCGTCCTTCATCCTGGCGGCGTGGACTTGCCCGATCGACGCCGCCGCGAACGGTTTCTCCTCGAAGAACTCCAGACGGCTCCTCCAATCAGGACCGAGGTCGCTGCCCAAGGCTTTCTGCAGGAAACATAAATATATATTACTTATTAACTCTGATTAATACAATTAGAGGATGTTCACTGCGTCTCAGTGGATCGTACCATCATCTGTCCGGGGGGCATGAAGTCAGCGCTCTGTCGAACTCGCTCGAAGATTTTGGCCAACTGAGGGTTAATGACAGCATCGTCTGAAAAGAAGAGACACAATAACATCGTTTAAAACTTCCTGTTATTATTATTATTATCATTATTTTTATTATTAGAATGTATTTTATTTATTTATTTTAATTATTTTAAATATATATATTATATTCATGTTGTTATTGATCAACCTCTTGGAGGGATTAATCAGTAAAAACACAATATTTTAAATACTGTGGGAAATACTACAGCTAAAAATAATGCAAATATTTTTGTAATTAAACAGAAATATTATTAAAATAACAAATAATTATATACGTTTTCCCCCAACTGGTAACCAGCATTTTATATATTTGGTCACTGTGCAACATGGACGCGGGAAGGGGGGTGCTGAGGGGGCTGCAGCACCCCATCTGTTGGCAGAGAGTTGTAACTGCAATGCCAAACGCAGTCTCCACTAGCACCCCCAAACGCGGCGCACCTACAGTGTAAGCGCGCCACAACCCCCCCCCCGCACCCCCAACTCTGACTGACTTCCCGCGTCCCTGCTGTGCAACCAGTTTAATTTATATCTATACTAACACCAAGTGTCGGAGCACCAGCCAATAGGAGAGCAAAGGGCCCCTTTAAAGCAGTGTTTCTCAAACTTTTTCATACCAAGGACCACCAATAAAAAAACACTCACGGACCCCCTGACTCCCCAAATATCCAGAAACAATAGGCCTGCTCACCACTCCAACAGTACATAACAGCCTAATAAGGACAGCTTAACCTTCTCTACATCGCCTCGTTCACACATTAAATCCACAATACAAATACAACTACAGATTTATAAGCATTTCGTTAAATAAGATTTAAAATGCTCTCAGGTTTTACACCTCTTATGAAATGTAGACTACATTTATTACGGAGTTATGTCCGAGCCAACAGACTCTCAGATCGTTGGCTACTGAGAGAAATGCAAAACACACCGCATGCAGTACGACACAAACCTCCGCTGTGGAGTAAATACAGTAAAACTCTGGTCGCAGGCCCAAGTCTACTCTCTGAGGTCTAACTCTCTGAGGTCTGAGCCCTTTGTTCACACGTTAGGCTCGTCTGGGCTTTTTTTGTAAAAATGCTATTAAAACATGAACCTTGGTGACCGTCGGGCTGGCCTGCATGCTCTGCCCCAACAACAGCCTCTGATCATCAACAGACTTCATGCAAAGCTTCATCGGATGCATAGATAATAATCTCTATCTCACTCCTAACATCTGAATCTACTTCCAGCGTGGATACATGTTCATCAAATACATCCATTGTTTGTTTCATACGCTTCTTGAAATCTAAATAAAAACACAGTTTTTCTAGAACAGATTACAAATCGTCTGAAAATGGTACAAAGAAGTGGCAACATGTGTGACGAAGGTGTTGCGCTGGGCTATATCACGCAATCGAAAGTGAAACTTAAGCTCGCTCCATTGCGGAGATATTCCCGCGAGAGTGCGGAAAACTTAAATGTATTTATTTAAAATGTGAAATGTTACCAATATACTCACTGACCACTAGGGGGCGCACACGGACCACACTTTGAGAAGCACTGCTTTAAAGACACAGAAGCACTACTACTACATCATTATGGTTTGAATGTGTGTCTTACTAATATAAGGATTTAGAGTAAACTCTATTTCTGTGAGTCACACTACGCTTTAAAAGATGTTCATTTAAGGCTCACTTATGTGCTGTCTAATGTGCGGGGTTTGACGTGCATGTCTTTATGAGAGAGAGATGAGATAAGAAGTACTTTATTGATCCCAGAGATGAGATAACAAGTACTTTATTGATCCCAAGTTGGGACATGTTTGCTTTGCAGCAGCATAAAAAGTCAAGGCGTTGAACAATACAAATTAAAAGACAAAAAAGGAGAAAATATACATGTTGAATTTACAAATGAACTATAACAAGATATGCCTTCATGCCTATATATGGCAGGACAATGGGACGCAGCTGATTGTGATTCGACGGGAGGCGGTATAGTCTTTTCACCGTGTTCTTTTTGCTCTACTTTGATACGGAGAACTCTTAGTTTGTCTTCATGTTTGTACGCCGCCTGGATCAATGAATAAATCTGATTTGATTCAACGATACAACGATCTCCACAAAGTTAGTCTGGAAACAAAGAGAAGCGCGTCAGAACCCACGACCCCGTAGAGGAAAAGTCTACAACTCTTAAGGATGCATCATTATTATTGGAGCTCCTCCTCACCCTGAATGCTGAGCATCTGCCCGATCTTCAGAGCGGCTCCTCGCACTTTGCAGAGCGTCCCAACGATTCTCTGAGCGTTCGCTTCGGACAGAAAGGCACTCGAGTTCAGGACTCCTGGAAACAGAACACAAACAAACAAACAAACAAACAAACATCAATCTCAAAGTCAACTTTATTGTCAATCTTCCAGTTTGTGTGTACAGACAGAGAGATCGAAATACTGTTTCCCACAATCCAGAATACAGAAATATATAAAAATATGTCTCAATCTTTATTTATTTAGCACATTTAAAACAACCTTGCTCGACCTCTGCATAAACTAATAAACCTCTCGTCACCTTTCTGTTGAGGCTGGAAACTCTTCTTCGCCATTTCAGCGACCGCTCCGAAACCCAGTCCGACCGCCAGACCTGCAGGAACAACAAGATGTAGGTAGGTAGGTAGGTAGGTAGGTAGGTAGGTGGGTGGGTGGGTAGGTAGGTAGGTAGGTAGGTAGGTAGACAGGCAGGTAGGTAGGCAGGTAGGTAGGTAGGTAGGTAGGTAGGTAGGTAGACAGGCAGGTAGGTAGGCAGGTAGACAGGCAGGTAGGCAGGCAGGTAGACAGGCAGGTAGGTAGGCAGGTAGGTAGGCAGGCAGGTAGGTAGGCAGGTAGGTAGGCAGGTAGACAGGCAGGTAGGTAGGCAGGTAGACAGGCAGGTAGGTAGACAGGTAGGCAGGTAGGTAGGCAGGTAGGTAGGCAGGCAGGTAGGTAGGCAGGTAGACAGGCAGGTAGACAGGCAGGTAGACAGGTAGACAGGTAGACAGGTAGGCAGGTAGGTAGGCAGGTAGGTAGGCAGGTAGGTAGGCAGGCAGGTAGACAGGCAGGTAGACAGGTAGACAGGTAGATAGATAGATAGATAGAAATGTCCAGTAACAAATATAATGCAGGATATTATTATTAAATATTAAATAGAATATAATTGTAAAATGTGGGAGTTTATTATTGAGTGTTATTATCCGAGTTAAATAAATAGTTTAGTTCATGCTTTTGTGTTGAAGGCTCTCCGTGTGTGTGTTTGCTCTCTGGAGCCTCAGGTTTATATCTGATAACATACCATGAACATGAAGGAGGAGATAACAGCAGATCACATTTCTGCAGAGTTCATTTCAGGACGAGAGGAAGGGCGTTGTTATTTTAGGTCTAACTTTAAAATCCTCAGCTGTAGTTTCAGGAATGTGACGAGGTCAGAAACAAAGCGAGTCGTCTCATTTAAACCTTTGTTTTTAAATCCAACAGTGGACGTATTTACTGTCATGTCGTAGAACAACAAGTCCTGATTTCAGGCTAACAACCAAAAACACACTCAGAGAACCATTGACCTCCAGACCAGGGGACAGGAAGTGATGAAATGCTGACTCATGTCTGGTTTTAGGACTCATTCCTGCACCAGAAATGGCGTTGATATTTTCAGTAATAAGTCAAATGTTGTTACAGTCTGCTCTGATTGGTTAGCTGGCCGGCTCTGTTGCGATTGGTCAACCTGCTTAGAGTTGTCCCGCCCCTTAGCCTATCACGCTAGCCAATAGGAGCGCTAGTGTTCCATAGTGATGTCACTATGTTCAGGCAGTAATAAAAGAGTGCCAATGGAGGAACCATTGACAATAAACGTGATATTTGACAGATATAATCATGTACATCTTGTCATTAATACACATATGATATAGTTTAAAATATTCAGCACCTCTCTATAATTTCCTTTCATCTCACTCCCCTAAAACCTCACAATCAACTCGCTAAAAGAGAACAAAGCTCAAAATAAGCAACGTGACTGATAGCATTAATAAGTGTTTTCAATGTTCTATAGATATAGCAATCACGTCTATATCTTAAACTCTTTAAAAAGGGACCTATCATGCAAAATGCACTTTTTGATGTCTTTTCTACATCACCACGTGTCCCGGTGAGTCCCCGGTGTGTCCCCGATGTGTCCCCGGTGTGTCCCCGGTGAGTCAGGGAACTCACGCAGCGTCAGGAAATAAAACCCTCTCTCTTTTCCTCCGTACCCAAATCTCTAAAAACGGGGGAACAACGGAGCTGATCCAGATGTGCGTCCGATATGACGTAATATCTGAAATGTGGACCCACGGCCCTATCAGAAACGTTGCTATCAGAAACAATGCCCGACTGTTTTGGACGTAATATGGTCGGTGTTTACATTAGCATCGCTAACACTCAGAGCTAACCTGTACTGGAGAGCATGTGTGTGAAGAAGCAGGAAATAAAAAGGAACTCACCTTGTGGTATAACCGGCAAGAGAGAAAGCCTTTGAGCTCCATACTGTTTCAGAGAGAATCCTTGATAATCCATGATATGGCGTTTCATCACGGCAGTATTTAGTTTAGACAGTAGCTGCCGGGTCCCGCATGAGCTCAGACCCCTCCTCTTTATTTATTAAAGCTTTATACCCCAAATCAGCACTTTAGAAACAGGAAGTGAAACGGAGGGAGATGAGGCATGGCTAGAATGGATCTGTTTGGTATTTGGAGCAAAACACTTCATAGACATGTTTTTTATATATTTGTATATATCTGAGACCTATGCTATTGCCTACACGTAGCATGATAGGTCCACTTTAAATTCAATGTTGTTTCTAATCTCTTGAATGTAATGTAATTGTACCCTCACTCATCCTGTAAACATTTTAAATATATAGATATTCTCAGTAATAAACAGACGTACCTCCAAAGTTGAAGAGGCGTCCGATCCGAGTGACGGGAACCTTCCTCTCTCTCGACCGGTCACTCAGCTGAAACGAGAACAACTGGATTTAAACAACAGCAAAATGAACAAAATCCTCCTATGTTTAATCAAATAGGGAGTTTTTGTAACGGGGGGTTACGTATTGTAACCCTAGTTCTATCTCACACAGGCTCCGCCCTCTACTGGACTCTATGCCTACCTGAATGCGGGCGCATTCAGGTAGGCATAGAGTCCAGTAGAGGGCGGAGCCTGTGTGAGATAGAACCTCTTCTCAGATTGTTTACCACTTGTTTGTGCGGCTTCACGTCTGTTTTCTTGATGTTTCCTGAGTTATCTGAGTTGTCGGAGGTGAAGGACCTCGTGTGTCCGGAGAACATCGCCGACGCCTCTCTGAGATGTTTCAGACGGTTATCGCTCGCTGCTCCGCCGCAGAAAGAGGAAAAAGCTGCACATCTGGGCTTCATCAACGCCTCCTGCAGGAACAACGTGATAAATCAGGCAGGAGATAAAGGAGGAGGAGTGAGAGGTTTTTAGATTGAGATTTCGTTATATTTTTGGATATAGATTTTTCTTAGACTAAGTTTTTATTTAGATTTTAATTTATTAACCAGTTAAGCCCCGAGCCTGTTTTTCAGGTCTCAAGCTCGAAAATTCCCAGAAGATTTTTAATAGATATTTCAAGAACAAATGACTATATCTTCCCTTCTAAAACGGGTAAATGAGTCATCTTTTTTCTCAAAGCAATGATAAACCTCGTCGATTTTGATGATTGACACCTCTTTTTAACCGTTAGAGCCAATAGACTCGAGGGGAAGTTCCTAAAATCCATCTAAACATTACCTATTGGTGAATGAGTGATGCGCAGCCAGAATGCCCAAAACCGGAAGCTGTCATACACTCTCGTAGCAGCTAATATGAAATCTCCGTTATTGACATAAAAATGGAATGATGGATTATCAGTAATCATTTCAAAGTGACACAGACACATTGGATTAACCTATGGATTAACCTTCAGCAGCATTTTTATCGTTTTAATGCCATTGAACACAACTTTTGATCAGAACAACAGCATAGGTAAGACAATGTCCCGTTTTTGCTCCGAAAAGCTACGTGTTGTGATGTCTGTGTTTGCTTCCCCTGTCGCGAGTTCTGATCGCTCAGTGATGATACTTATACCCCTAGAATCTGTGGAATCTCAGCTTGCTAATCGATATCTTGTTTGTGCAGATCCGATAAGTAATAAGGGTATTTTACCGTGAGCTCTGTGCTAAGTGTGTTAGCATTTTTTCGCTCAGGGCTCATTTAGACGCTTCTTGTGAGACTTGTGTTTTGTTTCGGTAAAAATGGTTCGTATTGTCTGATAGCTGAGTTTCTTCCCGTTAAGTGGGTATGACACATTCATAGGTTTTTAAATATTAAGAAGCCCTGAGACAGTTTCGTGAGAAAAAAAAACCTGCAGCCCCCGTGGGCGGGGGCCTCCGGGTTGAACAGGATAAGAATTATTTTAGATTCAGATTTTTCTTCACATATAGATTTCTTTTTTATTTACTTTTTTTCAGATTTAAATTTTTGGGGATTTATATATTTTTTAAGATTTACATTTTTTTTAAGATTTATTTTGGATTAAGATTTTCTTCTATTGAGATTTATTTTAGATTTTTATTTAGATTTTTTAAAGATTTACAGCTCATTGGGATTCACATTTTTTGGGATCTAAATATTTTTAGGACTGAGATTTCATTTTTTTTTAGATTTAGGTTTTTTGGGGATTTAGATTTTTTTAGATTCAGATTTATTTATTTTTTAGATTTAAATTTGTATTTAGATCTAATTTTAGATTCAGATTTCATTTTTTTAGATCCACCCGTCTATTTATATGTGTTATTAGCAGCTTTATTTGAGGGTCAGTTATCTGTGTCTCTCTATTGTTGTGTTGTTGTTGTTGTTGGGACTCTGTTTTTGGAACTTGACCCGCTCACCCCAAGCCCCCAGGAAGTGCTCCGGACTCTGAGGAAAATATTCGTTGTGTCCAAACGGCGGTACTGCAACTTCCGTATCAGTCCGTGACGTCACCCGGCCCAGAAACACTTTTCCCCATTGACTAACATTGGGAAAGAGACGTCTGTAAATCAGCGGATAATTTTTTTTTAACCCATTAAACTACCCAGTATGAACTATTTTATAGCCCTTATTAAAATCATTAGGCCCTCAAGTTGTAGAATGTGCTAATGTTAAAAAAGTTATTTTCCTCGGCATTATGAACGCGCATCTGAGAGTGGGAGCTCGGGGGGCGGGGCTTAAGGGGCGCATGCTCTATGAGCGCACATACGGGTTCTTCTGCTCTGACAGCCAGGCATGCTGGGTAATCTGTGACGTTTCGCTCTCTCAAAAGTTGGGCCAATGAGCAGCTCTCATAGGAAAGAACGAGACCCCGCCTCTGTATCCAGTTCTTGTTATACATCCATGGCTCACCCTCGCTGACCCGGCGCTGGGATGCATGTGGACCAAACTCTGGTTCATGTGGACCAGCCTCTGGTTCATGTGGACCAGCCTCTGGTTCATGTGGACCAGAGGCTGGTTCCCGGCCCTCTTCAGGCCGCCTGGAGTCGCTCTGCCGGCCGCCTTCATCCAGCCGAACAGCTCCATGCTGCTCAGTCCTGAAGAGACACAGAAACACAGCTCTTTATTCTGCAGGGGACAAACAGGAGGCTGCAGGAGAGACACTGATACTCAATGAGACTGATATTAAAGAGGGTAATGTGAAGTAATACACCAGCTGTGATCAGAGGGAGAGGACAGGGAGACATGTTAGACAATAGGACCATTTCTACATAAAAATTATGATTTTTTTTGTAGAAAAAGTTTAAATGGACTTTTTTAAACCTTTTGTTGTATGATTTAGGACATTTAAATACATTTTAAGTAACTTTAAAACTGAATACAATTTACACATTAAAACAATAAAAATGTATTCACTAGGTAAGATTTTTAAAAAGGAATATAACTGATCTAATTTAGATAAATTAACTAAATAAGAACATGGTACAGAAAATATATAGGACAATAACAAATAAATATAGGACCATTTTTTTATTCAAATTATGATTGTTTTGGTATAAAAGAGGTATAACTACATTTCATTTAAATGTCTTTTTTTGTACGATTTTTGTTTTAGGACATTTAAAGACAGTTTAAGTAACTTCAAAATTGATCAAATGTACAAATAAAAAAAAGTAAAACAAATATTTAATTATTAAACCTTGATCTCATTTAAATAAATTAACTAAATAAGAAAAAGTAACTAAGATTAAAATATCAATTTAAAATAAAAATCATTAATTATTTAATCCAACATTACCTGACCATTAAGATTAAACGTGATTCATTCTAACCATGGGCGTAATTTCCACTGGGGACAGGGGGCACAGGTCCCCCCCACTTTTCAAAATCCCGTTTGTGTCCCCCCCACTTTTCAAAATCCCGTTTGTGTCCCCCCACTTTTCAAAATCCCGTTTGTGTCCCCCCCACTTTTCAAAATCCCGTTTGTGTCCCCCCCACTTTTCAAAATCCCGTTTGTGTCCCCCCCACTTTTCAAAATCCCGTTTGTCCCCCCCCCCCCACTTTTCAAAATCCCGTTTGTGTCCCCCCCACTTTTCAAATGTGTTTTTTTACACAAGCGGTCATCGTCACGGAGGAGCGTCTGTGGGTGTTTCTCAATGTCGAGGACGCTTCCTTGGTAGCACAAGTCCCTCCGAGTCAGGTCCTTCAGAAGCGAGGCAAGAATCCTTCCTAGCCTCGGAAAACGAAGAACGGTGGATAGGTTGCAAAGGGGCGGAACATTTCCATGGGAAGTTAAGCTGGGGAATTTTGGAAATATTCCATATTTGAAATCAATTAATTTATTTAAGTTTTCCGCACTCTCGCGGGAATATCTCCACAATGGAGCGAGCTTAAGTTTCAAAGAAAAACGATGTGTTTTTGGATATTTGGGGAGTTAGGTGGTCCGAGAGTGTTTTTTTATTGGTTAAGTGGTCCTTGGTATGAAAAAGTTTGAGAAACACTTTACTAGATGAATACATGTGTATGTGATATTTGCAATGTAAACATTAAATAAATATATTACCCCATAATATCATCAAAACTTACTTCACTTTGTGTAGTCCACAGGCTCAAATGTGTGGCTTTATTTGTCTTGTGCTTTGGGCTCAAAAGTGTGATCCAGTCTTCTAGAAATCATCTGTGCATGTGATGGAGGAGTGCACAGTGCCTGTAGGGGGTGTGGTCTCTATAGCCATGCAGTAAGCAGGGTGCTGTGTGCATGTGATGGAGGAATGCACAGCGCCTGTAGGGGATGTGGTCTCTATAGCCATGCAGTAAGCAGTGTGCTGTGTGCATGTGATGGAGGAATGCACAGTGCCTGTAGGGGGTGTGGTCTCTATAGCCATGCAGTAAGCAGGGTGCTGTGTGCATGTGATGGAGGAATGCACAGCGCCTGTAGGGGGTGGGTCTCTATAGCCATGCAGTAAGCAGTGTGCTGTGTGCATGTGATGGAGGAATGCACAGCGCCTGTAGGGGGTGTGGTCTCTATAGCCATGCAGTAAGCAGTGTGCTGTGTGCATGTGATGGAGGAATGCACAGTGCCTGTAGGGGGTGTGGTCTCTATAGCCATGCAGTAAGCAGTGTGCTGTGTGCATGTGATGGAGGAATGCACAGCGCCTGTAGGGGGTGTGGTCTCTATAGCCATGCAGTAAGCAGTGTGCTGTGTGCATGTGATGGAGGAATGCACAGTGCCTGTAGGGGGTGTGGTCTCTATAGCCATGCAGTAAGCAGGGTGCTATGTAGATGTGATGGAGGAATGGCATCTGTTTGTTTTAGTCAAGATTATGCTGAAATATACTTTCCCCAACTATATTTAAGTTCCCTTTGAAGAGCCAACCTTCAATTTAGAAAATTCCCAGTTTATTCCCATGGAAAGTTTCCATCTTTGAAAATTCCCGGAATTTTGCGACCCTAATGGTGGAACAGGCTAACAGGCTAACAGGCTAACAGGCTAACAGGCTAACAGGTGTGCATCATATGCGAGGCCCCGCCTTAAATGGAGCGCGATTTCCGCCAAAGATTTTGGAAATTGGTCCGTACGCAAAGCATTGTGGGGATTTTAAGACCGCGGAGGATACACATGTGCAGCCTGGAAATTTCCCGCAACGAAGGACGCAGGGCTCGGTAGAATTCCAATCATGCAGTCCTTCGGCGGCACTCGATGACGTAGTATGCTTGAAATAGTGGCTCTGGAGCAGCTTTCCTCGACATTGAGAAACACCCTGTGTGTGTGGCACAAGCGCATTTTGTGTGTGAGAGAGAGAGAGAGAGAGAGAGAGAGAGAGAGAGAGAGAGAGAGAGAGAGAGAGAGACAGAGACAGAGAGAGAGAGAGACTGGCCATAGAAACAGGCAGGTACAAGAAAACATGGCTGCCAAAAGAGGAGCGATCATGCCAACAGTGTGGAGGACCTGCTGTGGAGACA
>JAAKFY010000015.1:34319784-34339784 GCA_011823955.1 Dissostichus mawsoni
GAGGTAAAGTTTACATCCGGGTAGCGAGAGACCTCAGGACACCCTGCTGCGTTCAGGGACACCAGAAAGAAATTGGTGAGGAACTATTATCTTATTTTATTCATTATTATTATTATTATTTTTATTTCAAGGAATTATAATAGTATTTATTATTATTATGTTTTATTTTGAAGAACTAATATTTTATTTATTATTAATATTATTTATTTTTGTATTTCAAGGACTATTATTGTATGTATTAATTATTTTGTTTTTGTTTTGAGGAGCTATTATTTTATTTGTATTATTATTATTAGCAGCATGAAAACATGTTGTGTGTTCAGAAATTTACCTTTTAAATAAATGCAAAACATACCAAAAAATATAATAATTTGTAGTAATAAAAAGGTAATTTATATATTTACAATGCACTGTTTATTATTCACTTTTCTGTCGGAAATCGGTCGTCATTAATTTGTTTGAATGATATTTTTAAAACAAGTTAAAGTGTGTTTACTAAAAGTATTAAACAGTGGGACAAAAGTCAAAAGTAGGATTTTATGAGGATCACTTGAACGCAGCACTTATCCATGGGAGTAACACATGCCTCACTTCCTGGCAAAAGTGCGGCTCCGCCCACCTTTGGGGGAAAACAAAGCTGTCATCTGAATGGCGGTCAATACAAATTCTGAAGTTTTTGCCAATCCGATCAGAAATGTTTGAAAACCGTGGATTTGTGGATCTTCAAAGAGCCCGATTACGATGGCCAGACAGGCAAACAATTACATTAAATCATTGGAAATTGACGATCGGGCTCGATATATGGTTAAATATAGCAGCAGGCGATCGATGTCCATAGATGAGAGAAACATCTACGTCACTTTACGGCCCCGCCCACTTTTGGGGGAAACCAACGCTGTCATTTGAACGGCGATCGAGCCTGAAGCCACAGAGCTCTTCTTCTACTGTCCTTTGTTCTTAGAGGAAGTTCAGAAACACTGAACTCTGGATTTGTTTTAATGTTTGAGGAGCAATAAATGACACAGCAGCTTGTTGGCGTGATCAAACTATACTTTCCGCCTCGCGCATGAGAGTAACAGCTGCGGAAATTACAGCCTCGCCTACTGATTTTAACTAAAGTTTTTATGAATCATCACGTCACACGTCACACGTAACCCCCACCGCCCCCTTACGTCCAACCGGAAGAGAATTCAAAACAAGTTTGAATCACATGGAGCAGAGATTAGCTGCTAGGCTAATCTAACGGGTTATGAACAGATTCAATTACATCAAGCATGAGAGCTCCTCGTGAGGACAGGGGAGTATTGTTTATGTTTACGAGTAAACAAGGGGTTTGAATGACGCAATCAGACAGCTGATCTCCAGATGTGAAGTGAAGGTGAGTGCTTTATTATATACAGAGGAGAAGTACTGCAGTAAAGTAGAAGTACTCATCCTGTAGTACAGTTCAAATACAAGTACTCAGATCTTGTACTTGAGTAAAAGTAGAAGTACTCAGATCTTGTATTTGAGTATAAGTAGAAGTACTCAGATCTTGTACATGAGTAAAAGTAGAAGTACTCAGATCTTGTACATGAGAAAAGTAGAAGTACTCAGATCTTGTACTTGAGTAAAGTAGAAGTACTCAGATCTTGTACTTGAGTAAAAGTAGAAGTACTCATATCTTGTACTTGAGTAAAAGTAGAAGTACTCAGATCTTGTACTTGAGTAAAAGTAGAAGTACCAGAGTGTAGGAATACTCTGTTACAGTAAAAGTCCTGCATTCAAAATGTTCCTCAAGTGAAAGTAGAAAAGTATTCTCATCAAATATAGTGAAAGTAGCGACAGTAAAAGTAGTCATTGTGCAGATTGGTCCATTTCAGAATAATTATATGATATGTTTTATAATGATTGATCATGAAAGTGTTCTCAAAGCTGGTAAAGGTGCAGCTAGTTTGAATGGCTTTGTATACTGCAGGGTAGCTTGAGGATTTACTCCAGGTGGAACTAAAGTCTGATTTAACACTTGGTTATATTTCACATCATTCATCCACATCTGTAAGTAACTAAAGGGATTAAATACATGTAGTGGAGTAGAAGTACACCATGTACCTCTGAACTGTAGTGGAGGAAAAGTACACAGTAGCATGACATGGAAATACTCAAGTAAAGTACAAGTATCTGAACATTATACTTAGTTACTTTACACCTCTGGTTATGTTATTGTTACAGACTTTATTTAAACAGGGAAGGACACCTGGTTCTTTTCAGAAGGTCGCTCTGATTACTCGACATATTATCTAAATAATAGACAACACAGAAGTTAAAGTTTATATCAACAAATAAACCAGGCCAAGGTCATGAACTCTCACTCCGCTCAGAGTCTCAGGGTTTCATGGAACCAGTGTGTCGAATAGTTTAAGATCTAAAAGCCCAATTTCAGTTATAATATGTCACTGTTCTCTAAACTATGGCTGCTACTAACAACAACTATGTTCATTATGAATCAATCTGCTTATCATTCTTTATATTCATGATTTGATCAAAGACACGTCAGAAAAAACTGAAACAAGTCCTGAATTGTTGAAATATATTCACTTGTGAGTTAGAGCAGAGAGAAGCAGCTCATCAACAGGAGAGAGGCTTATTCCTATCTGCCCCTGTTTAAAAATACATCTGCTCTTGTTGTCTTTGACCTTGAAAGACAACAAGAGCAGATTTAGAGGTCACTGCTGTTTTTAAACGCCCCCCCCCCTCAGTCAGTATTTCTGGATCAGTTAAGCGGGGGAAAGTTGAGAAAGTGTGTGTGTGTGTGTGTGTGTGTGTGTGTGTGTGGGTGTGTGTGTGTTTGTGTGTGTGTGTGTGTGTGTGTGTGTGTGTGTGTGTGTGTGTGTGTGTGTGTGTGTGTGTGTGTGTGTGTGTGTGTGTGTGTGTGTGTGTGTGTGTGTGTGTGTGTGTGGTGTGTGTGTGTGTGTGTGTGTGTGTGTGTGTGTGTGTGTGTGTGTGTGTGTGTGTGTGTGGTGTCAAAAAAGTGATTTATTTAAACTTTTGGTACAGAGTATTTTTCACACCGTAGTTTTGCTAAATGTACTTAATTATAACATCTGAGTACTTCTTCCAATGCTCACACACACCACACACACACACACACACACACACACACACACACACACACACACACACACACACACACACACACACACACACCACACCACACACCTATAACCATCTCTCCTCTCTCCCTCCTGATGTCTCCAGTCTCTGATCTCTGACTCTCGATGGACGCGTCTCTGCAGAAGCGTTTTGCTCCTCTGGACTACGGGATCTTTTCTCTTCTCCTCGCCGCCTCGCTGGCCATCGGACTGTACCACGCTCTGGCGGGGGGCGGCAGCGCACCACGCAGGAGTTCCTGATGGCGGACCGCAGTATGAGCTGTCTCCCCGTGTCTCTGTCTCTCATCGCCTCCTTCCAGTCGGCCGTGGCCATCATCGGCGTCCCGGGGGAGGTCTACGCTCACGGGACGCAGTACTGGTTCCTCGGCTGCAGCTACTTCCTGGGCCTCCTCATCCCCGCTCACATCTTCATCCCCGTGCTCTACAGACTGAGGATCACCAGCGCCTACCAGGTGAGAGGAAGAGTTCAAATGATCCTCTGTGCATCAGATACTCACCTTGAACGCCCCAAGGGGAACGAAGAATCCAAAACACAGAGAAAATCTCCTGCTGAATATTCCCAGATACTCTCCTCTGTCACGAGGTTATCCTTTACTGGTGTTGCCTCATCTTGAACAGCAGAAATACTGTGCAAAAAAAGCTGCAACGCATTCGAAAAATACGAATAAAATGCTTCACACGTCGGGGAAATGTACATTATTGCAGCAAAGAGACAAAAAGATAAAAAACAGACTAACATATTAAATAAAGAGTCAACCACATTCATAAAATAAGTACACTCCCAAGGTCTGGAAGATAAGCAGCAGCTGTGAGGAGTTTATATTGCACGGTGTTACTTTACTACAGTGTTTTACTTTATGTAGAGAGAACGTAGCGGCGAGGAATAACATTTAAACATTTTACATATTCACAAAAGTACAAATAATGAAGAAACTAAATAATATAATGTAGTTTTTCCTCAGATCCTTTTCTGTCTCTGCAGGGTGAAACATACTTTAGAAACTGCATTTAAAGGTAATTTAAACCTCCAAAATGATCCTCTGTGCATCAGTTACTCACCCAGTGGGAGCTTGAACGCACCACGGCGGAACGAAGAATCAAAAACACAGAGACAATCTTGATAAATTGAAGTTTTAACAACAGCAAAACTTTATTAAAACATCCCAAACTCCTGAGGCCAGGCCTGAGGCCTGAGGCCTGAGGCCTGAGGCCAGAGGCCAGAGGCCTGTACTACGAAGCAGTTTCTCTTAGCGAGCTAACTTCAGGTTAACTCTGGGTCCTACGACGCTGGTTCTCTTCTTAGCGGGCTAGATCTCCATGTTAACTGATGCTGAGCGGCTAACCTGGTCCGGAGCAGGTTAGGTTCAGGCTAAGAGATCAACTCAGTGAAAGCACCGCCTGCTGACCAATCAGAGCTCAGTGTGCGGAGTTTAAAGCGATCAAGTCATATTACAGGAGAAAGGAAATACAGAGAAACTGCCGTTGCAGGAAAGACGGCCGGCAAAAATCACAGACTGTGTGAACGTGAACATGAATAGAATATCACCTCCCATCTTCAGAGCAATCTGACTATTATAACATTAGCGTTAAGAAAGCTTACTGAAATATCTGCCACAACACAAGTAACCGGATCAAAGTAACATTACGTACAGTCCGCGGCACTGAGTGCAGACGTGGATGTGTCCCATTATCATTCATATCACATCATAATGTATCATATATTCCTTATCTGAGTCAGCTGAGCCGGATCTGGCCGTGCAACACTCACAGTGTCACATACTGTATGCAGAAGGATTATTTTAAGCAACACATTAAGTTGAGGAAACACTCGAGTCAAATGTAATGAAAGTCAGATCGTGTCTTAGACGGGGCAGTGATATCATAAACCTGTTAATGGACGCATTCAAACACTTGTTCTGTTACCAGCTGTATTCACCTGCAGGTGCAGCTATGTGGCTTTGATCCTGGATCAAGGTTTAAGTCATGGATGTTTAAGTTTAACTTCTTCATATTTGTCTAATATTATAGTTACTTTTCATTCAGGAAGTATGACGCTGCGCTGTCAGTACGCTTCTCCATGTTTGTGATTGGTCAAATGTTGCTAACCCCGCCCCTTTCATGTGAACGCGCACATAAGTAGATAGGGCAAAACTGGCTTGAGTTAAGGACCGCTTAGCGAGAGCGCGTTTGTTTTGGATTAGGTAAGCCGGCTAACTCAAACATATCCAGGTTAGGTTGAACCGGCTTCGTCGTACAGGCCTCTGCTGAATGATCCCAGATACTCTCTTCTGTCACGAGGTTATATTATACTTGTGTTGCCTCATCTTGAACACCACAAATCTTGCTCAATATTGTGCAAAAAAAGCTGCACACACTTCTGTGAAATGTACATTATTGCAGCAAAGAGACAGTGCATGAATTCAATGTATCCCGAGAGGAGGCACTCACCGTTGTTGTTGTTGTTGTTGTTGTTCTTGTTCCTCAGTATCTGGAGCTGCGGTTCAGTAAGGCGGTGAGAATCTGTGGGACTGTGACCTTCATCTTCCAGACGGTGAGTTCAAGGCCTCACATCATAAACAGCACAACACACTTTATAATAACCAGAGTCTGAAGTAAACAACAACAATCAACGTTCTCTCCAAACAAAAACTAATTGTTAATTTGTTTTTTATTTACATCAACAACGGGGGAAATAACAACACAAATAATGTATACAAAAATACTTTAGAATCCTCCAAAACACACTTATTTATTAAATAATGTATTAGTATTTAAATATTTGTGTTTACAGCAACTTAAAACAAAGAAACTAATTGTTTTTTAAATGAAAATATTTAAAAAATAAGTTGAAATAACAAAAGTGAAGAAAACCAACATTAATAATAACATAATTAACTAAACGTGGTTAATTCAGTGTATCCAGTATGTTTATTTACATGTTTACAAGTCCATACTCTCTGTTTCTGCAGGTTGTGTACATGGGACTGTGTGTGTACACTCCTGCCTTCGCCCTGAACGCAGGTCAGAACATGTTTCATTTGTTTTAGTCAAATATTTTGTATTTATTTATATGATTTACTTAAAGGTGGGTAGGTAATTCCCTTCAGAAACACTTAAAGGTGGGGTAGGTGATTCCCTTCAGAAACACTTAAAGGTGGGGTAGGTATTCCCTTCAGAAACACTTAAAGGTGGGGTAGGTGATTCCCTTCAGAAACACTTAAAGGTGGGGTAGTGATTCCCTTCAGAAACACTTAAAGGTGGGGTAGGTGATTCCTTCAGAAACACTTAAAGGTGGGGTAGGTGATTCCCTTCAGAAACACTTAAAGGTGGGGTAGGTGATTCCTTCAGAAACACTTAAAGGTGGGGTAGGTGATTCCCTTCAGAAACACTTAAAGGTGGGGTAGGTGATTCCCTTCAGAAACACTTAAAGGTGGGGTAGGTGATTCCCTTCAGAAACACTTAAAGGTGGGGTAGGTGATTCCCTTCAGAAAACACTTAAAGGTGGGGTAGGTGATTCCCTTCAGAACACTTAAAGGTGGGTAGGTGATTCCCTTCAGAAACACTTAAAGGTGGGGTAGGTGATTCCTTCAGAAACACTTAAAGGTGGGGTAGGTGATTCCCTTCAGAAACACTTAAAGGTGGGGTAGGTGATTCCCTTCAGAAACACTTAAAGGTGGGTAGGTGATTCCCTTCAGAAACACTTAAAGGTGGGTAGGTGATTCCCTTCAGAAACACTTAAAGGTGGGGTAGGTGATTCCTTCAGAAACACTTAAAGGTGGGGTAGGTGATTCCCTTCAGAAACACTTAAAGGTGGGTAGGTGATTCCCTTCAGAAACACTTAAAGGCGGGTAGGTGATTCCCTTCAGAAACACTTAAAGGTGGGGTAGGTCATTCCCTTCAGAAACACTTAAAGGTGGGGTAGGTGATTCCCTTCAGAAACACTTAAAGGTAGGGTAGGTGATTCCTTCAGAAACACTTAAAGGTGGGGTAGGTGATTCACTTCAGAAACACTTAAAGGTGGGGTAGGTGATTCCCTTCAGAAACACTTAAAGGTGGGGTAGGTGATTCCTTCAGAAACACTTAAAGGTGGGGTAGGTGATTCCCTTCAGAAACACTTAAAGGTGGTAGGTGATTCCCTTCAGAAACACTTAAAGGTGGGGTAGGTCATTCCCTTCAGAAACACTTAAAGGTGGTAGGTAGGTGATTCACTTCAGAAACACTTAAAGGTGGGGTAGGTGATTCACTTCAGAAACACTTAAAGGTGGGGTAGGTGATTCACTTCAGAAACACTTAAAGGTGGGGTAGGTGATTCCCTTCAGAAACACTTAAAGGTGGGGTAGGTGATTCCCTTCAGAAACACTTAAAGGTGGGGTAGGTATTCCCTTCAGAAACACTTAAAGGTGGGGTAGGTGATTCCTTCAGAAACACTTAAAGGTGGGGTAGGTGATTCACTTCAGAAACACTTAAAGGTGGGGTAGGTGATTCACTTCAGAAACACTTAAAGGTGGGGTAGGTGATTCCTTCAGAAACACTTAAAGGTGGGGTAGGTGATTCCCTTCAGAAACACTTAAAGGTGGGTAGGTGATTCCTTCAGAAACACTTAAAGGTGGGGTAGGTCATTCCCTTCAGAAACACTTAAAGGTGGGGTAGGTGATTCCCTTCAGAAACACTTAAAGGTAGGGTAGGTGATTCCCTTCAGAAAACACTTAAAGGTGGGGTAGGTGATTCCCTTCAGAAACACTTAAAGGTGGGGTAGGTGATTCCCTTCAGAAACACTTAAAGGTGGGGTAGGTGATTCCCTTCAGAAACACTTAAAGGTGGGGTAGGTGATTCCTTCAGAAACACTTAAAGGTGGGGTAGGTGATTCCCTTCAGAAACACTTAAAGGTGGGGTAGGTGATTCCCTTCAGAAACACTTAAAGGTGGGGTAGATTCCCTTCAGAAACACTTAAAGGTGGGGTAGGTGATTCCCTTCAGAAACACTTAAAGGTGGGGTAGGTGATTCCCTTCAGGAACACTTAAAGGTGGGGTAGGTGATTCCCTTCAGAAACACTTAAAGGTGGGTAGGTGATTCCCTTCAGAACACTTAAAGGTGGGGTAGGTGATTCCCTTCAGAACACTTAAAGGTGGGGTAGGTGATTCCCTTCAGAAACACTTAAAGGTGGGGTAGGTGATTCCCTTCAGAAACACTTAAAGGTGGGGTAGGTGATTCCCTTCAGAACACTTAAAGGTAGGGTAGGTGATTCCCTTCAGGAACACTTAAAGGTGGGGTAGGTGATTCCCTTCAGAAACACTTAAAGGTGGTAGGTCATTCCCTTCAGAACACTTAAAGGTGGGGTAGGTGATTCCCTTCAGAAACACTTAAAGGTGGGGTAGGTGATTCCCTTCAGAAACACTTAAAGGTGGGGTAGGTGATTCCCTTCAGAACACTTAAAGGTGGGGTAGTGATTCCCTTCAGAACACTTAAAGGTAGGGTAGGTGATTCCCTTCAGAAACACTTAAAGATAGGGTAGGAAGGTCGTATCAACGTGCTCCCGTCTCCAGCACCCCCGCAGCCCGAGTTACGAGTGGAAGAACTAAACTTACATGAATCTTCCGTTGGGTTAAAGTCAAGCTTCAGCTTCAGATTCCCCCTGTGATAGAAACATGTGATGGAGCATTACTAACCGGACTCAGATGGTTTGTTTCACCACCATCTAGGAACGCTCCATTGAAGCCATTTGGAAAGGGCAGGCACTTTCAGAAATACTTGGCAGGTGATTGGATCAATCTGTCTATCACCTTCTATCATGGGCCACTTCTGATTGGTTAACAATGGCTGGTACATGTGGAGCACAGCACTTCTGATTGGTTAACAATGACTGGTACATGTGGAGCACAGCACTTCTGATTGGTTAACAATGACTGGTACATGTGGAGCACAGCACTTCTGATTGGTTAACAATGACTGGTACATGTGGAGCACAGCACTTCTGATTGGTTAACAATGACTGGTACATGTGGCACAGCACTTCTGATTGGTTAACAATGGCTGGTACATGTGGAGCACAGCACTTCTGATTGGTTAACAATGACTGGTACATGTGGAGCACAGCACTTCTGATTGGTTAACAATGGCTGGTACATGTGGAGCACAGCTCTTCTGATTGGTTAACAATGACTGGTACATGTGGAGCACAGCTCTTCTGATTGGTGTGGATGACTGACACACAAGAAGAACAAAAACAAAGATTTGATAATTGCATCATTTCAAATCGATTAATCGTTCAGCCCTACTGTCAGCCTTCCATCTGTGCACAAACCTATCTCGTGCCCTCATTGGTCACGTGCGCGTTCGTGTGTGTTGGAGGAGGGGCTCTGTGAGGAAGTGTAGTGCTGGTTTCCCATTCTTACCGACCCTACCTCTAACATGTGATTTTCCCCCCAGTTATTAATGAATACATGTTTTCTCTCAGTGACTGATTTGAGATTTGGGGCGCCGTGCTGGCCATCGGACTCGTTTGCATGATTTACACAACCATCGTAAGTAATAGCTTTTTTTTGAACTATTATAATTATTATGAATAACTAACATATGTATATAAAAACATCACTTAAGAATGGGTTTTAACGGTGTAAAGATTATTTTAAATCGGCTCATGAGAATATTTAAATAGCATTAAAGGTATTTAAATAAGCTGTTTAAAAATAGGCCTTTTAGATAAAAATAATAGCATATATTTAATACAAGTATTAAAGGTCTTATAAATTGGCTAATAATAAAATTAGGTTTTGTCCAAAAAAACCCAAAATATTCACTTGTAATCTGAATAAAACGGAGAGCAGATCAGAGAGGCTGGAATGTTTAAATGTTGAAGTTGAAAGCATCAATCTGGTGCACTTAGAGAGCAACATGAGGAGCTCTATGGACACATCTCTCAACACCAGATGAAGCAGAACTGGAAGCAGATTTTCTTTATGGATATTTTACAAATCACTTCCCTTTCAAACTGTATTCTTGTTTATTAATAACAACTTTTTTTTACTGTCATATAGTATTTCATACCTGTTTACTTTATTCTCTTATTTTTTTTATAACTATAATGATCAATAAAGATGTGCCTCTACCTCACTGAGCTGAGGTTATCAGCCTCTCAGCCTCTCAGTCAGCAGAGAGCTCTCTTCCACCTGGTTGTAAAAAAGCTTCTTATATTCGTTAGCATAGCTAGCTAACCAGATGCTAATAACAACAATCCCCGCTCTCTCTCTCGCTCAAACTAAATGTGCTCGTGCCACACACACACACACACACACACACACACACACACACACACACACACACACACACACACACACACACACACACACACACACACAACACACACACACACACACACACACACACACACACACACACACAGCCGAGCTTCAATGACACACAAAGACCAAGAAGTACTAGTACTGTAATGTAGCATATTCTTTTCGATGGCGTTATTGACTGTCTGATCATATGATGGATGAGCAGACGCCACTGGGCTCTCAACTAAAGACACAGCCACGCAGAACTGCAGCATGTACGGCTCCTTATGGGCACCGGAGCCGCGTTCTGGTGCTCTCCGTCAGAACTGCACCCCTGTCAGACGAGACATATACCACGTGATGACACGTTAGGCTCGTGTTGTGTTCAAGGACCCTGACCTTGGCCAGGAAAAACAGGCACTCACTTGTTTAATTCTTTTGCGGTCTACCTCGAGGGCCGTATCAAATGGTCTTGCGGACCGTAGACGACCCGGAGGTTCCCCACCCTGGTTTAGACGCTGTTCCACGTCCAGTTCTGGTTCAATCCTCCCGTTTCCTCTCCACAGGGGGGTCTGAAGGCTGTGATCTGGACGGATGTCTTCCAGACGGCGGTGATGTTCGCCGGGCAGCTGGCCGTCATCGTGGTCGGGTCCAGAAGACCGGGGGGATCATGGAGGTCGGGAGGAAAGTCTGGGAGGGAAACCGCATCGCTGGCATCGAGTGAGTCCCAGAAACACAAGAGCTTCTTTATTTAAAGGTCTCCTATTATGCAAAATGCACTTTCTGATGTCTTCCCTACATCACCACGTGTCCCCGGTGTGTCCCCGGTGTGTCCCCGGTGTGTCCCCGTGTGTCAGGAGACTCACAAAGTGTCAGGAAATAAACCCCTCTCTCTTTTCCTCCGTACCCACATCTCTAAAAACGGGGAACAACGGAGCTGATCCAGATTTGCTGCGTCATGACGACATTACTAAAATGTGGGCGGGCTTTACACCCACGGGCCAATCAGAAACGTTGCTGTCAGAAACAATGAGACGTGTTCTGGAAGTAATATGGTCTGTGTTTACATTAGCATGCTAACACTCAGAGCTAACCTGTACTGGAGAGAGTATGTGTGAAGAAGCAGGAAATCAAAGGAACTCACCTTGTGGTAAACCTGAGAGAGAGAAAGAGTTTGAGCTCCATGCTGTTTCAGAGAGAATCCTTGATGTGGTTTGGAACATGATATGGAGTTTCATCACGGCAGCATTTAGCTGAGTTTCTCATATAATTCTGAGCTCCCCCCCCCATAATATATGCCTACAAATAGCACGATAGGAGACCTTTAATTGAACATAGCCGGCATTTTATTCAACATTAAACAACATTTTCAACAACAGTAAATCTGTTTGAATAAATGTTGTTTTCTGAGGTATTAAGGTTTATTTTATGCATATTTAAGTATTTAATGTGTTACTGTGTTCCCTCTCAGTCTGAACCCGGACCCCACAGAGCGACACACCTTCTGGACCCTCGGGGTGGGGGGGTGTTCCTGATGCTCTCGCTCTACGGATCAAATCAGTCCCAGGTGCAGAGATACCTGAGCGCCAAATCAGAGAGGGAGGCTGTGAGGTACACACACACACACCACACACACCACACACACACACACACACACACACACACACACTCAATCAAATACACACACGCTCGCTCGCTCGCTCACTCACTCACTCACTCACTCACTCACTCACTCACTCACTCACTCACTCACTCACTCACTCACTCACTCTCTCTCTCTCTCTCTCTCTCTCTCTCTCTCTCTCTCTCTCTTCTCTCTCTCTCTATATATTAATACCCCCCCCAGGTCTGTGTACATGGTGTTCCCCGCCCCGCCCTGCAGCTCTCTCTGGCTCTCAGCTGTTGATGGCCTCGTTATGTTCGCTCGTTACTGCGGAGAGGATTCCCCCCCGCTGGGCTCCTCCAACAGGGACGCTGTGAGTTATTACACCTGGATTACACCTGTATTACACCTGGATTACACTGTATTACACCTGTATTACACCTGCATTACACCTGGATTACACCTGCATTACACCTGTATTACACTTGCATTACACCTGTATTACACCTGTATTACACCTGGATTACACCTGTATTACACCTGTATTACACCTGGATTACACCTGTATTACACCTGGATTACACCTGTATTACACCTGTATTACACCTGGATTACACCTGCATTACACCTGTATTACACCTGTATTACACCTGTATTACACCTGGATTACACCTGATTACACCTGGATTACACCTGTATTACACCTGCATTACACCTGGATTACACCTGGATTACACCTGGATTACACCTGGATTACACCTGGATTACACCTGGATTACACCTGGATTACACCTGGATTACACCTGCATTACACCTGTATTACACTTGCATTACACCTGGATTACACCTGTATTACACCTGGATTACACCTGGATTACACCTGCATTACACCTGTATTACACCTGTATTACACCTGTATTACACCTGGATTACACCTGGATTACACCTGGATTACACCTGTATTACACCTGCATTACACCTGCATTACACCTGGATTACACCTGTATTACACCTGTATTACACCTGTATTACACCTGGATTACACTGGATTACACCTGGATTACACCTGGATTACACCTGGATTACACCTGTATTACACCTGTATTACACCTGGATTACACCTGGATTACACCTGTATTACACCTGTATTACACCTGTATTACACCTGGATTACACCTGGATTACACCTGGATTACACCTGGATTACACCTGGATTACACCTGGATTACACCTGCATTACACCTGTATTACACTTGCATTACACCTGGATTACACCTGTATTACACCTGGATTACACCTGTATTACACCTGTATTACACCTGGATTACACCTGCATTACACCTGTATTACACCTGTATTACACCTGTATTACACCTGGATTACACCTGGATTACACCTGGATTACACCTGCATTACACCTGGATTACACCTGGATTACACCTGGATTACACCTGCATTACACCTGTATTACACCTGGATTTTTCATCAATAATTGTGATTTCTAACAAATGGTAAAATAAATCAATAAATGACATTTCATTTGTCTTATTTTCAAACCAAATGTAATGAAATACATGTAGAGGAAATATGAAGACAGGAAGACAGGAAGACAGGAAGACAGGAAGACAGGAAGACAGGAACACAGGAAGACAGGAAGACAGGAACACAGGAAGACAGGAACACAGGAACCAGGAAGACAGGAAGACAGGAAGACAGGACACAGGAACACAGGAACACAGGAAGACAGGAACACAGGAAGACAGGAAGACAGGAAGACAGGAACACAGGAAGACAGGAAGACAGGAAGACAGGAACACAGGAACACAGGAACACAGGAAGACAGGAACACAGGAAGACAGGAAGACAGGAAGACAGGAACACAGGAACACAGGAAGACAGGAACACAGGAACACAGGAACACAGGAACACAGGAGACAGGAAGACAGGAACACAGGAAGACAGGAACACAGGAAGACAGGAACACAGGAACACAGGAAGACAGGAAACAGGAACACAGGAACACAGGAAGACAGGAAGACAGGAACACAGGAACACAGGAACACAGGAAGACAGGAACACAGGAAGACAGGAAGACAGGAACACAGGAACACAGGAACACAGGAAGACAGGAAGACAGGAACACAGGAAGACAGGAAGACAGGAAGACAGGAAGACAGGAACACAGGAACACAGGAACACAGGAAGACAGGAAGACAGGAACACAGGAAGACAGGAAGACAGGAACACAGGAACACAGGAAGACAGGAACACAGGAACACAGGAAGACAGGAAGACAGGAAGACAGGAACACAGGAAGACAGGAAGACAGGAACACAGGAACACAGGAACACAGGAACACAGGAACACAGGAAGACAGGAAGACATGAACACAGGAAGACAGGAACACAGGAAGACAGGAAGACAGGAAGACAGGAACACAGGAAGACAGGAACACAGGAACACAGGAAGACAGGAACAGGAACACAGGAAGACAGGAACAGGAACACAGGAGACAGGAAGACAGGAACACAGGAAGACAGGAAGACAGGACACATGAACAAAGGAAGACAGGAAGACAGGAACACAGGAAGACAGGAAGACAGGAAGACAGGAAGACAGGAACACAGGAAGACAGGAACAGGAAGACAGGACACAGGAAGACAGGAAGACAGGAAGACAGGAAGACAGGAACACAGGAACACAGGAACACAGGAACACAGGAAGACAGGAACACAGGAAGAGGAACACAGGAAGACAGGAAGACAGGAACAGGAAGACAGGAACACAGAAGACAGGAAGACAGGAAGACAGGAACCAGGAAGACAGGAAGACAGGAACACAGGAAGACAGGAACATGAACACAGGAAGACAGGAACACAGGAAGACAGGAAGACAGGAAGACAGGAACAAAGGACACAGGAAGACAGGAAGACAGGAACACAGGAAGACAGGAACACAGGAACACAGGAGACAGGAAGACAGGAAGACAGGAACACAGGAACACAGGACACAGGCAGACAGGAACACAGGAACACAGGAAGACAGGAACACAGGAACACAGGAAGACAGGAACACAGGAAGACAGGAAGACAGGAACACAGGAGCACAGGAACACAGGAAGACAGGAACACAGGAACACAGGAAGACAGGAAGACAGGAACACAGGAAGACAGGAAGACAGGAAGACAGGAACACAGGAACACAGGAACAGGAACACAGGAAGACAGGAACACAGGAAGACAGGAACACAGGAAGACAAGAACACAGGAACACAGGAAGACAGGAAGACAGGAACACAGGAAGACAGGAACACAGGAAGACAGGAAACAGGAACACAGGAACACAGGAAGACAGGAACACAGGAACACAGGAAGACAGGAACACAGGAAGACAGGAACACAGGAACACAGGAACACAGGAAGACAGGAACACAGGAACACAGGAAGACAGGAACAAAGGAAGACAGGAACACAGGAAGACAGGAACACAGGAAGACAGGAAGACAGGAACACAGGAAGACAGGAACACAGGAAGACAGGAACACAGGAAGACAGAACACAGGAACACAGGAACACAGGAAGACAGGAACACAGGAACACAGGAAGACAGGAACACAGGAAGACAGGAACAAAGGAAGACAGGAACACAGGAACACAGGAACACAGGAAGACAGGAACACAGGAAGACAGTAACACAGGAAGACAGGAACACAGGAACACAGGAAGACAGGAACAAAGGAAGACAGAACACAGGAACACAGGAACACAGGAAGACAGGAACACATCATAAACAACAATAACAAATAATACAGATAGAATTTTTTTTTTGTAAAAATAGAAATATATAATTGTTTACATTTCTACAATTAGGATTTTGTAAACAAACCAACTAAATGTGTCCTCAGATGGTGATGTACTTTGTGATGGACATGTTGGAGGGACTGCCGGGACTCCCTGGTCTGTTTGTGGCCTGTTTGTTCAGCGCTGCACTCAGGTACACACACAGACACACACACACACACACACACACACACACACACACACACACACACACTCCCTGATGTTTTAAAATCCACCTGCAGATTAATTGATATTTCATCTCTAGACATGTTGATTTCTCCGTTCAGCTCCATCTCGTCCTCTTCAACTCGTTGGCCACGGTGACGATGGAGGATCTGATCAAACCTCAATTCCCCGCCATGACGGAGGCCAGAGCCACGCTGCTGTCCAAAGGCTTAGGTGAGCTGGCCATCAGACTGCTAACCACCTGAACTCTGTGAAGAACATCCATCTGTCTGTCATCTTGCAATCTACTTATTTATATAAATAGTAATCACCGCAATAAACCGTATTTAATTTAGTCTTAATGTACATTATTTAATTTCATATTGTATTGACATGTATATAGACTTCTTGCACTATTTTTAGTATTTTTTATTTTAGTGTTGTATTCTACATGTTGCATTGTTGGAGGAACTCAGGTCAGAAGAATTTCATTGCCTTTTCTACACTTTAGCTCATGAGCATGTGACATTAAAACCTTCCCACCACCAGATGTTACAAGAAGTGTCGACGCAATAACTAAGGAATTAATAAGATGCTCGAGTCACAAAGAATATATACTTAAAGGTAGGTTGGTAAGAATGGAGAAAGCAGCTCGAGTGCGCTAGAATCTGAAAGTACGCAGCCCCTCTGCCCCTTCCTTCAGACTTCCTCACAGAGCCCCTCCTCCAACACACACAAATGACGCACCATGAGGGCACGAGATAAGTTTGTGCACAGATGGAAGGCTGACAGGCAGGTAGGCCATCCAATCATCTGACCCGGGCCGGCTCAGATGATTGGTCGTGCTTTTACAGCGCCACACAGAGGACATGTCAAAGCATTTCATGTATTCATTGCTATCGGGATGTTAAGAGCATTCCATGGAATATAACAACAAGTGTTTCTGAGGTGAACCCCACCTTTAAGTGCTTTTATTCACAGCCAAAAACGCTGAAAAAACAAAGTTACAGCAACGTCCGCTCCAAAATAGAAAGACAACAAACATTAATATAAACAGTAGGGTGGGCCTTAGTGCCATGTACATTTTCAAATTCATTTATTTTAAGCTCCAACCCCAGAATTCAGTCTATTAGTCAAGAAAACTCTCCTGGTGAACACGCACAGACACACACTCACACTCATACACACACACACACACACTCCACACTCACACACTAATTGACATATCAGAAGCAATTAACTGCTGTTTTAAATGCAGACGACGCACTAAATCCGTTTAAGCGATCCCGTAGGATTCTAGTGTCTATAATGAGGTGTGATAATTATATAACACATTATAGAAACCTTCACACTCTCTCTGTGGTGTTGCCTGTGTCACACACACACACACACACACACACACACACACACACCACACACACACACACACACACACAGCCCAAAATGTACTTAGTACAGTAAGTAAATAATCCCACTCAACCCTATCGAACGCTTTCTCAGCATCACGTGAGATCACTACCTCCGGGGTCGCAGTGGTGTTTGTGGAGTAGATCATGTTTAAAAGGGTGCGAACGTTGTAAAATAGTTGACGTCCCTTTTATAAATCCAGTTTGTTCCTCTGAAACTATGGTTGGGAGAATATTTTCCAAGCGACGTGCCAAAGCCTTATGACTTATGGAGGCTTGTCTTAAAGTGGGAGGAAGAGAACCCTTCTGCAGAGATTCCTTAATGGGCCAATTTAGATTTAAATCTCTAAAAACATTCGACTGGGAATCCATCAGGGCCAGGAGCTTTTTATAGCGAGGGTGATCTCGTCTAAGGTTAATGGAGAATCAAGTTATTTTGAAACATCTGGAATAAATATGAAAGTGAACACCTCTCTCTTCTCAGCGTTGTTCTACGGGCTGCTGTGTCTCGCCATGGCCTTCCTCGCTCACCTGATGGGAGACTCAGTGCTGCAGGTAAACACTCAGCGCTATTAATGAATACTAAATAACTGAATGTTTATTTGTTTATTTGTTTATTTACACGTCTTTCTGTCCGACCTGCAGTGGCTCTGAAGATCTTCGGGATGGTTGGAGGTCCGGTTCTGGGTCTGTTTTGTCTCGGGATGTTCTTCCCCTGGGCCAACTCCACCGTGAGACACACTGACACTTATTTATCTAATCATGTATTTAGATTACATTAATTATCTGTTTAAATTGAATTGTATTTATTTATTTTAAATCAATTCAATTATTTATTTATTTTAATTATCTTTTATTTATGATATATCATTTGATCTGATTTTTTCATTTATTCATATTTTTAATTATTTATTTATTTATACATTTTTTACTTATCTTGATTATTTATTATTTATCTTTTTTTCTATTTATTTATAAATTAATTAATTGATTTATCTTTTTTATTATTTTAATTAATTAATTAACTTGAATATTTAATTATTTTGTATTAATGAAGCGCCTTTCTGCTAACACGCAATACACTTCTAAAAACCCTATAACATGGTGATGATTATTTTCCCAATAATTGAATCATATATGTGTGTTTTTTTAAACATAAAAATATATATTTTAAATAAAGCACCTCACAGGGTATTAGTGGGCCATAGGCAGAAAACATGTTTTGACTTTACACCTGGTTGTTTTGTTAGGGATGTGCTGAGTTTAAAGTTCAATATCTCACCAGACAAACGCCTAAATCATAAAGTGAACAGTATGTTAGTCCTTTAGGATCTGTTTTCTGCCTCTTTGAGGTGTGTGTGTGTGTGTGTGTGTGTTGTGTGTGTGTGTGTGTGTGTGTGTGTGTGTGTGTGGTGTGTGTGTGGTGTGTGTGTGTGTGTGTGTGTGTGTGTGTGTGTGTGTGTGGTGGTGTGTGTGTGTGTGTGTGTGTGGTGTGTGTGTGTGTGTGTGTTTGTGTGTGTGTGTGTGTGTGTGTGGTGTTGTGTGGTGTGTGGTGTGTGTGTGTGTGTGTGTGTGTGTGTGTGTGTGTGTGTGTGTGTGTGTGTGTGTGTGTGGTGTGTGTGTGTGTGTCTGTGTGTGTCGGGGCTATCTAGGGGCACTCTGAATTGCCTTGTGTTGAAGGTGCTGTATAAATAAACGTGCCTCACCAGAGAGCAGAACTGGGCCTCTTTAAGTCTGGTTCTCCTCCTGTGTTCCAGGGGGCGCTGGCTGGTCTGGGGTCAGCTCTGGTTCTGTGTGTGCTGGATCGGCGTCGGCAGCATCGTGACCCGAGTCTCTGGAGCAAAGCCGCTGACTCCGAGCTGCAGAGCTGCAAACGCAACGTTTAACCTGCAGGGGGCGCTGTGGAACATCACTGTGAGGTAACAGCTCCTCCGTTAGTGTGGTGGTGCAGCAACGATGCATCATGGGAGTTGTAGTCTTCAGCAGCTTCAGCGTTGTTGTACATATGACTTTTTATCCATTTTAATATCATTTATTTGTTAAATTATAATCAACTATGGAAATTATTCCCATTTAAATCAAGAGAAAGAGCGACTGAAACGTCTCTGTAATGGATTCTGTCATTTATGGGGGTTTTTTCTTAGTTTTTTAATCTTTTAAAGGTTCCATGCCATGCTTTTCCGGTTATCACCCGTCCCCTTGTGTTCTGTAGCTTCTGCATGTAAACGGTCTGCAGAGTCACAAACCCTCAAAGTGCACCCTGTAGGGAGTAAAGCTCTAACACAGAAAAGACCTGTCTCTGCTGCCCCAGAACGCCTCGTTGGACATTTCTTTTTCCATTGTTTACTTCCTGTGATTCCTTCTGTGACGTGTGAACACCCAAATCAACAACAAAGGACCGGATTGGCCCAAATGGACCAATCCGGAGCACCTCACACACCAGGGTCCCTTGGCTAACTAACAGGGAGTCCCATTGACTTGCATAGAGCTCCCTGGTTGGTAATAGAGGAGTTGGGATGGTGGAGAAATGCTCTCCACAGACCCATTCTCACAGCGTT
>JAAKFY010000015.1:34344784-34497284 GCA_011823955.1 Dissostichus mawsoni
CTTTGCGTGCAGGCCCTCTGAAGGAGGAGGACGTGACTCCAGGAACCGTTTACCGTGTTTAGGGAAGCTGTTGTGTTTCCTTCCTGAACGTCTGAAGAGGAAACTCTGCTGCGTCACGCCGCTCGGACACTCGGTAAATAAAGGTTCATTCAAAATGTAATAAAGGGTGAGCAGGATACTTTAACAGAGAGGCGAAGTCCCTCCCTCTCCGGGGAGCTCCATGGGACCTTATTTCGGAAAAAGTATGTATTGAAGTCAATGGGGAGAGAAAAGTTATCTCTCGATCCGTTTGAATTGTGCCACGAATTACACACATGATGTTCGTCAATTTAAAAGATCATTTTGCAAGTTAAAAAAATAAAACTGTGAAGTAACACTTTTTGTGTGAAACCGCTCAATGAACTACATCTCCCGTCTCGCACCACACACCCAGACGGCCGTCACGTTGGAACATTTCACTTCTTTCTTTCAGAATGAGGCGGAAAGTATTAAAAGAGGTGAAAATCACTCCAAGTCTGGGCATGTTGAGAGCTGTACATACACACAAGGGGAGTTAGTCGGCTCCGTGAGAGCCAGCAGCGGGACCGGGACTCTGGGATTTGTAGTCTTTCTAGTTGCGTATTTTTCATAGTCTTATATTTCAACAGTTTTACGACAAACTGTGACTTTTTTGACATGGAAATGTTTTTTAAGATTGACAAACATCATGTGTGTAATTCGTGGCACAATTCAAACGGGATGGAAAGATAATCTTTCTCTCTCCATTGACTTCAATACATACTTTTTCCGAAATACGGTCCCATGGAGCTCCCCGGAGGGACTTCGCCTCTCTATGGAGGCCGGGGGAAATCACAGATCAACTCACAGTTTGATTTTTAAAGTGTATCTTCTCCAAAAGCAGCTGGAACTGCAACTCATTTAAAATCAAAAGGTCTCGTTAGAAATGAAATGTGTACGTTAGTTCTGCAACCTGTCGTATTTTTGTATTTGTTCATTTTGCAAAGGTGTTCTTAAATAATGTTTAAACAAAACAATTCTTAAACTCTAAGTTAACTTGGAAAGAACGTGAATTTTCAGACAGTTTTTTATGTATTTAGTTGATTTATTTAAGGTTTAATTTCCTTAGTGTTCTTGTACTTTATTAAACAACACGTATCTATTCAGAGTCTTTATTGTGTTCCTTCCGGTGGGACTACAGAGGTTGTTCTTTAAATAATCTTTGAATCACATTTTTTGTTTAATAGTGAAACATTTACCTCAGTGTTACATCTTTTTCCCATTTTTCTGATCATCTTTCTGCCTTTCTTCTTAAAGAGCCTTGTAGTGATTCATTTTCCAATTGTATGAAATGTTTCCTATCATCCTTGCAGCTCTCGGCGCCTCAGAAGGAGTCGGAGGACAAAGAATCTCCGGAGGCTCAGACTCTGCTGATGGAGTACGAGACGAACGTGTGAAATAACCGTTAACTATCCAGAGACACAACGCACTGAAGAGACTTGAATACATATTTACTTTTGGAGATCATGTGCAGATCATCTCTCAATCTTCTGGACTAATCAGCACCTTTTTGACTGCACATTGACGACTGTTACTGGAGGACGTCTCGTGATTTCCTGCTGACTCTTCACTACTTTAACCCTCTGACGGTTATCCCAAAACAAAGAGCTTCCTGCAGTCAGACAGGCGGTAAACCAACTGTTTCTCATGACGATATCCAAACCATCCGCGTCCACAGTGTCCTTATATCACCTCGTGAACCTTCTCTCTTCCTGTAGATCTTGTGTTTGAGCCAGAATGTGACGTAGTTTCCAATCGTCTTCATTGTAGAGTGTTGGGGATTTCTGCGTGGGCGATCACAGAAAGGTTTGTTCTAACGGTTTTCAAAGAGTCCGAGGTTCTGCCCGTGTCTGTGCCGTGTGTCAGGATGGATCCCTAGTCTTTAACTGCAAACCAAATCTTCCTACGGGGACAAATCAATGACCTGAACCTGAGACAGAAGGTCCTGGTTCTTCCAGTTATATATTAACAAACGTGCAAGGTGATAAAACGTGGGGGAAGAGGATGCGGTGGAAATTCAAAGAGATTTTTTCTGGTTCTTTAATCTTCTGCTAAAGAGGCAAACAACTGAAGAGCAATGTCCACAGCCGAGTGCAACTACTCAAACTGAAGAGAGAGCCTCCAATGAAGAAGATTAGTCATGAGATAACTGACCCCTGACCCTATCAATAGACCCATGATCAGGTCACTGTGTAGTCACAGGACACCTTGAGTGCTGAGATCTACTGTCTCTCGACATGTAAGGCTTCAGAACGTTTGGAGTTTTTGGGGGGATTTTCTTCTTTTTGTCACGATAAAGTATTTGTTATTCAAACCAAAGGAAAGTCATGTTACGTAAATAAAACTTGCACCGTATTTGTTCAAATAATTGTGCAAATTAAAAACTATCTGGAAGAAAACATAAATGATTATAGTATTCAAACATCCTGAGCCCTAAATTAATTACATTTGATAATGTATTGCTATTTTTGAGTGCAATCCATATTTTCTTTTCGAGACTAAATTAGATTAAACAACAACGAACGCTCAGTCAAAATAATCCTGAAGGACCTTCGAACAAATTATCTTTAACGGTAGATTTTCTGTCTTTTTCTTCAAGTATCTGAGATCTGTTTGTATTTGATTACAGTACATGTAGAGAACAAATTGCACTACACTGTTTTTCATTCGATTTCTGCGATTTCCTGTGATCTATAAAATGATGTATGCCGTCACTCAGACGATAGTGCCTCTTTTTGAATCATTTTGTAATCGTTTTTTACAATGAACGAGTGAATTTTTCTGTATTGCAGCTAAAAAACACTGAAAAAAACCGTCTATTTTGAGTTTGTAGATATTTGTTGACGCCTTGTTTCCAATCCCCTTATCCGGTTAATTTCACTTCTTTGGTGTGTAATTCGTAGAGATTGAATATTGGTAAATGTCTGTTTAAGATGCTTTGTTTACAGTGAATGAAACCAACCAACAGTAAATGAACTGGGTTGTGTAATAAATAAATAATTTAAACACTGAGACGCATTTTTCATCCATTTGGTACTGTCGTCCACTTCTGTCCGGCTAGTGTAAAAAAACACATTCAAAGTTTTAAAAATAATTCTGAATCCCGACTTCTGATTTTTTTAGAAATGTTTTTTTTTAAAGTTAAAATTCTGAGAAAAACATAATTCTGTACTTTTCTGAACATTCAGAATTTTCACACATTTGTTACTTTTTCTAAGAATTATAACTTTTTGTTGGGAATTTTTACTCTTTCCTCAAAAAACTTATTTCCACTTTTTAAAGGTGGGGTAGGTAATTTATTTCAGAAAAACCTTTTTGGTTATATTCCATGGAATGCTCTTAACATCCCGATAGCAATGAATACATGAAATGCTTTGACATTAAATCTGTGGAAGCCGTGGCGCTGTAGAAAGCACGACCAATCATCTGAGCCGGCCCGGGTCAGATGACTGGATGGCTACCTGCCTGTCAGCCTTCCATCTGTGCACAAACTGATCTCGTGCCCTCATTGGTCATGTGCGCGTTCGTGTGTGTTGGAGGAGGGGCTCTGTGAGGAAGTCTGAAGGAAGGGGGAGATTTTTTTCGGTTGTGTACTTTCAAATTCTAGCGCACTCGAGCTGGTTTCTCCATTCTTACCTACCCTACCTTTAATCTCAGAATTTAATTTTTTTTCAGAATTCTGACTTTTTTCACAGAACTACATTAATTTTTTGAATTTTGACTCGGTTTCTCAAAAGGCCCCCCCCCCCCCGAGAACGGAGCAAGGCATCGAAATTTAATGGGGACCTATCGTGCAAAAGTCACTTTCTGATGTCTTTACTACATCACCCACGTGTCCCCGGTGTGTCCCGGTGTGTCCCCGGTGTGTCCCCGGTGTGTCCCTGGTGTGTCAGGGAACTCACGCAGCATCAGGAAATAAAACCCTCCTCTTTTCCTCCGTACCCAATCTCTAAAAACGGGGGAACAACGGAGCTGATCCAGATTTGCGTCCGATATGACGTAATATCTGAAATGTGGACCCACGGCCCTATCAGAAAGTTGCTATCAGAAACAATGCCCGACTGTTTTGGACGTAATATGGTCGGTGTTTACATTAGCATCGCTAACACTCAGAGCTAACCTGTACTGGAGAGCATGTGTGTGAAGAAGCAGGAAGTAAAAAGGAACTCACCTTGTGGTATAACCGGCAAGAGAGAAAGCCTTTGAGCTCCATACTGTTTCAGAGAGAATCCTTGATAATCCATGATATGGCGTTTCATCACGGCAGCATTTAGTTTAGACAGTAGCTGCCGGGTCCGCATGAGCTCAGACCCCTCCTCTTTATTTATTAAAGCTTTATACCCAAAATCAGCACTTTAGAAACAGGAAGTGAAATAGAGGAGATGAGGCATGGCTAGAATGGGTCTGTTTGGTATTTGGAGCAAAACACTTCATAGACATGTTTTTTATATATTTGTATATATCTGAGACCTCTGCTATTGCCTACACATAGCACGATAGGTGACCTTTAAAATAAGAAGCAGCATTTTACGGCGCGCTGTGCATGGGGCTGCCTTGAGGGGTTTCCCGACATGTCGTTGCATTAAAGGGTGTTTCATGTTGTCGTTGCTGTGGACCTTCTTAATCGACCTTCTTTGGGGGCCCCTTCTGGTCCGGGGCCCCAAGCAGTTGCCTGCCTTGCCTGTTTGCAAGGAGCGCCCTGCTGTTGTCCACTTCTGTCCGACTAGTCAGTGTAAAGAAATCACTTTGAAAATTCTACTTATTCTGACTTTTTTCTTTCTTTCAAGAATTCTGAAAAAATTTTTCTCAGAATGTCAATTGTTTTGAGAATTCTCACTTTTCATTTTTGACATTTTTCTCAGAATATTCTTTTTCCCTAATTCTGACTTTTACCTATTTTTTTTTTTTTTAATCACAAGTTAAAAAAGAGAAAAGGAAACATTCGGAGAAAAGGAATTTGACTTTTTTCTAAATTCCTGACTTTCCTGAAATTCTGTCTTTTCTCACAATTTTTCTTTCTTAAATACTCAAAACTAATTTAGGTTTGTTTTTTTTCAGACTGTTGACTTTTTATCTTAGACTTTAAATTAGTTTCAGAATTCTGACTTTTTCTTCAGGATTTTTGTTATTTATAGAATGTTAACTTTTCTCATCTTTGACTTGTTTCTCAAATGTTTTATTTGTTTCAGGATTCGGACTTTATTTAAAGTATTTTGACTGTTTTCAGATTTTCTTCTCCATATCTGACTTTTTCTCAGACTTTTGATCTTTTTCAGAATTAAATGTGTTCATGATTGTTACGTGCCGTGGTGTGTCTCTCTCCCCTCTCCCCCTCTCCCCTGATTGTCTCCCTCCAGGTGCAGCCTCTCCCTCAGGTGCCCATCCCCAATCCCCAATCAGGGCCTCCATAAGGACCTGAGGAAGGCGCAGTCTCTGGGGTTCTCAATGTCGAGGACGCTTCCTTGGTAGCACAAGTCTCCTCCAAGTCAGGTCCTTCAGAAGCGAGGCAAGAATCCTTCTAGCCTCGAAAACGAAGAATGGTGGAACAGGCTAACAGTGTGCGTCATATGCGAGGCCCCGCCTTAAATGGGCGCGATTTCCGCCAAAGATTTGGGAAATTGGTCCGTGCGCAAAGCATTGTGGGATTTTAAGACCGCGGAGAACACATGTGCAGCCTCGAAATTTCCCGCAACGAAGGACGCCGTCCTCGGTACTCCAAGTATCCTGGGACATTGGAAACAGTTCTTCGGCGGCACTCGATGATGTAGCATCCTTGAAATAGTGGCTCTGGAGCATCCTTCCTCGACACTGAAAACACCCCCTCTCTCTCCTTCTCCTGTGAGCTGCATGGATGGCAGTGGGTGATCTGTAGTGTTTTGTTGTTGTCTACGGTGGACGTGCACTTGTAGATTTCTGACCAGTGTCTTGGTTTTCTGTTGTCGCTTTCTTTTATGCGAAAGTTGTTTTAGTTTTCATTAGTTTGCTTTCAAACTGTCTGCTGAGCCTCGTTACTTTCTTTGACTGATTAAAACCTCAGCTATCAGTTTCCTCTCCTTTTTCTCTATCCCGGTTATTTTATAACTTCCCTTTGTACCCTAGTCCAGGAGGGAACGTAACCACGATTCAGACTTTTTTACAAAACGTTTCCTTTTTCAGTCTTTTTTTCGATATTCTCTGAGATTTAAATGGTCAAATAAAGAGGACTCTCACGTCGTCAGGTTTGCAGCTTAATCAGAATCCCTTATTAGTCCTTACAGAAAAAAGGCAAACAGTTATAATACATTTAATTGAGACGCCTTTCAAAACACCCAGGGACACCTAACTATTCAGAAGAAAAAACTCAGATCTTGTACTTGAGTTAAAGTAGAAGTACTCAGATCTTGTACATGAGTAAAAGTAGAAGTACTCAGATCTTGTACATGAGTAAAAGTAGAAGTACTCAGATCTTGTACATGAGTAAAAGTAGAAGTACTCAGGTCTTGTACTTGAGTAAAAGTAGAAGTACTCAGATCTTGTACATGAGTAAAAGTAGAAGTACCAGATCTTGTACATGAGTAAAAGTAGAAGTACTCAGGTCTTGTACTTTAGTAAAAGTAGAAGTACTCAGATCTTGTACATGAGTAAAAGTAGAAATACTCAGATCTTTTACTTGAGTAAAAGCAGAAGTACTCAGATCTTGTACTTGAGTAAAAGTAGAAGTACTCAGGTCTTGTCCTTGAGTAAAAGTAGAAGTACTCAGATCTTGTACTTGAGTAAAAGTAAAGTACTCAGATCTTGTACTTGAGTAAAAGTAGAAGTACTCAGGTCTTGTCCTTGAGTAAAAGTAGAAGTACTCAGATCTTGTACTTGAGTTAAAGTTGAAGTACTCAGATCTTGTACTTGAGTAAAAGTACTCAGATCTTGTACTTGAGTAAAAGTAGAAGTACTCAGATCTTGTACTTGAGTAAAAGTAAAAGTACTCAGATCTTGTACTTGAGAAAAGTAGAAGTACTCAGATCTTGTACTTGAGTAAAAGTAGAAGTACTCAGGTCTTGTCCTTGAGTAAAAGTAGAAGTACTCAGATCTTGTACATGAGTAAAAGTAGAAGTACTCAGATCTTGTACTTGAGTAAAAGTAGAAGTACTCAGATCTTGTACTGAGTAAAAGTAGAAGTACTCAGATCTATTACTTGAGTAAAAGTAGAAGTACTCAGATCTTGTACTTGAGTAAAAGTAGAAGTACTCAGATCTTGTACTTGAGTAAAAGTAGAAGTACTCAGATCTACCAACCTGAACCTGAACCTGAACCCTTTTTAATTCAGACTTTCCTGTAACTTCTCTCAGCAGAAATCTCTCTCTCCAAACTGTCCTCTTTCCTTCCTCTCTTCATCCTGAACCTTCACACACACCCTCCACCACCTGCAGCACAAAGCTTCTCTATCAACCAACCGCAGCAAATACAACACAACGGTTGTATAATAATAATAAGAGCTGCTCTGCTCCCCAATAAGGTTGTATAACATCTGTAATGACGTCTTTGCTGACTGTCTTTCTGCACAGCTCGTTTTGCATGAGCCATAAGTCGCTGTAAAGTCAGATAAACAAACACTAACATCCAGAACTGTGTGTTGTTAAAAACATAAACAAGAGATTATTCATTTTACCTAATGACATTTTTGAAGTGGAAAGCCGTGTTGTTAGAAACGGAATCCCCCTTATTTAAATGTTATTCAAATCTCTTCAGAAGTCCTGCAGGAAATAACGGTTGGACGTGATGTGATGAATTTCTCTCCATGGAGCTTCAATATACTGCCTTAAAATATACAAATACACTTTATAATTACAGATGCACATACAGTAAGGGAGTATTATTACCTGCGGTGTCCGACAGGTGCGTTACAAGGAACAATGCAGATATACAAAACACATGCAAATATAGAAGCAGCTTCAACACATTATTATATGTTCTATTATTTTTATTAGTTTGTATTTTATATTTGTTCCACATTGTGTCATGATTATATCTATTTTCAATAATATTAATTATTGTTATGTCTTTTATAATAATAATAATGTTAATACAAATAATGCATTTCTTCTTTTACTTTTTTGTATGTTATCGTTACGTTCCCTCCTGGACTAGGGGAACAAAGGGGAGTAACACAATATAAAGAACCGGGAGAGAGAAACTGATTGCTGCAAGCTGAGGTTTAATCAGTCAAAGTAAGTAAAGAGGCTCAGCAGACAATTTGAAAAGCAAACTTATGAGAAACTAAAACAACTTTGTCATAAAAGAAAGCGTCTAAAGATACAAAGATACACTGGAGCACATCTCCTAACAATAAACAAAACACAGGTTAACTAGCAGGCCTCACACAGAGATAGAGACACTACACTACACATGCAGCCCTGAGGAGAAGGAGAGGCCGGCTGCAGCCTTCCTCAGGTCCTTTATGGAGGCCCTGATTGGGGGAGAGGCTGCACCTGCAGGGAGACAATCAGGGAGAGAGGGAGACACACAACCCACACCAGCACCCACTACGGCACGTAACAGTTATGAAAGGTTTTCTGTAACTTTTCTTATATTGCAGTAACACCTAATGCATGTTTTTCATCACGTGACCCTCCTCCTCCTCCCTTTATTCCACAGCAGACGGTGTTATGGATGTTTGGAAGTCAAATGAGCTCCAAAATAACGGCCCCACTTTGCATGTCCTGCAGGCAACTGAGACGCACTGATGATAGAAAACACCTTCCTGTTGGTTTCTGTCGCTGCGGCACATCGACGCTTCCCTGAAACACCGAGGACTGCAGGTAGGAATATCTCTATTTATATATTTATTACATCAATATACATGTCGTGTTTATTTTGTATAACTTGTGCCATAGCTGGTGCAGTTCAACAGACAGTGCAGATATACTCAAAGTGTTTCACTGTGCTTCTGACATTGTTGGTAAAGTACTCTGAATTGATGGTATAATAATATATATGTATACACGTGTAGAGGAATACAAATCAGATTAAAATACTTGGAAAAAAAGGAAATAAATCCTAAATAATTGTAGAGGGTAATCTAGATTAAGTGCTACGTCTTTTAGTAGAACAAATACTTTTTAGGACGTTTTAAGGCCGTAGTAGGTTAGATTAAAAAAATAAAGATACCAGTGTCGATAGACTAAAATTCTGATAAAAAAAACTTGAAATAAATCTTAAATAATTAAAAAAGGTAATTAAAGGTTTCAAAATTAAATTTGTATCATTCAGTAGATCTAAAGGCACCTATTACCGAGAACACGTACTTGATTAAAGTGGTACATTCGTGGAGAAAAATACCATCATTTTACAAGTAAAAAAACGTTAGATAATCTCTAGATTTAAGAAGAAGAAGAAGAAGAAGAAGAAGAAGGACCTTTATTAATCCCCGAGGGGGAAATTCAGTTTCCACTCCGTCGTACACACACATGCGTTTTATACAGGTCATATAGTACACACAGTACACACTTTTTAGAACATGCACATACACACACAGTTATATGCACACATGCACATGCAGTTGAGAGGTCAGAGCGGAGGCAGCCAGTCTAGCCGGCGCCAGTGAGCAGTTGGGGGTTAGGTGCCTTGCTCAAGGGCACTTCAGCAGTGGCCCAGGAGGTGAACTGGCCCCTCTCCAGTACCAGACCACACTCCGTATTTTTGGTCTGATCGGGACGTTGAACCGGCAACCCTTCGGTCCAAAGTCCAATCCCCTACAGACTGAACCACTCCCGCCCAAAGGAATAAAGGGATAAACTAATAATAAGAAAATCAGTAAGTAAAATAATGTAGTATTTTCTGAGCTAGAAAAAAAAACCTTTGGAAGTTGGAAGTGTCCTCACGCCGTCAGCTCTGCAGCTTAATCACAATCCCTTTATTAGTCTTACAGAAAAAGTGACTGCAGGTCAAAAAGGCAAACGGTAATAATAATAATACATTTTATTTAGTGGCACCTTTCAAAACGTAGTACTCAAGTACTCAGATCTTGTTCTTGAGTAAAAGTAGAAGTACTCAGATCTTGTTCTTGAGTAAAAGTAGAAGTACTCAGATCTAGTACTTGAGTAAAAGTAGAAGAACTCAGATCTTGTACTTGAGTAAAAGTAGAAGTACTCAGATCTTGTACTTGAGTAAAAGTAGAAGTACTCAGGTCTTGTACTTGAGTAAAAGTAGAAGTACTCAGGTCTTGTACTTGAGTAAAAATAGAAGTACTCAGGTCTTGTTCTTGAGTAAAAGTAGAAGTACTCAGATCTAGTACTTGAGTAAAAGTAGAAGAACTCAGATCTTGTACTTGAGTAAAAGTAGAAGTACTCAGATCTTGTACTTGAGTAAAAGTAGAAGTACTCAGGTCTTGTACTTGAGTAAAAGTAGAAGTACTCAGATATTGTACTTGAGTAAAAGTAGAAGTACTCAGATCTTGTTCTTGAGTAAAAGTAGAAGTACTCAGATCTTGTACTTGAGTAAAAGTAGAAGTACTCAGATCTTGTTCTTGAGTAAAAGTAGAAGTACTCAGATCTTGTACTTGAGTAAAAGTAGTGATTGTGCAGATTGGTCCATTTCAGAATAATATATATGATACGTTTTAAATCGAGCGCTAAATATTTTAAAGAGTAAGCTAACTTATTAAATATAGAGAAAAAGCATGCGTAAGTTATAAGTGAGTACACATTCATGCAATTTAAAAGCCAAGTGAACATATTGAGTCATTTATTGCACATAGAAGTCAAAGTAGAAACGCAAAAAAAGCGTGTTTATTAAACAGTTTATAGGAACATTTAAAACATATTTAAAGTTATTGTTTCCTTGCTATGTGTGTGTTGTTGTTGTTGTTGTTTGCAGGACCACGATGTGGACGATCACACTCCTCTACATCCTGGGACTAACCCTCTGCCAGGTATCATTACAGCACACATTCATATCTTATTATTACATTAAAATCACGCCATTAAACTGCATCTAATGGCTCGTTTCCTCATGTGTTTTACAGGCGTCTGGACAAGGTAACCTTATATTTCTTTCCAATGATTCGCCACAGATGTCACCGTGAAACTTCATAACTTTACGACTCACTTTAAACACCTTTTATTTTTTTATATGACAAGTTTCCTGACAGGTGTTTGAATATGCAAATGAGGCGTTATGTAATGCTTCCTTTTCTCCATTTTGCATATTGAGGCGCGTCCACACAGATGTATTATATGAGGCTGACAATAGAGCGCGGTGCGATCCTGAATATCACCGAGAAACTGGGGGAGAAGTTTGTGGAGCAGACGAACCTGCAGGTGAAGAACCTCACCATGACACAGGTAAACTGCTTTATGTAATATATATACACACAGAATCACAGGAGGTTTATTACCTGTAGGAGGGATTAGTGTTTGTGCATTCAAAGACACAGAAAGAAGAATACGTCGCAAAACAAATCAAATAAATGTCATGACCGCTATTTTAAAACACTATTTTAAGGCTATTATAACAACAATATGTACATATGACAAATACTTTATACTGTATTTAAAGTGGACAGCTGTAATAATTCACAACATTACAAGTTACATGTTGAGAGAAAAGTAACTCACACATGTATTATGTATGAATTGAATATATATATTATATATATATAATATACATATATTGTCTGAGATTAAAATGGTAAAATAAAAATGGAAGAAATCACACATTTATTAAAAAAAACGTAATTTAAAGGATGGATTTATGAGAAACTAAATCACAAATATCCGGGAAGAAAATGTTCATATTGCAAGAAGAAAAATGTACAAAAAGAAGTCACTCATTTACAGAAAAAATTCTAAATGCACATGAAAAAAATTCAGATTTGCACGATAGAATTCCCCGGATTTACAATTTAAAAAAATCCACATTTTACAAGAAAAAATCTCAAATGTACAAAAGAAAAAGCTAGTTCTCATAACACTCCGTTCGATGTCTCACTATGGGATGCGCCTCAACGCGTATGCACCAGAAGCATCAATCTCATTACGCCAATCCTGATTGGCTGGTGATCTTGACGCCAACGTCAGGGAATCCACCACCCTATAAGTAGCTTGCGCCACGACGCAGGCGTCATTCAAACACCTCTTCTCGCTTCGGAGCACATCTCGAGGAAGATCAGTAGCTAGCTAGCTTAACGGTCCACAGACTGATCTACGAAGCTAACCTTCGGTCGACGGACGCTCGCCAGCTGCTTTTGCTTCGCACGGGAATTCTCATATTAACACTCCAGTTAATATCAGAATCTACCTGCCGTTTTTTTCCAACGGATAACGGTAAGGTTTTGGATTTTTCCCGCAAACGGTAACACGCCCGTTGCTCGTTTGTCCCTTCTACGCCGCACCAAGGCTAGCTAGGATGGACTCTTCCCTCCCTCACACCAGAGGAGACGGAGTGTCGGAGGCTCGGCTCTGCGGCTGCGGGCTGAAGATATCGAGTACTGACTCACACCAGGTCTGCTCGTCTTGCCTCGGGCTGCAACATGCCCAGGAGGCGATCGACACCCCCGGCGCGTGCGGGCATTGTTCCCGCTTTACCGCCAAAAACCTCCGCCGACGGCTAGCACGCCAAGCTAGCATGCCGGACCGAGACCCCCTCATGCCGTAGACTCGCCGGCCGGCGAGCAGGGCATGGTGGCGACCGCCGGGTGCGGGTCCCGCGCGTGTCAAGCTGGGACTCGGTGGCGGCGGCAGCCGCGGGAAGGGGGCCCCGTGCTGTGTCAAGCTGGGGCTCCCAACTGGACCTCACCATGGTCTCACCCGCGGAGGATGTCCTGGAGCTGGACTATGGGGAGGAGGAGGAAGAATACACCTCGGAGTTTCTTCTTTCCGACTCGGACGAGGGCGAAGATGACATCTTCGTCTCGTCTGCCCAGGCTGCCAAGCCTGGGGCCATGTCGCTTCCCCGGGCGAAGGCGAGCCACCGCCCCGCCTCAGCATGGACCTGCAGGCCGTGTGCCAACGCGCTGCAAGGCTGGACATCCCCTGGCCTGAAGCGGCCAGAGAGCCCTCCAGGTCTAGATACGAGGGAAAGAACTTGCCCCAAGCCGCGAGGCTGACCAGGCAACTTCTCCCCGTATTTCCAGAGCTGCTGGACGAGGTGTCGGTCTCCTGGAGAGACCGCCCCTTCAGCAGCAAGGCCCCAATCCAGGGAGCCTCCTCTCTGGACTTTGAGGGCATGGAGAAGCTCGGGTTGCTCCGCATGCCTCTATGGAGCCGCTTGTGGCAGCCCACCTCCAACCGCGGTTGTCGGCGGCCCCGAGCAGGAACCCCACACTGCCGACAAAGGCGGACCGGTTCCAGTCCGCAATGACTGAACGGGCCTACAAAGCGGCTGCTTTGTCCGTCAGGGCGCTGAATGTCTCCTCCATGCTAAACCGCGTACCAACGGACATTTGCCTCCGCGTACAGCGCTGTGCAGTCCAGGCCACAGGCAAATCGCTAGGGATGATGGTGGTGCAGGAGAGAGCCAGATGGCTTAACCTGACAAACCTCCCCGACCGGGAAAAGGAGGACGTGTTGGACATGCCAATCGTCCCTGAGGGCATATTCGGCTCCGCTCTTGCCTCCATGCAACAGCGGTGTGAGGCCAAGAAGAAGGAGGATGAAGCTCTCCAGCTTTGCCTCCCTCGGAAAGCCCAGCCGCCGCCCCCAACGGTCCTGCGACGGACCTTCTCCCAGGCTACCCCGCACTCGGCCCTGTTCAAGGTCCCGAGGCGGCAGAAGCCACAGCCCGCCCCCGGTCTCCCACCGAGACACGAGGCGCGGACGAATTGGCCAAGAAAGTCCCCGGTCCCGGCAGCAGCCACACAGGCGCCGCCGACCCAGACTTTCAGTCACCAGGCGAGGAAGAAGAAGAGGGCAGCCTGACAGCCTTCCCTCCCCCCCTCGGGGAAAGGGCTGGAGGTTTCCTGTTCTCTTTCAGCCCTGGATCGTGTTCCGCACGTGTCCAGCACCCATGTGTTTCCGGGGGACAACCACGCCCCCGCCTTCCCGCCGCCTCGGGTGATGACTGCACGTCATCCTCCAGTTCGCGCCATGAGGGAAGCAGACTTCACAGCACTGACAGCAGTTCCTGCCAGTCGTTCAGTCACACAAGCACACACAAGGGTCTAAAAATAAAATGTTTGCCACTGTCGCTTCCAGGCTTAAAGCCAAGGGCACAGTCGAAAATATTAAAAAGAAAATAATATGTCAATAAACAGTCAGGTGACTGCCCCGCTTCTGAGAGTGGCTATAAACGCCTCTCTCGGAATGCGGACGGTGGCCGGGTCTGTGAACGCACCATCACCGCGCGCATGCGCAGTGTCGACCGAGGTTGTCACCCTAGAGCGCCACCGTGTTCAGACACTAGAGGGCGCCATAACACAACCAATGCGGTCACAGGCAGACAACAGAGATATGGTGACATCTCCGCTCGCTCTGAGGAGCGAAAGGTTTCAAGACGATATCACGGGGCTACAGACTCCAATTCGCTGTCACCCCCCCTCGCTTCTCGGGCATTGTGCAATCACAAGCCCGGGGAGCGTCGGCTCACATTCTAGAGCAGGAGATTCTCTCGCTACTAGAAAAGAAAGCCATATCCATCGTACCCTCCGAACGGAGTCAGAGCGGCTTCTATTCCAAATACTTCCTCGTTCCCAAACGGGGAGGGAATGGAATTCGCCCCATCCTAGATTTAAGGGCTCTGAACGGGTATCTCAGAAAATACAAATTTCGGATGCTTACTCACACATCCCTGCTGCGTCTCGTGCGTCAGGACGATTGGTTCACATCAATCGACCTGAAAGACGCGTATTTTCACATCCCAGTATATTATCCACACAGGAAATATCTGAGGTTCGCTTTTCAGGGTGTCTGTTACGAGTACAGAGTGCTTCCCTTCGGTCTGTCTCTCAGCCCACGGGTGTTTGTGCGATGTACGGAAGCAGCGATAGCCCCGTTAAGACAACAGGGTATTCGCCTGGCAACCTATTTAGACGACTGGCTCCTTCTGGCACAGTCGGAGCAGGAGGCTATTATGCAGACGAATATCCTCATGAAACACCTGCTCGACCTGGGTTTTGTAATAAACACAGAAAAGAGCATGTTGTCCCCAGCCCAGTCGGTGCTCTTCCTGGGCTTACGTCTGAGCTCGGTACCCTTCACAGCCCGCCTGTCAGCGGAGAGTGAGCCTTCAGGGCTTGCCTCGCTCATTTCCAGCCACGCAAATATGTTCTCTTCAGATCATGTCTGCGGTTACTGGGGCTCATGGCGTCAGCCATCCTAGTAGTACGTCTGGGCCGCTTACACATGAGGGAATTTCAGCGCTGGGTAGCTGCCCTCAGACTAAACCCCGTCATGGCGCGCGGAGAGTGATGGTCACTGTGCACTGCGTAACGGCGCTACGCCACTGGCTGCACCCGACTTTCCTGGTGCGAGGCGTGCCTATGGGTGCTGTCCTATCGCGGAAGGTGGTCACCACGGACGCATGTCTGACGGGCTGGGGGGGCATATACGAAGGTCGACCTGTGAGGGGTCTCTGGAGCAGAGACCTCCAACGGTCACACATAAATTATCTGGAGCTCTTAGCGGTGTTTCTCACCCTAAGACGCTTTCTGCCTTTTCTCAGGGGACATCATGTCCTCGTGAGGACAGACAACACGACCACAATATCGTATATAAACCGCCAAGGGGGTTTGCGTTCTCTCCAGTTACACATGCTGGCACGCAAACTGATCTTATGGAGCTGCGGACGTCTCCTCTCTCTGAGAGCGACACACGTACCGGGAGTGATGAACCTCGGGGCAGATCTGCTGTCCAGAGGTGCACCACTATACGCAGACTGGACTCTACATCCAACGATTGTGAGTCAGCTGTGGGTGCGTTACGGCCGGGCCGCGGTAGATCTGTTCGCATCAAAAGAAAATGCTCAATGTCAGCTGTTCTTTTCAATGCGCGATCTAAACGCACCGTTAGGCGTGGACGCGCTCGCACACGTTTGGCCCCCGGCCCTTCTGTACGCGTTCCCACCCCTGGCTCTAATACCTCCAACTCTGGCCAGAGTGAGAGAACAACGCCACACACTGATCCTGATAGCTCCACACTGGCCTGCAATGTACTGGCTGGCGGAGATATATCAGCTGCTGTGCGGACAGCCGTGGCAGCTCCCGCTACGCAGGGACATACTATCTCAGGCGGGGGGGATGATTTTTCACCCACACCCAGAGCGCCTGGCGCTATGGGCCTGGCCCGTGAGTGGTATAACCTGAGTACAGTGGGGCTCCCTCAGAAAGTGATAAACACTATTCAGAGTGCAAGGGCTTCCTCCACCAGGTCTCTCTATGACTGTAAGTGGAGGGTGTTTGAGGAGTGGTGTCTTCAAAAGAAACACATCTCTTTTCAATGCCCTGTCGGTGTGATTCTATCATTTCTACAGGATCTGATTGATAAACACAGAGCTTTCTCCACGATCAAAGTGTACCTGGCTGCTATTGCCGCATGCCATGTGGGCTTTGGGGGAAGACGGCTAGCCAACATCCCTTGGTCTGCCGTTTTATGAAAGGGGCTCGCCGGCTCCTCCCCGTTTCCAGGTCATGGTGCCCCTGTGGGACTTGACAGTGGTTTTAGATGGGCTCGCTCGAGCTCCATTTGAACCCCTGGAAGACGCTGACATGAAGCACCTGTCACTGAAGACAGTGTTGTTACTGGCTCTGGCATCTGCCAAACGAGTCAGTGATATTCACGCGCTCTCTGTGCATCCTTCGTGTACTCAGTTTGCCCCGGGGCAAACGAGAGTATTGCTGAAGCCCAACCCGGCCTTTGTGCCTAAGGTGGTTGGCTCATGCACTCCCATTGACCTTGAGGCATTTCCTTCACCGCTAGGTTCCTCTGGGGAACAGCGGCCGAATTTGCTTTGCCCAGTTCGTGCTTTGCGCACTTATATGGACAGGTCGAAAGAGTTTCGGTGCAATGACCAACTCTTTGTATCTTGGGCTAACCCTCATAAGGGCAAGCCCGTTACCAGGCAACGGCTCTCCCACTGGATTGTGGAGGCGATAGCTCTGGCTTATACGAGTCAGGGTTTGCAGGCACCAACGGGCCTGCGCGCTCATTCTACTCGTGGATTGGCTACATCCTGGGCTTTGTTCAAGGGTGTTTCCATTCAAGACATTTGTGCAGCAGCGAGCTGGTCCTCGCCGCTCACTTTTGTCCGCTTTTACAGGCTAGATGTTTCTGCTCCAAGTGTGGCCCGCGCAGTGCTGGGCCCCGTATTGGGACAGGGTTCTACCTGTTAAGTTCTGTTTTTGTGTTGGTGATTTTCGAGATAAGCATGTCTGGCAATGCGGGAGTCTCAATATCCCATAGTGAGACATCGAACGGAGTGTTATGAATGAGAACTATAGGTTACTTACGTAACCCCAGTTCTCAGAGTAACATGAAGTGAGATGTCTCACCTGACGGCCCTTCTTGCTGAGGCGAAGCGAGAAGAGGTGCTTATTTTGAATGACGCCTGCGTCGTGGCGCAAGCTACTTATAGGGTGGTGGATTCCCTGACGTTGGCGTCAAGATCACCAGCCAATCAGGATTGGCGTAATGAGATTGATGCTTCTGGTGCATACGCGTTGAGGCGCATCCCATAGTGAGACATCTCACTTCATGTTACTCTGAGAACTGGGGTTACGTAGTAACCTATAGATTTGTCTTCGTGTTTCCCCCCCCCCCTTACTTTGGTGTCGCGGTCAAATTTGACCGGTCCTGTTTTAACTGCTATTACATTAACACAGAAACCATTAATCACCACATTTCATTGAACACCCTTTCAAACTGTACATATTGTATCAGACTCCTGGTACACATGAAGAACTGCAGTAAATATACAAAGAACAGACACTGAACATGTATTGGTGTGCCAGGTGTGATCCATGTGGGGGATGGGCACATAAGAGCGGGAAGTGTGTGTGTGTGTGTGTGTGTGTGTGTGTGTGTGTGTGTGTGGTGTGTGTGTGTGTGTTGTGTGTGTGTGTGTGTGTGTGTGTGTGTGTGTGTGGTGATCAGCCATTGTATATGTTCAAATGTCTGCTGTGAAGGATATCATGAAGCCTGAATGCAATCGAATGTAAAACAAAAAAGTTATGATTGATGAAAGTAGTGAATCGGTCAGATCTGACCCGAAGACAACAGGAGGGTTGAAATGGTAAAATAAAGAGGTGATCTGTTATTTCTCAGTGTGTCAGAGCATTGCAGGCGGCAGCGAGTGCAACTGCTCGTCTAACTTCAGATGGAGCGAAAAGGACTGCGATCTTCCGGAGAAGTGCACTTTTCCCAAAGGCCGAACCCCAATGTGTGTTCATAACGACGCAGGTAGAGTTGCTCTTTTGCAGTCATGTGTTTTTCTTTCTGTTTATCTGCAGAGATGGCAAAAGTAAACGCATCTTTTACTCAAGTAGAAGTACAGATACTCGTGTTTAAAAATACTCTGGTGAAAGTAAAAGTACAGATACTCGTGTTTAAAAAATACTCTGGTAAAAGTAGAAGTACTGACTAAGTACTTGTAGAATATGGTCATGTAGAATAAGGCATTAATAAGTGTTTTATAATGACTAATAAAGCCAATATACTGCTAATATGCAGGTTAATGAACACTAGTTGATGGTGAATTTGTGTACCTTAAAATAAAGTGTTACCGAAACATTTGTGCATTTTGTTTCGTTGCAGTTGCGATCAATGGATTCCTTCGATTGGAAGGAACAACTTATCATGGCTGCCTGAAACCAGAAGACAGCGTGGAATATAAGGCGTGCCATAAACTAATGTTTGATAAGGTAAAACTGTGGGAATAATAAACAAAAGAGGAGAGACACTGCAGGGGAATACTAATATTAAACTAATATCACAGCGAAGAAAAAATCTCAAGACGGAAATCCAACAATTGTTTTAATATTACACGTTTTCTGACATGTTTAAATTAATAAGGCTTTATCTAATGCTAATGCTAATGCTAATGCTAATGGGAGAAATCTGCAGACACAAACAGACAAAGTTAGTAAATAAACTTCTTTGCACTAAGAAGACATGGAGGATAAATATTTTTCCAATTTTCTGTTAACACAATATGAGCAGAATAATGAAGTACATGAGGAATAATGTTTATTGATGTGTGATTGATGTGTGATTGATTTGTGATTGATTTGTCGCCCTGCAGATGAAGAAGGTGTACAGCACTTTGCCGGGATTTGACACGTTAAGCATCACCAAATACAGGTGCCTGCTTTGTTTACTAAATCAAATAGTGTTTGTTGTTTTTGTATTAAATATGACAATAAAAACTAACTTTATAGATTAAAAAAATGTTTGTTTGAAAATCAAAATCCCATCCTTTAAAAAGGTGTTTAAGACTTGATATGTTAGGGAATAATTTGCTTAGGTATTCAACCTTCGACCCAGTTCATCATTTCTCCTCTCACTGTCTCGTTTCCCCGGCATAGGTCTACGGCCTTGGGTTCTGCTGCTATCTCTCTTAAGGAGGAGCAGCTTGGGTTCTGCTGCTATCTCTCTTTAGGAGGAGCAGCTTGGGTTCTGCTGCTATCTCTCTTAAGGAGGAGCAGCTTGGGTTCTGCTGCTATCTCTCTTTAGGAGGGGCAGCTTGGGTTCTGCTGCTATCTCTCTTAAGGAGGAGCAGCTTGGGTTCTGCTGCTATCTCTCTTAAGGAGGAGCAGCTTGGGTTCTGCTGCTATCTCTCTTAAGGAGGGCAGCTTGGGTATTGCTGCTATCTCTCTTAAGGAGGAGCAGCTTGGGTTCTGCTGCTATCTCTCTTAAGGAGGAGCAGCTTGGGTTCTGCTGCTATCGCTCTTAAGGAGGAGCAGCTTGGGTTCTGCTGCTATCTCTCTTAAGGAGGGGCAGCTTGGGTTCTGCTGCTATCTCTCTTAAGGAGGAGCAGCTTGGGTTCTGCTGCTATCTCTCTTAAGGAGGAGCAGCTTGGGTTCTGCTGCTATCTCTCTTAAGGAGGAGCAGCTTGGGTTCTGCTGCTATCTCTCTTAAGGAGGAGCAGCTTGGGTTCTGCTGCTATCTCTCTTTAGGAGGGCAGCTTGGGTTCTGCTGCTATCTCTCTTAAGGAGGAGCAGCTTGGGTTCTGCTGCTATCTCTCTTTAGGAGGGGCAGCTTGGGTTCTGCTGCTATCTCTCTTAAGGAGGAGCAGCTTGGGTTCTGCTGCTATCTCTCTTAAGGAGGAGCAGCTTGGGTTCTGCTGCTATCTCTCTTAAGGAGGGGCAGCTTGGGTATTGCTGCTATCTCTCTTAAGGAGGAGCAGCTTGGGTTTGCTGCTATCTCTCTTAAGGAGGAGCAGCTTGGGTATTGCTGCTATCTCTCTTAAGGAGGAGCAGCTTGGGTTCTGCTGCTATCTCTCTTAAGGAGGAGCAGCTTGGGTTCTGCTGCTATCTCTCTTAAGGAGGAGCAGCTTGGGTATTGCTGCTATCTCTCTTTAGGAGGGGCAGCTTGGGTATTGCTGCTATCTCTCTTAAGGAGGAGCAGCTTGGGTATTGCTGCTATCTCTCTTAAGGAGGAGCAGCTTGGGTTCTGCTGCTATCTCTCTTTAGGAGGGGCAGCTTGGGTATTGCTGATATCTCTCTTAAGGAGGAGCAGCTTGGGTTCTGCTGCTATCTCTCTTTAGGAGGGGCAGCTTGGGTATTGCTGCTATCTCTCTTTAGGAGGAGCAGCTTGGGTATTGCTGCTATCTCTCTTTAGGAGGAGCAGCTTGGGTTCTGCTGCTATCTCTCTTAGGAGGGGCAGCTTGGGTTCTGCTGCTATCTCTCTTAAGGAGAGCAGCTTGGGTTCTGCTGCTATCTCTCTTAAGGAGGAGCAGCTTGGGTATTGCTGCTATCTCTCTTTAGGAGGGGCAGCTTGGGTATTGCTGCTATCTCTCTTTAGGAGGAGCAGCTTGGGTATTGCTGCTATCTCTCTTTAGGAGGGGCAGCTTGGGTATTGCTGCTATCTCTCTTTAGGAGGGGCAGCTTGGGTATTGCTGCTATCTCTCTTTAGGAGGAGCAGCTTGGGTATTGCTGCTATCTCTCTTAAGGAGGAGCAGCTTGGGTATTGCTGCTATCTCTCTTAGGAGGGGCAGCTTGGGTATTGCTGCTATCTCTCTTAAGGAGGAGCAGCTTGGGTTCTGCTGCTATCTCTCTTAAGGAGGAGCAGCTTGGGTTCTGCTGCTATCTCTCTTTAGGAGGGGCAGCTTGGGTATTGCTGCTATCTCTCTTAAGGAGGAGCAGCTTGGGTATTGCTGCTATCTCTCTTTAGGAGGAGCAGCTTGGGTATTGCTGCTATCTCTCTTAAGGAGGAGCAGCTTGGGTTCTGCTGCTATCTCTCTTTAGGAGGAGCAGCTTGGGTTCTGCTGCTATCTCTCTTTAGGAGGAGCAGCTTGGGTTCTGCTGCTATCTCTCTTAAGGAGGAGCAGCTTGGGTTCTGCTGCTATCTCTCTTTAGGAGGAGCAGCTTGGGTTCTGCTGCTATCTCTCTTTAGGAGGAGCAGCTTGGGTTCTGCTGCTATCTCTCTTAAGGAGGGGCAGCTTGGGTTCTGCTGCTATCTCTCTTAAGGAGGGGCAGCTTGGGTATTGCTGCTATCTCTCTTAAGGAGGAGCAGCTTGGGTTCTGCTGCTATCTCTCTTAGGAGGGGCAGCTTGGGTTCTGCTGCTATCTCTCTTAAGGAGGAGCAGCTTGGGTTCTGCTGCTATCTCTCTTAAGGAGGAGCAGCTTGGGTATTGCTGCTATCTCTCTTAAGGAGGAGTAGCTTGGGTATTGCTGCTATCTCTCTTAAGGAGGAGCAGCTTGGGTTCTGCTGCTATCTCTCTTAAGGAGGAGCAGCTTGGGTTCTGCTGCTATCTCTCTTAAGGAGGAGTAGCTTGGGTATTGCTGCTATCTCTCTTAAGGAGGAGCAGCTTGGGTATTGCTGCTATCTCTCTTAAGGAGGAGCAGCTTGGGTATTGCTGCTATCTCTCTTAAGGCGGAGCCGCTTGGGTTCTGCTGCTATCTCTCTTTAGGAGGAGCAGCTTGGGTTCTGCTGCTATCTCTCTTAGGGAGGAGCTTGGGCGCGTTGTTGTTGCCAGTCTATGACAGAGCACAAGCCCCATGAGGTAGTTTACTGTTCAGGGACGGAGGGTCCCTGGCGCACATTCTTTCCTATGGATGAGAGCTCTAGTTAGATTCAGGGTCCATATTTGTTTAGTCTCGCTGATGAAGAATGTTGATTATTACACTCCGAACTAGTTAAAACCTCGAGCTGCAGAAAGAGTTCTTCAGAATTGATTTGGCAACCGCTGTCAACTCGTGACACACCACATGTCTCGTGAATTCTCCGGCCGAAGCTCCAAATGAACCGTCAGTGTTTGCCATCAAAGCTCCAGCTCTCCTCGTGTCTCTCTGAGTCCTGTTTCCAATTGCTTCAGAAGTTTCCCCCACAGAAACATCTACAGGCAAAAATCCACATTCTGAAGAAAATCTGAGTTCTGAAAAATGTTAAAATCACTAACTCTAAAAAAATTAAACTTCTGAGATAAAATAATTGTTTGGGACAAAGTCAAATTCTGAAGAAAAGTCTGAATTCTGAAAATTATCAAATAGTGTTTGTTTTTGTATTTAATATGAGACTGAAATATTACATCTTCTTCACTGAAGGGTTGGGAGCGTCATCGTTGAGTTTGCGTTGAACGTTGCTCAAAAAATCGGACAACAAGACTTGGTCGACAAATCAGATCAACTGACCGGAAGTGTGAATGCATCTCTGGATCTGGAGAGTTCAGGTACCTGTTCAGCCAGTGGGAAATCTCACATCTGATCCCAAATGTAAGGATTTGTTCCTCCCCCAATGCGTCACACTTCCACCAAGTTTCATGAAGATCAGGCCAGTAGTTTTTCAGCATTTTGAAGCCGGAATATTGAATAATGTGAAATAGGGCAAACAGCTTTGACTGTCAGTGGAAAATATATATATATATATATTGCAAAAATGCAAATATTTAAAGAAGTTATTAAATATTTAAAAAAATCTGAGTCGAGAAAATCTGAAATTATTTCAATTCCTTTGGAATGAAATTGAAAAAAGAAAATTAAATTAAACGTCAAAAGGAAAAGCTAAAAATGTGAAATAGGGCAAAAAGCTTTGAGGGAAATTATCTTCTTACATTTTAAATATTGCAAACAAATCTAAATGTGGAAATTGCACAAATAAAAAAAGAATATTTAAAGATTGCAAAAATGTTTGTTTGAAAAAGTTCCCTCAAAATCCCATCCTTTAAAAGTTTAAGACTTGACGCTTCGACAAGAAAAATGAGGAAAAAGTCAGAATTCTGATAAAAGTCAAAATCCTGAAAAGGTTCAAAATGTTGTTGATTCTGAGATCAAATCTAAATTCTGATAAAAAAAGTCTGAATTTTGATTTTTTTTTGTTGAAAATCTGTAAAAAGTCTGAATCCTACAAAAGTAAAACTTCTGAGATAAAATCTAAATTTTGCGAAAAAAGTCAAAATACTGAGAAAAAAAGTCTGAATTTGGACCGTTTCAGATTTACAGATTTATTTTGGAAAAAAGGCTGAAAAAAGGAAAAAGGCTGAGATCTTCAGAAATTTTTTTTTTTCTAGAAATTCTGGGGAAAATGTGGAATATCATAAAAGCAAGAAATGCAAAACATTTTATTTTTAAATCTCCCAAAACAGTTTGAGTAGTTTGTGATCATTGTTTTTCTGCAGGTGTCATCAAGTTAACCATGCCTGACAGCCCGGTGTGTTTCTTCACGAAGCCCCTTCTTAGCTGTAAGTTACAGGAGCCCCTGAACACACTGCCGGTGTGGCAGCTGAGCGGAGACCGGAGGGTGACGGAGATTTTTAACGGCACCGAGGCCGAAGTGTCTATTGAACCGAAAGAAACCACCGTCCGACTCCTCAAAATCTCTGAACTCTGGGAAGGTTGGTTTTTACTTTATTTACATATTACAAGGCAAGTTTCAATTCAAAGCGCTTTATAAAAATGATAGGCACTAAGAAACATATTATAAAATGGCATTTAAAAACACTCATTTAAAAAAGGAAAATTATATATAATATTTTTTTTTTAGGCGTCTATTCATGTGCCTATCATCAGAAGAAGAACGACCTCACCATTTCCCACCAAGCCAGCGCTCTGATGGACCTCGCCCTCCTGCCAGACATCCTCATCAGCACCGAGCCGGGGTTCCCGAAATGTGATTCGCCGGAGGAAGTTCTGAGCGTGAAAGTGATATGTGAGATCGGGAAAAACACGGAAAACTACACGGTGACGTGGACCCACGAACACCTCTTCAATGGTAGCTCCATCATCTTCTTCCCATTCATTTCAATGGAAGTGCAAAACATATCGAAATATCGAAAAGAAAGTCCAAATTCTGACAGAAAAAAACAACATTTTGACAAAAAATCTAAATTCTTTCTCTTGGTCAGTTATAAAAAAGCATGTATAAAATGTTAAATATTATGAAAATTAAAACATGGAAATGCTAGACATTTAATCTAAAATAAATTGTGAAATATGCCAAAAAGCTTTGAGGGAAACAGAAAAATAAAATAAATAGTTAGCATTTTTTCCCATTCGTTTCAATGGAAGTGCACATTTTTGGGGAAGATTCTCTAAATATTAAAAAGGATGTAAATGTGGATATTGCAAAGATTAAAATTAAAACATTGCAAAGATGATTGTGGGGACCTCAAAGTTCCCTCAAAAGCTCATCTTTATATAACGTACTGATCATTATATTAAGTTCAAATTATGAAAAGAAAAGTCAAAATTATGAAATAAAAGTTAAAATTCTTACTTTAATCTCAAAATTCAGAAAAAAATTACAATTTAGGATCAGATCTTTAAAAAGAAAATTCACATTTGGAATCTTCTTCTGTAAAATGTAATTTCCAAATTTGGAATATCGTGAAAATAAAAAATAAATTCTGACAAAAAGTCAAAATTATATCAAAAACAAATTTGGACAAAAAATTCAAAGATTCAGAAAAAAAAAATCATAATTTCACAAAAATGTATCAGATCTTAAAATAGAAGAATTCACATGTAGAATCCTCAGTAAAATGTCATTTCCAAATTTTTAATATCATGAAAATTAAAACATGAAAATGCAAAACATTTAAAAAACAGAGCAAAAACCCTCAAATGAAGTGCTTTTTTTCCCATTAATTTCCATGGATTCTTGTTGAAACTGACTTCCTGTGATTTCAGCGGTTCCTTCTGAAGAAACTAAGAAAACGTTTACAGCCGAGGCGATCGTCACCTGTACAAAAGCAGGGGTTCCTACAGTCACGTGCAAGTTTGCGAACCGATGCAATGACACTAGATCAGCGTCTGTGGATATCAACATCATATACAGTACGTTTAACATCATTGTTACGACTGGGGCACGCGATGACACGATAGGACCCAAATGCACGACTGGGGCACATGATGACACGATAGGACCCAAAAGCACGACTGGGGCACATGATGAAACGATAGGACCCAAATGCACGACTGGGGCACATGATGACACGATAGGACCCAAATGCACGACTGGGGCACATGATGACACGATAGGACCCAAATGCACGACTGGGGCACATGATGACACGATAGGACCCAAATGCACGACTGGGGCACGCGATGAAACGATAGGACCCAAATGCACGACTGGGGCACACGATGAAACGATAGGACCCAAATGCACGACTGGGGCACACGATGAAACGATAGGACCCAAATGCACGACTGGGGCACGCGATGACACGATAGGACCCAAATGCACGACTGGGGCACATGATGACACGATAGGACCCAATGCACGACTGGGGCACATGATGACACGATAGGACCCAAATGCACGACTGGGGCACATGATGACACGATAGGACCCAAATGCACGACTGGGGCACATGATGAAACGATAGGACCCAAAAGCACGACTGGGGCACATGATGACACGATAGGACCCAAATGCACGACTGGGGCACATGATGACACGATAGGACCCAAATGCACGACTGGGGCACATGATGACACGATAGGACCCAAATGCACGACTGGGGCACACGATGAAACGATAGGACCCAAATGCACGACTGGGGCACACGATGAAACGATAGGACCCAAATGCACGACTGGGGCACATGATGACACGATAGGACCCAAATGCACGACTGGGGCACATGATGACACGATAGGACCCAAATGCACGACTGGGGCACATGATGACACGATAGGACCCAAATGCACGACTGGGGCACACGATGAAACGATAGGACCCAAATGCACGACTGGGGCACATGATGACACGATAGGACCCAAATGCACGACTGGGGCACATGATGAAACGATAGGACCCAAATGCACGACTGGGGCACACGATGAAACGATAGGACCCAAATGCACGACTGGGGCACACGATGAAACGATAGGACCCAAATGCACGACTGCAGACCAAAGGACGGTTCAAAAAAGGAATTGACTTTAGGTGATTTGCAAGGCAATACAAACACTCATAGACTCCAAAAAATGACTAACTTAAACTTACTCTAGCACAGATATCAACTGGCTGACAATTCACAAATGACATAAGGCTCGACTCTCTGGGTGCGTTTCACTTCTCTTATTTTTAATTTCCTCGCTCCTCGGGCTCGGTATCACCGGAAGTTGATTTGTCTGCGCCATCTTGAGTACCGTCCCAGTGGCCTTATTTTTGCCGGAGGACCGAGGATCGAGGATCGAGGAGCGAGGACCGAGGACCGAGGATCGAGGACCGAGGATCGAGGATCGAGGATCGAGGAGCGAGGACCGAGGACCGAGGATCGAGGACCGAGGATCGAGGATCGAGGACCGAGGATCGAGGATCGAGGATCGATAATGGAGGAGCGATAATGGAGGAACTACCAGACCATCCTCCGGTGAAATCCTCATACACTCGCCCCGCCCCCTTACTGTGTATCGCTCACTGATTGGACGATGCAGCGCATGCACTGATCTGGCGTCATCACAAACGGACGTCGCTTCACGTGACGCTCCGGAGGAAACGACGTCCCATTGCTCTTAAAACTCATTTCCCTGCTTCTCGTGGTTTCCTTGCGTCTCTCCGTGCTTCCCTGCTGGGAGGGACGCAGGGAAACGACGCAAGTGAGGGACGCAAGGAATCCATTTAACCGAAGTGAAACGCACCCTAAGGCTCGAAACAATCTGGCATTTGGCACAGAGAGAAAACACAGATTAAATACATACACAAGGGGCTCTACAGGTGCAAACGATAAGGGCGGGGCTGGTAATCAGGTCAGTGAAAACACACATGGGTAGGAGTGGAACTACCTGAAATGAGAGAGGAGATTACCAAAGTGAAACAGGAAATGCCAGACAACAAAAGGGTTAGCAGACGCGGACTTGATAATACTAATACAAATAAACAAGGATCAAAGAACTAACAAATCTGACAGACACAGCAGTCATTTTAAGGTTCTACTAGTACTCAGGTCTTTATTTGGGTTCAAGTAGTTGTTTCGAAATGTAAAAATACTACAAGTATTTTTTTAGATTCAAGTTCAACGAAATGCAGTTTGCATCCAACCAGAAGTGCAAATGGTAATAAAGCACATTCGTTTTCAATTAATGTACAGAACAAAGATAAGGTGCAGACATATGCAGATGCTATAAATAGTAAATAAGACATGGTTAATCAGTGCAATGTCTACTACTTCAAATTTGATCTAAATTATTTTAGATATTGAATAATTGTGTTGAGTAGATTTCAGGAGGTGTTGGTGAAATATTTCAAATGTATTGATTCGTTATTAAGAATTCATATTTTGTTGGTACATTTCAGAAGGTTGTGGCAGTGCACTGCAAGACATGTTATTACATGTATGAATAAGTTATATTTAGAGTAATTATGTCTATTTAGAGATTAATTTTATGAAATGTTCTTGTTTAAACAGAAGGTGATGAGTTCTGTACGGCTGAAGGAGATTGGGGCGACACCAAAGTTGGATTCACCGCCGTTTAAAATGCAAAGGAGCGACTGGACACAGAACGAGGGAATGCACAGAGGGTACTGATAGACAGAGAGGACTCTTTAAAGTAGAGAAGTACATACTGATATACACCTGGACATCAGCAGGAGAGAACTCTTTAAAATAGAGACACTACATACTGATATACACCTGGACATCAGCAGGAGAGGACTCTTTAAAGTAGAGACACTACATACTGATATACACCTGAACATCAGCAGGAGAGGACTCTTTAAAGTAGAGACACTACATACTGATATACACCTGAACATCAGCAGGAGAGGACTCTTTAAAGTAGAGACACTACATACTGATATACACCTGAACATCAGCAGGAGAGGACTCTTTAAAGTAGAGACACTACATACTGATATCACCTGAACATCAGCAGGAGAGGACTCTTTAAAGTAGAGACGCTACATACTGATATACACCTGAACATCAGCAGGAGAGGACTCTTTAAAGTAGAGACTCTACATACTGATATACACCTGAACATCAGCAGGAGAGGACTCTTTAAAGTAGAGACGCTACATACTGATATACTCTTTAATGTATTGATTGTTTCAGGGAGTCGAAGCCCACTTGGAAACCTGAAGTCTCAGCTTGTGTGAATCAGGACCTGAATGAAGTGCTGAAGAATGCAGAAGTGAGTCTTTGATATTACAGGGTGTGGGAGTGCACTACAACAATGTTGATTAAAGGTCTCCTATCATCCTGTTCTTCATCATATATCACAGGTCTCAGATATATACAGAGCCTGTCTCTGATTGGCTGAAACACCAAACAGATCATTGCAGCATCCCATAATCCCCTCTGTTTCAGCCCTGTTTCCAAAGTGCTGATTCTCTGTCTGTTACTTTAGATGAAAATAAGGAGCCCCTCCCCACGCCCCTCTGAGAGAGATTTGGTTACAAAGAACTCAATGGTGCTCTAGGAGGAGATTCAGGTGATAAGGGGGGGGGGGGGGGGGGGGGGGGGGTACCTTGGTTGCTGATTGGCTAATGGTTACACAAGACAAAACATCGTGATGACATCACAAAGTGGCCAAAATCTGATCAGCTCATTTTCAGACAGGTTTTTATAGAAATGGATCAGGAGAAAAAGAGAGAGAATCTTTGTTCCTGAAACTTTCAGAGTCTCTTTACACAGAGGGGACACATGTTGATGTAGAAGAGACATGAAGAAGAGGGGACACATGTTGATGTAGAAGAGACATGAAGAAGAGGGGACACATGTTGATGTAGAAGAGACATGAAGAAGAGGGGACACATGTTGATGTAGAAGAGACATGAAGAAGAGGGGACACATGTTGATGTAGAAAGACATGAAGAAGAGGGGACACATGTTGATGTAGAAGAGACATGAAGAAGAGGGGACACATGTTGATGTAGAAGAGACATGAAGAAGAGGGGACACATGTTGATGTAGAAGAGACATGAAGAAGAGGGGACACATGTTGATGTAGAAGAGACATGAAGAAGAGGGGACACATGTTGATGTAGAAGAGACATGAGAAGAGGGGACACATGTTGATGTAGAAGAGACATGAAGAAGAGGGGACACATGTTGATGTAGAAGAGACATGAAGAAGGGGACACATGTTGATGTAGAAGAGACATGAAGAAGAGGGGACACATGTTGATGTAGAAGAGACATGAGAAGAGGGGACACATGTTGATGTAGAAGAGACATGAAGAAGAGGGGACACATGTTGATGTAGAAGAGACATGAAGAAGAGGGGACACATGTTGATGTAGAAGAGACATGAAGAAGAGGGGACACATGTTGATGTAGAAGAGACATGAAGAAGAGGGGACACATGTTGATGTAGAGGAGACATGAAGAAGAGGGGACACATGTTGATGTAGAGAGAAATGAAGAAGAGGGGACACATGTTGATGTAGAAGAGACATGAAGAAGAGGGGACACATGTTGATGTAGAAGAGACATGTGTGACCTTTAAATCTCTTTTGTTGCAGAACTCGGACATCGGGCTCGGCTCTCTGGATGAAAACGCAGCCGGCGTCTTTTCTCAGCTCGATCAGGTCACGAACAACTCGCAGAAAATAAACTCGTACGCCAACCTCAACGCTTCGGTCCAGGTCCTCCTAAGTCTGAGCAACAAAATCAACAGCATCAACAACGACACCACGGCCGACGTAAGCAACGCAGAACATTTTTCATTTCTTATTCGAGACCTTTCTGAACATTAAAGCATGTAAACATCTCCCACGTTGCGGTCGTGACACCTCTCCCTTCTTACTTCTTACTTACTAACCCTTCTGTACTTTCACTGAGAGCATGTTGACATTAATAAGCTTTATTTATACAGCACTTTTCATACAGCACATGTAGCTAACAGCAAGAAACTCCCCTCAGACCTTTAGCAGCAAGATAAATCATGGTTCCTCTAGACGTGGTTCCTCTAGTTCCTCTAGACATGGTTTCTCTAGACATGGTTCCTCTAGACGTGGTTCCTCTAGACATGGTTCCTCTAGACGTGGTTCCTCTAGTTCCTCTAGACATGGTTCCTCTAGACATGGTCCCTCTAGACATGGTCCCTCTAGACATGGCTCCTCTAGACATGGTTCCTCTAGTTCCTCTAGACATGGTTCCTCTAGACATGGTCCCTCTAGACATGGTCCCTCTAGACATGGCTCCTCTAGACATGGTTCCTCTAGACATGGTTCCTCTAGTTCCTCTAGACATGGTTCCTCTAGACATGGTTCCTCTAGACATGGTTCCTCTAGTTCCTCTAGACATGGTTCCTCTAGACATGGTTCCTCTAGACATGGTTCCTCTAGTTCCTCTAGACATGGTTCCTCTAGACATGGTTCCTCTAGGTCCTCTAGACATGGTTCCTCTAGACATGGCTCCTCTAGACATGGCTCCTCTAGACATGGTTCCTCTAGACATGGTTCCTCTAGACATGGCTCCTCTAGACATGGTCCCTCTAGACATGGCTCCTCTAGACATGGTTCCTCTAGACATGGCTCCTCTAGACATGGTCCCTCTAGACATGGTTCCTCTAGACATGGTTCCTCTAGACATGGCTCCTCTAGACATGGTCCCTCTAGACATGGTTCCTCTAGACATGGCTCCTCTAGACATGGCTCCTCTAGACATGGTTCCTCTAGACATGGTTCCTCTAGACGTGTTCCCTCTAGACGTGGTCCCTCTAGACGTGGTTCCTCTAGACGTGGTTCCTCTAGACGTGGTCTAGAGGGACCACGTCTAGAGGAACCACGTCTAGAGGAACCATGACATGGCTCCTCTAGACATGGTTCCTCTAGACATGGTTCCTCTAGTTCCTCTAGACATGGTTCCTCTAGACATGGTTCCTCTAGACATGATCCCCTAGACATGGTCCCTAGACATGGCTCCTCTAGACATGGTTCCTCTAGACATGGTTCCTCTAGTTCCTCTAGACATGGTTCCTCTAGACATGGTTCCTCTAGTTCCTCTAGACATGGTTCCTCTAGACATGGTCCTCTAGACATGGTTCCTCTAGTTCCTCTAGACGCGGTTCCTCTAGACATGGTTCCTCTCGACATGGTTCCTCTAGTTCCTCTAGACATGGTTCCTCTAGACATGGTCCCTCTAGACATGGTCCCTCTAGACATGGCTCCTCTAGACTGGTTCCTCTAGTTCCTCTAGACATGGTTCCTCTAGACATGGTTCCTCTAGACATGGTTCCTCTAGTTCCTCTAGACATGGTTCCTCTAGACATGGTTCCTCTAGACATGGTTCCTCTAGTTCCTCTAGACATGGTTCCTCTAGACATGGTCCCTCTAGACATGGTCCCTCTAGACATGGCTCCTCTAGACATGGTTCCTCTAGACATGGTTTCCTCTAGTTCCTCTAGACATGGTTCCTCTAGACATGGTCCTCTAGACATGGTTCCTCTAGTTCCTCTAGACATGGTTCCTCTAGACATGGTTCCTCTAGACATGGTTCCTCTAGTTCCTCTAGACATGGTTCCTCTAGACATGGTTCCTCTAGACATGGTTCCTCTAGGTCCTCTAGACATGGTTCCTCTAGACTGGTTCCTCTAGACATGGCTCCTCTAGACATGGTTCCTCTAGACATGGCTCCTCTAGACAATGTTCCTCTAGACATGGTTCCTCTAGACATGGCTCCTCTAGACATGGTCCCTCTAGACATGGCTCCTCTAGACATGGTTCCTCTAGACATGGCTCCTCTAGACATGGTCCCTCTAGACATGGTTCCTCTAGACATGGTCCCTCTAGACATGGCTCCTCTAGACATGGTTCCTCTAGGTCCTCTAGACATGGTTCCTCTAGTCCTCTAGACATGGCTCCTCTAGACATGGTCCCTATAGACATGGTTCCTCTAGACATGGTCCCTATAGACATGGTTCCTCTAGACATGGTTCCTCTAGACATGGTTCCTCTAGACATGGTTCCTCTAGACATGGCTCCTCTAGACATGTTCCTCTAGACATGGCTCCTCTAGACATGGTTCCTCTAGACATGGTTCCTCTAGACATGGTTCCTCTAGACATGGTCCCTCTAGACATGGTTCCTCTAGACATGGCTCCTCTAGACATGGTTCCTCTAGACATGGTTTCCTCTAGACATGGCTCCTCTAGACATGGCTCCTCTAGACATGGTTCCTCTAGACATGGTCCCTCTAGACATGGTTCCTCTAGACATGGTTCCTCTAGACATGGTCCCTCTAGACATGGTTCCTCTAGACATGGCTCCTCTAGACATGGTTCCTCTAGACATGGTTCCTCTAGACATGGTTCCTCTAAGTGAATCGATGCAACAATATGAAACCCTATAAAATAACAAATGAAAAGATAATAGTAATAAAAACGATAAGGTTAAACGGTTCAAATATTAAAAGACCAACGTATCTTCAACTGTTAAAAATAATATAAGATAAAACCCTTTAAGATCTATAGAAAATAAAACAATATAAAAGTAGGTCAATAATAAAGACTAAAGGCTAATAACAAGCTAATCTAGAAAGACGTGTCTTTAGCTGTCATTTGGAAATGTCCACTGAGGCCTCTCTGATGTTTCCCGGTGATGAAAGCCTCGTCCATTTATTTTGGGGGACTTTAGGGATATTTCAAAAGCTGAAGAAGACCTCAGGGCGCGTCCAGGGACATACAACGAGACTCTGAGAGATACGTGGGTCCCAAACCATTAAGAGCTTCAAACCTGTAAAAGAATGAGTCATTCTAAAAGACACTGGCAGCCAATGTGTAATGTGCTCCCTCTTTATTTATTAAGTCAAGGATCCGAGTACTTCTTCCATCACTGCCATCATTACGTCATCATGAAGGTTTTAGTATAGACATGTTGCACCTGCACATTAAACAGGAACATCTCCAGCTTGTACGAATTGATGGTTAAATCAATTCAAACTACATATTATTATTACATATGGTTTGAGACATACTGTATATTACATCTTTTAAGGATTTTGTCACAGATCAGGATATAAAAAACACTTAGAATAAGTTCATGTTGGTGAATAATCATGACATTAAATTACTATCATGATATAATAAATATTTGTTTCTTAAAAAATGAACTAACTCAATGAATACCTGATTAACTTACTTATTTTCTTAATAACTAACTCAATGAATACCTGATTAACTTACTTATTTTCTTAAATAACTAACTTATTGAATACCTGATTAACTTACTTATTTTCTTAATAACTAACTCCATGAATACCTGATTAACTAACTTATTTTCTTAATAACTAACTTATTGAATACCTGATTAACTTACTTATTTTCTTAATAACTAACTCAATGAATACCTGATTAACTTACTTATTTTCTTAATAACTAACTTATTGAATACCTGATTAACTAACTTATTTTCTTAATAACTAACTCAATGAATACCTGATTAACTTACTTGTTTTCTTAAATAACTAATAACTAACTCGCTGCTCAACGCCTTCCAGGTACCGCTGGTTATTCCAAAAAACTGAATATAATTACAGTAAAAAGTATTCCTTCTACTGTTGAGTGCTTAATCTCACAATCTGTATTTTATTCTGTTCATCTGTTTTTCCTATTAGCACCTTTATTTCTATTTAGTCATTTTATTGCAATATTTTATTTCTTAATACAAATCTTAATAAGTACAATGTATAATTCAATAATTGTTTTTCTTTTGCAGGACTTCTTTGATTCCTCCAGTAATCTTCTGGAGGAGTCTCTCAAAGACTCGTGGACGAAGACGTCTGACCAAGAGAACATTTCTCTGGCGGAGAGATACCTGAGCTCCGTGGAGAAGCTGATCGTCGCCACAAACGTGACCCAATTGAAGAAGAAGAGAAACATCGAGGTGATGGCGACCAACTGCACGAAGCAAAACACCGAATGTTACCACAAGGTGTTCAACGTGTCCGTAATCCTCAAAAGCTCCGACCCCGGAAATGTGAAAACGGCCGGCTTCAAAGAGCTGGAGAAGTATTTACCGCAGAAAGACAAAACGCTGGAACCGAACAGCATCGTAGTGTCAACGACGACGGAGAAGAAGACCTCGTCCGTGGAGGTGGAGATTCGCTTCTCGTTGTTGAGAAGGCGGCCTCCCCATGTTCTCATGAAGTGTGTCGCGTGGGATAATGCCATCCAAGATTGGTCTGAAGACGGTTGTAAGTGGAGCGGAGCGTCAGACGAAGGACTCTGTACCTGCAAACATCTGTCCTCCTTCGCCATCCTGATGCAAAGGTATCCTCTGAATATCGCCGGACTCCACGAAGTCACCCAAGTTGGTCTCTCGGTTTCCGTGGTTTCGCTCGTAATCTGCCTCATCATCGAGGTGTTGGTTTGGAGCTCCGTGGTGAAAACAAACACGTTGTACCTCCGCCACACGCTCACATCAACATCTCGCTGTGCCTCCTGGTGGCAGACAGCTGCTTTTTGGCGTCCATGGACCACAAAAGTGTCTCCGAGTTGTGGTGCCGTATCTTCGTGGTGCTGAAACACTTCTGCTTCCTGTCCATGTTCTTCTGGATGCTGTTTTTGAGCGGCATGCTGCTTCACCAGGCCATCTTTCAGTTCCACCATGTGAGCAAGACGACCTACCTGAGACTCTCCATGTTCCTCGGGTACGTCTGCCCGCTGCTGATCGTCGTCATCACTTTCCTGGTGTATGACGGAGGCATTGAAGGCGAGTATTTCTCCAAAGAAAGTTGCTGGTTGTTGTATGAGGGACTCATGAAGGGCTCCATCCACACCTTCGTTATCCCCGTGGGAATAATCGTGTTCGTGAACGTTCTCTCCATGATGGTGGTGATCATGAAGCTGCTCGATCACCCAAAGAACGCCGAGCGGGCCAATGAGAGCGAGAAGAAGGCGGCCGTCGCGGTGATGCGGTCGGTGATTCTGCTGACGCCCATCTTCGGGGTCACCTGGGTGTTTGGGTTCGCTGTGATGTTGATGGATCTCACGTCTGGACCATTGCTATAACAGTGAACTACCTGTTCACGCTGCTCAACGCCTTCCAGGTACCGCTAGTTAACTAACTATCATAATAAATAACTAACTTAGTTATTTTCTTAACTAACTAACTTAATGAATACCCGATTAACTTACTTATTATATTAAATAACTCATAACTAACTAACTCACAAACTAACTGGCTAAATAACTAACTAACCATCCTAATTATTTTCTTAAATAACTAACTGAAAAATTAACTCACTTATTTTCTTACTAAACTAACTAACTCACTTATTTTCTTACTAAACTAATTAACTCACTTATTTCCTTACTAAACTAACTAACTCACTTATTTTCTTACTAAACTAACTAACTCACTTATTTTCTTACTAAACTAACTCACTTATTTCTTACTAAACTAATTAACTCACTTATTTTCTTACTAAACTAACTCACTTATTTTCTTAACTAACTCACTAACTTAATGAATACCTGATTAACTTACTTATTTCTTAACTAACTGTTGCGCCCATTAGAATGGTTGATATGTTTGTTATTTTGAACACTAGATGGCGCAATGGGGCAACAACATGTATGTGATCGCACAGGTGCATTGATCGTGACTGGCAGAGCAAGACTTTTTTATCTTGTCTGTGAACACGCTGTTTTCTTTGATATTGAAAGCTACACTTCGTCGTACATGGAGATGACACGTGTCCAATTAGTTAAACCCAGTTTAGTCAATCCCAGGTGATATTGAGAGGCAATAGTCACCGCACTAACGAACTAACTAACTTAATGAATACATAATTAACTTCCTAATTTTTCAAACTTACTAGCTAAATAACGAGCTAACTTTCCTAATGATTGTCTACCTACCTACCTGTGTACTTACACCTTTACGTCTAGTCTTTATTTGTGTTGCATTGGTTAAACATGTGAACAGCCCTGCTCTGTGTAACCTCTTATATGTCAGTAACATGTTAGCATTAGAATTGTGTTTGATTTCCTGCTCAGTAACTTCTCCTTTTTTTATTTTGCAGGGTTTGTTCATTCTGTTAACAACCTGCGTGATGGACAAATCGGTAAGATGTCACTTTTTAAAATAACTCATAATGCATCCAAATCACAACACACTAGTCAGTCGGTGATTTACTTTCTACTAACAAGTTAAATGTGTAATAAAATATATAAAACCACAAACAGGATATTGTAGCTTAACAGTTTTAATCTCATTTCCACAGATCCGAGAAGCACTTGGGAAACGTCTGAAGAAAAATGTAAGTTACTGCAAACAGGATTATTAATGAAAAACCACAACGATTATAAATGATTTATTTGAGTCTCTCACATCCTCCGTCTCTCCAGGCTTCAGCCCCGACCTCCAGCAGCACCACCAAGTTAGAAAGCACTTGGAAGAAGTGAAAATGATCCGAAATATGTCTCACATCAAAACACACATTTCCCATACAACAAATATCTGAATAGGCTTCAAGTTTGTACATTTTCATAGTGATTACTTTGATGTATTCCCTGATATATGAACACTGTACAATGCTTGTTTACCTGATACGTGTTTTTACAGGAAATATCTCCATCTTGTTCTGATTGATTTTTATTTAAAACTTCATTTGATTGCAACATATTGTTTGGTAAACACTGTTCTAGGATTATAACCTATAACCTCGTAATGTATAATTATTATAATTACCTTATTAGCTTTTTATGTATTATTATTTGTTATATTAATGCTTTGTCTCTGTCTTTTGGTTTCCTCAGATTGTCTTTACTTGTAATTTTTCATGCTTTTTTCACAGTTGAACGACTTATTTCCGAGATACATGATTTAATACGGAGCAGGATTACTTTGTGTAGAAACTCACTTCTGTAATTTGAATCATATGAGAGGTAGTCGACTGAGATTTTCTTGAGTTCAAGAAAGCGCTAAATAAATAGATTTTCACCCAAAAACGATTCATTAAAACTTAAATGTTCTATCGGTGAAGCAATACAAATGTTTGTTTCTTAACACTGTGTACGGTAAAGTGATCCTGTTTGTTTCAGTGACATCTTTTGATGATTACCGGGAGCAATATAATGACTTTCATAAAGAGCCTACGTCAGTTTCTTGCTCCTCTTCTCCTTGTTCTCCTGTTTGCTCCGCCCTCGTTAGTGTCGTCCAATGAGATTCCTTTCTGAGCCTCAACCTCTGCTCTGCAACACAAACGGGATATTTACCTATAAAATATTTAACTAACAGATATCAGCATGAAACTTCCACACTTCATTACTGACATTAACACAATTCTTTTTTATTACAAGTTTTCTGACAGGTCATGTTTACATTTGCAAATGAGGCGTTTTGTGATGCTAACAGATACTGACTTTAGGAGAAATCTACAGACAGAGTGAGTCAAATAATCTCCTGAATTTGAATTAAGATGTTTTCTTCACACTCTGGTAATAGACATGTTATGGAGCCTAAATAACCCAAATCTAATCTAATAGAAAATCAAGTGTTTACCTGCAGTGTTTCACCTCAAATCAACCAAAGCGACCACCAACCATATACAGCCACTTTATTTAAACTTCTCCCAGAATTCTGACTTTTTCTCCACTTTTTTACGAAGAAGATTAGCGCCAAACATTTTATTTGAGATCTGAACAAGAGAGATTTTTTTATTGTATTTCTTTTTTTTTCTGAGTCTTGACTTTGTTCTCAGATTGTTGAACTTTTTAAGAATTTAAACTTTTTTTGAATTTTGATTTTTTTCTGAAACTTGACTTTTTTTCTCAGAGTTTTGACTTTTTAAGAATTTTAACTTTTTTCTCAGAATTGAAACTTGATTTTCAGAATAATTTTTTCTCATTATTTGGACTTCTTTTTAAATCCTAAAATCCACATTTAGCCTCTTAATTTACTTCTTGAGGGATCTGACACATCGTGGTGTCCGTAGCCTATATCTGGGCGATGCGTTCAGGCTCCAGATAATCCTCCAGGTCCAGGTCCAGGTCCAGGTTCAGGCTCTAAGAATTTGAACTATTTTCTCAGATTAAATTTTTTTCAGAATTTTGACTTTTTTTTCATTTTATTTTTTTCTGAACTTTGAAAGTTGCATTTTTTCTGAAAGTTGAATTTCTTCTTAGAAGTTTGATTATTTCTCAGAAGTTTGATTATTTCTCAGAAGTTTGATTATTTCTCAGAAGTTTGATTATTTCTCGGAATTTCATTTTTTCCCTGAATTTGGACTTTTTTCTGAAACTTGACTTTTTTCTCAGAATGTTGAACTTTTTAAGAATTAAAACTTTTTTCTCAGAATTTTGAATTTCTTTTCAGAATTTTGAACTGCATCAAAGCATGGACACATGTCCCAGTAAATCCTAAAATCCACTTTATCCGCATCTTAATTTACTTCTTGAGGAATCTGACGCAGTCGTGGTGTCCATAGATCTGCGCGATGCGTTCAGGCGTCTCTCCGCATAAGTCTTCCAGGTCCAGCGGTGCGTTCAGGCTCTTCAGCAGCTTCAGGACAGGGAGGCGTCCGGCCTCCGCGGCGCTGTGGGCAGCCGTCCATCCGTGCTCTGTCATCAGAGAGGGACACGCCCCGTGATCAATCAGGAGCCTCACAACCTCCACGTGACCTGAGGGGAGGGGCCACAGTGAGATCTCACACTTAAAGACCTCCATTACAGTTTTTTCCAGACAATAAACAACAAACAACACAATAATAAGCAAAGTGACACAACGGCATTGTTGACAGTTTGTGGTCTACAGTTACGAGAAATATTCCTGTGTATTTATTATGAACTCTGATGATGATTTTCAATATTTTTCTAACCTGAAAAGTGAATTGAGTTAAAAAAAAAATACCAGGTAAAAGAAAGGTAAACAAAAATAAGTTCAAAAGTAATTTATTTTTAGCCAAAAGCTACGACTACATCTACGTTGTTTGATGTTTTTGGAGACAAAAGTTCAGTTTAAACCCATGTGACTCATTAATCACATCTGACTTCCTATTATCAGTGAAAAGGTAATAACAGTAAATGAATGCACAAATTATTAATCTGCAGAATGAGTACTTTAGGGCCACAGGAACGTTTCTTTGAGATCTGAACAAGAGAGATACTTTTTATGAGTTCTGGGATTTAAGTAAAAGAATATGATTAAAAACAGATTGTTTTCATTCTCTCAGAATAAATGGTCAGATCTCACTGTGGCCCCTTTTACTTTTATACTTTCACTTATTTTTCTCTACTTCTTATGTATTGTCCCATTGGTCCATAAATGAGTTCTGCTTTTCTGACTCAGCCCTACAGGTGTATTTTTAGACAAAAGCTATGACTTCATCTAAATTATTGGATGTTTTCTGTGGATAAAAGTTTAGTTAAAAATGCTGATGAAAACTAAAGGAACCAGCCCGTTTGGAACATGGAAGAAGTAGAAAGTACAGGTATTAGTGTTCAACATGTAAGAAGTAGAAAGTACAGGTATTTGGGTTCAACATGGAAGAAGTAGAAAGTACAGGTATTTGGGTTCAACATGTAAGAAGTAGAAAGTACAGGTATTTGTGTTCAACATGTAAGAAGTAGAAAGTACAGGTATTTGAGTTCAACATGTAAGAAGTAGAAAGTACAGGTATTTGTGTTCAACATGTAAGAAGTAGAAAGTACAGGTATTTGTGTTCAACATGTAAGAAGTAGAAAGTACAGGTATTTGTGTTCAACATGTAAGAAGTAGAAAGTACAGGTATTTGGGTTCAACATGTAAGAAGTAGAAAGTACAGGTATTTGTGTTCAACATGTGAGAAGTAGAAAGTACAGGTATTTGGGTTCAAAATGTAAGAAGTAGAAAGTACAGGTATTTGTGTTCAACATGTAAGAAGTAGAAAGTACAGGTATTTGTGTTCAACATGGAAGAAGTAGAAAGTACAGGTATTTGGGTTCAACATGTAAGAAGTAGAAAGTACAGGTATTTGGGTTCAACATGTAAGAAGTCAAAGTAAAAAGTGGTCAGAAAAATAAGTAGTGGAGTAAAGTACTGATACCAGAAACATGTACTTAAGTACAGTAAGGAAGTATTTGTACTCCACTACTTCCCACCTCTGAAGCTGACCCAGGAAACACAGGGGGGGAAATATATAGTTAAAGTCGACCCTCTTTTTATTGGGTTATATACTCAAAGACAAAAATATATTATATACACAACGTTACATATTAAAACTGAAAAGGTAAGTTATATAACGATTCATTTGACTTTAGGCCTTATCTAACTGTCAATATGCGTGTCATTTGACTTACAAACAGTATATGGATGCAGGACTTGTAACAAAGTATTTCTACAATTTAGTATTGGTACTTTTAATTCAAGTAAACTATCTGAGTACTTCTTCCACCTCTATACTTAATTAATACAGGTGTATCAGGTGTATATCAGGTGTATATCAGGTGTATTATCAGGTGTATTATCAGTGTATTATCAGGTGTATATCAGGTGTATTATCAGGTGTATGTCAGGTGTATTATCAGATGTATATCAGGTGTATTATCAGGTGTATTATCAGGTGTATTATCAGGTGTATATCAGTGTATTATCAGGTGTATATCAGGTATATTATCAGGTGTATATCAGGTGTATATCAGGTGTATATCAGGTGTATATCAGGTGTATATCAGGTGTATCAGGTGTATATCAGTGTATTTCAGGTGTATTATCAGGTGTATATCAGGTGTATTATCAGGTGTATATCAGGTATATTATCAGGTGTATATCAGGTGTATTTATCAGGTGTATATCAGGTATATTATCAGGTGTATATCAGGTGTATCATCAGGTGTATTATCAGGTGTATTATCAGGTGTATTATCAGGTGTATATCAGGTGTATATCAGGTGTATTATCAGGTGTATTATCAGGTGTATATCAGGTGTATTATCAGGTGTATATCAGGTGTATTATCAGGTGTATATCAGGTGTATTATCAGGTGTATATCAGGTGTATTATCAGGTGTATTATCAGGTGTATATCAGGTGTATTATCAGGTGTATATCAGGTGTATATCAGGTGTATTATCAGGTGTATATCAGGTGTATTATCAGGTGTATTATCAGGTGTATATCAGGTGTATTATCAGGTGTATTATCAGGTGTATATCAGGTGTATTATCAGGTGTATATCAGGTGTATTATCAGGTGTATATCAGTGTATTATCAGGTCTATATCAGGTGTATTATCAGGTGTATATCAGGTGTATTATCAGGTATTATCAGGTGTATATCAGGTGTATATCAGGTGTATTATCAGTGTATTATCAGGTGTATTATCAGGTGTATATCAGGTGTATTATCAGGTGTATCAGGTGTATTATCAGGTGTATATCAGGTGTATATCAGGTGTATTATCAGGTGTATATCAGGTGTATTATCAGGTGTATTATCAGGTGTATATCAGGTGTATTATCAGGTGTATATCAGGTGTATTATCAGGTGTATATCAGGTGTATTATCAGGTGTATTATCAGGTGTATTATCAGGTGTATATCAGGTGTATTATCAGGTGTATATCAGGTTATCAGGTGTATATCAGGTGTATTATCAGGTGTATTCAGGTGTATATCAGTGTATTATCAGGTGTATATCAGGTGTATATCAGGTGTATTATCAGGTGTATATCAGGTGTATTATCAGGTGTATATCAGATGTATATCAGGTGTATTATCAGGTGTATATCAGGTGTATTATCAGGTGTATTATCAGGTGTATATCAGGTGTATATCAGGTGTATATTAGGTGTATATCAGGTGTATTATCAGGTGTATATCAGGTGTATTATCAGGTGTATTATCAGGTGTATATCAGGTGTATATCAGGTGTATATCAGGTGTATTATCAGGTGTATATCAGATGTATATCAGGTGTATTATCAGGTGTATTATCAGGTGTATATCAGGTGTATTATCAGTGTATTATCAGGTGTATATCAGGTGTATATCAGGTGTATATCAGGTGTATTATCAGGTGTATATCAGGTGTATATCAGTGTATTAGGTGTATATCAGGTGTATTATCAGGTCTATATCAGGTGTATATCAGGTGTATCATCAGGTGTATATCAGGTGTATATCAGGTGTATTCAGGTGTATATCAGGTGTATTATCAGGTGTATATCAGGTGTATATCAGGTGTATTATCAGGTGTATATCAGGTGTATTATCAGGTGTATTATCAGGTGTATTATCAGGTGTATTATCAGGTGTATATCAGGTGTATTATCAGGTGTATTATCAGGTGTATATCAGGTGTATATCAGGTGTATTATCAGGTGTATATCAGGTGTATATCAGGTGTATTATCAGGTGTATTCAGGTGTATATCAGGTGTATATCAGGTGTATCAGGTGTATTATCAGGTGTATATCAGGTATATTATCAGGTGTATATCAGGTGTATTATCAGGTGTATTATCAGGTGTATATCAGGTGTATTATCAGGTGTATATCAGGTGTATTATCAGGTGTATATCAGTGTATATCAGGTATTATCAGGTGTATATCAGGTGTATTATCAGGTGTATTATCAGGTGTATATCAGGTGTATTATCAGGTGTATATCAGGTATATTATCAGGTGTATTATCAGGTGTATTATCAGGTGTATTATCAGGTGTATATCAGGTGTATATCAGGTGTATTATCAGGTGTATATCAGGTGTATTATCAGGTGTATATCAGGTGTATTATCAGGTGTATATCAGGTGTATTATCAGGTGTATATCAGGTGTATTATCAGGTGTATTATCAGGTGTATATCAGGTGTATTATCAGGTGTATATCAGGTGTATATCAGGTGTATATCAGGTGTATTATCAGGTGTATATCAGTGTATATCAGGTGTATATTAGGTGTATATCAGGTGTATTATCAGGTCTATATCAGGTGTATATCAGGTGTATATCAGGTGTATCATCAGGTGTATTATCAGGTGTATATCAGGTGTATTATCAGGTGTATTATCAGGTGTATATCAGGTGTATATTAGGTGTATATCAGGTGTATTATCAGGTGTATATCAGGTGTTTTATCAGGTGTATTATCAGGTGTATATCAGGTGTATTATCAGGTGTATTATCAGGTGTATATCAGGTGTATATCAGGTGTATCAGGTGTATTTTCAGGTGTATCAGGTATATTATCAGGTGTATATCAGGTGTATTATCAGGTGTATATCAGGTGTATTATCAGGTGTATATCAGGTGTATTATCAGGTGTATTATCAGGTGTATATCAGGTGTATCATCAGGTGTATATCAGGTGTATTATCAGGTGTATATCAGGTGTATTATCAGGTGTATTATCAGGTGTATCATCAGGTGTATATCAGGTGTATATCAGGTGTATATTAGGTGTATATCAGGTGTATATTAGGTGTATATCAGGTGTATTATCAGGTGTATATCAGGTGTATTATCAGGTGTATTATCAGGTGTATCATCAGGTGTATATCAGGTGTATATTAGGTGTATATCAGGTGTATATCAGGTGTATATTAGGTGTATATCAGGTGTATATTAGGTGTATATCAGGTGTATATCAGGTGTATATTAGGTGTATTATCAGGTGTATATCAGGTGTATTATCAGGTGTATTATCAGGTGTATCATCAGGTGTATATCAGGTGTATATCAGTGTATATTAGGTGTATATCAGGTGTATATCAGGTGTATATTAGGTGTATATCAGGTGTATATTAGGTGTATATCAGGTGTATATCAGGTGTATATTAGGTGTATTATCAGGTGTATATCAGGTGTATCATCAGGTGTATATTAGGTGTATATCAGGTGTATATCAGGTGTATATCAGGTGTGTGTACCTCCGGCAGCTGCCCAGTGCAGGGGGTTTTGCAGCTCCACTCCTCGTCCTTCTGGTTCGGATCACATCCTTTGAGCCTCAGAATCTCCTGGACTTGGAGCAGATCTCCTGCAGCTGCAGCCTGGTGGAGCTCCGTCATCTCCACCGCTGAGTGGTCACCTGGAAACAGAGACAAACAAACATGGCGCCTGCTGCTAGTGTTGCTAAACCCGAGATGCTAAGGCTCAGTGCTGCCATCTGCTGGGCGTGAACACAGGTGCATGTAGTAATAATAATAATAATAACAATAGATTGAATTTGTATCGCGCCTTTCAAGGACCCAAGGCCGCTTTACATGGGGAACAACAAACAAACAAACAGACAAACAAACAAACAAAGGGGCAACTAATAAAGTAAAACAATTAAATAAATAGCAGTAGGAGTGGAAGCAGGGGGCTGTGATGGTAAGGGGTCAAATGTATTTACTAGATTCAATTTTATTTGTATTTTACTCATTGATATATCTACGCTGTAGCTATGTACACATGACAATAAAAGCCTTGAATCTTGAACGTTTTTTTTGTTTTTATTTTGCTTCTCTTTGTTATTATATTGTTGGTTTTGTTTCTAACATGTTCAATACATTTACTAATTTAAAATATATAAAAACACATGATGACACACTGAGAAAACGGCATTATGCTGAAGAAGATGAGGGCCATTTGAGAACATGTGTATGGGATGTGATCATGTGACCAAAAGTAAAACAAATACTAGAGTTCTGAGTTTTCTCTCAAATAACAATAAAAAATAAGTGGAAAAATATCTTTATCTCTATTTTTTTATTTTAAGAGTTAAAGGTGGGGTAGGTAAGAATGGAGAAACAGCTCGAGCGCGCCAGAATCTGAAAGTACGCAGCCCCTTCCTTCAGACTTCCTTACAGAGCCCCTCCTCCAACACACACGAACGCGCACATGACCAATGAGGGCACGAGATCAGTTTGTGCACAGATGGAAGGCTGACAGGCAGGTAGGCCGTCCAATCATCTGACCCGGGCCGGCTCAGATGATTGGTCGTGCTTTCTACAGCGCCACGGCTTCCACAGAGGACATGTTTGTATTATTGTCAAAGCATTTAATGTATTCATTGCTATCGGGATGTTCAGAGCATTCCATGGAATATAACAAGTGTTTCTGAAGGGAAGCACCTACCCCACCTTTAAAGTCAGAATGCTGAGACAAAAGTCGGAATTGCATTTTTTTTTAAACCTTTGGTCACTTTTTTGCGATGTGATCCAAAAGTAAAAAAGAGTGAGTTCTGACCTTTTTCCCAAAAAAAGAAATTCTGAGAGAAAAATAAAATTCTCCAGAAAAGATATTCTGATTTAATTTTTACTTCTGAATTTTGCGAAAAAGGTCAGAGTTCAATTTCTGTATGTATTTTTTTTTGTCTTTTGTTCCCTTTTTTGGGGATGTGACCAAAAGTGGAAAAAAAAATGTATGTCTGACAAAAGTTAAATACCTAAATACTTTTAAAAAAAATCTACATCCAAACATAATTATTTCTCCAAATTGTTAAATATTAACAACAAATATATTATTTCAAAGATGAACCAGGATCACTAACAATTGCACGTTTTATTACCATTTAAACATCCGCTTCCTTCTTTGACTGAAATGCAAGATTATATTGTGTAAAATCCAAACTAAGTGTTAAAATATCAATACTTTAAAAAGTATATTTTTTACATTGAATGCATTGTAAACTTATTGATTAAAAAAGGCAGAACTGTTTAAAACTGTACAGTGAACTTTTGAAAAAACAATAATGTTAGTTTCTTTCCTTATATTTGTATTATAGAAGTTTATTCTTATTCTATTTATTATTGTATTTTATTTAAATTCTTGTTTCTCTGTACCAATGGTTTGTGTGACCCATACTACCTCACCAAGGAAGGTAATACCAAGGCTGAAGTCGAAAAGTCCAGTTAGCTCAGGAACCTTCCTAACGGAGTGAAATGACCCGGAAGTCCCTCAGTGGCAGCCATGATAAGTGCCGTTCGAATTCTCTATGATAGGAAAGGAGGTTTGAAACTTCCTTTATAACCTCCTTTAGCTTAGGAACCACTGGACTTCCCTCACCGAAAGGAGAGGAGAAAGTGCTGACCCACAATGCCTTGCAGCCGCAGCATTTGCCGTCACACAAGTCGGCCGTTCACGGAAACAACCGATTATGACCGAGAAATGATATCATGAAAGTTACGGTGCTTATTAAGCTTTTTAAAACGTATGTGGTAAGTTGCCAAAGTGCTTTGTTTTGAACGTTCATCAGTATTATAATCAAAAAGAGAAATATGAACGTTAGTTTTTACTGAAATGATCAAATAAAGTCAACATGTCACAGTCTTTACTGAGCTGTGGGGTTTGTTCAACTTTTAAAAGATGTCTGAATGGAGATACACACAGTGATAGATGTTAAGGACTAACGGTATAATAAATACATCTGTATTGATTTTAAGATCTTTTCATCCAATCATACGTATTGGGATCATTTGTATTAATGTGGACCGGAGGGAGAGGGAGATGAGCATAAGGTTCACTTTCCTTTTTATTTCAATCCCAACTTTGGTCATGAAGAATCTGTTTCTCTGTTGTCCACGTTCATAAAGCCTAAAGCAACAGCACCAGAGCACGGAGCAGAGTCTCTAGATGAGTTTACAGGTTCCCTCGTTCTTATTCTACCTCCATGTTGTAGTCCGCCGTATAGAGAACTGTAGTTTCCATAGTTTCCCCACAGCAGCAGACGCACATTCATGACGTCCGCTGGCGCATCAGAAACACGTCGGATAGTGAAAGTGCAGTAGATTCTCTAAAGTACTCTAAGTCCTTTTGAATTCTCCTATCCACTATCCCTTAACCCCGTGACGTTTCACTCAGAGGTCAAGGGATAGACGATAGGGTTAGACGTTAGGAGCTGATTTTTTGATTATTCGACCGCAAACTCTATGTATATATATATTGACACAGAACCAAATGACAAGTTTAATTTCCTTTATTTATTTAAATATTTTTTAATTTTTCTGCTTAAAAATGTATTTGTCAACGAGGGGCGAGACAGCTCTTTCACGTCTGGGTTTCATCGGTCCAAAGCTGCAAAAAATAAAAATGAGTTCACATATTACATTTTATATTAAAAGTAAGTCTTTTTTCATAATGCACATGTATTATATAAAGAAATGCTTGAAAAATCAGTCTTACCATTCTTTCGATGACTCGATGATTCATCGCGCTTCATCATGGCCAACTTCTAATGAAAGAACAATCATTAAAAACAAATCGATATAAATCAGCAAGACTTTTCTGAGGGCGCATTCACAAGCCAACATTCAGTTTATTTTAAGTGAACTTGGGTGCAAATTAAAAAAAAAATTTCCAACCAAACCCGTAATGTGTATGTTTTCGGGGAAATAGTGGTCAACAAATTGGTTAAAAACCAGAGCCTTATCTGGAAGTGTTGGTTCTGAAAACGTTCCAAATGTGTATGCTAGGAAAACCAAATCAGGATTACTGCTTATCACCAAAACCATGTTTATCCACCACAGTTCTGACCAATATCAAAGACTTCTGCAAGTCATTTTCGAGACCTGCACTGCCGTACACTTCTACATTATTTAACACTATGAAACTGAACAATATTAATAAGAAAACTAACGAAACATATACAATTCTCTCCAAGCAGACTTGCCAATTGGACTACAGCTTGTCAAAGCGCCCTTAGGTTAAAGTATAGTCTACTAACCTGCTTCCAAACACATTCCAGAAGCGTCGCCCGTGTCCAATCCTTTCCAGTATTTCTCCATCATTGTATTTAAGACCGCTCCCTCACACTCCACCTCCACTGCATACAGAGGAACTGCGATCTCTGGATGGTAGTCCATGTTCAGGACTGTCACTCTGAGTCGTTTATCGACCAGAAGGTTGTAGAAGACATCATGAACTTGGTCATCCCAGGAGCCTTTGGACTTATCAAATCCATCCAGAGAGCACAGAAAGGCCTGAGGATCTATCTCCATCAGACTCTGAGGCACTGATCTCACGTTCTTGATGTCAACGTCAGTCTCGTTTCCATAATCGATAAACAAAACGTCAAATTTATCTTCAACTCTGCGAAGAACTTGAGCTCGATACCAGTGTTCGTCACTGGAAAACCAAGCAAGGCATGGACTACCAGGACCGAGAGTCTCAGGAAATGTCATATCCTGCTGAGCCAGTCCTGCTTCCTGAGCAAGACGTGTCACTTTTTTCTGCTGCTCTTCATCGGCGTACTCACACCAGAAGTAATGTGGTCCAACAATGCAGGATGCATACACCTCCTCCGGTTTGTTTTTGGAGATGCTTGGCTCCTTGAACATACCAGCATTCACATTTCCTGTGGAAACATTAAGAAGTGTGATGCTGGAATCTGTCTGAATGTCTTTGTTGGTCTCAGTCTGATTGTCTTTGTTGGACTCCGTCTGATTGTCTTTGTTGGAATCTGTCTGAATGTCTTTGTTGGTCTCCGTCTGATTGTCTTTGTTGGACTCGGTCTGAATGTCTTTGCTGGACTCCGTCTGAATGTCTTTGTTTGACTCCATCTGAATGTCTCTGTTGGACTCCGTCTGATTGTCTTTGTTGGACTCGGTCTGAATGTCTTTGCTGGATTCCGTCTGAATGTCTTTGTTTGACTCCGTCTGAATGTCTCTGTTGGACTCCGTCTGATTGTCTTTGTTGGACTTGGTCTGAATGTCTTTGCTGGACTCCGTCTGAATGTCTTTGCTTGACTCCGTCTGAATGTCCTTCGTCTGATTGTCTTTGTTGGAATCAGTCTGAATGTCTTCTGTCTGATTGTCTTTGTTGGACTCCGTCTGAATGTCTCTGTTGGACTCCGTCTGATTGTCTTTGCTGGACTGAGTCTGAATTCCTCTGTCTGATTGTCTTTGTTGGAATCAGTCTGAATGTCTTTGCTTGACTCCGTCTGATTGTCTTTGCTGGACTCCGTCTGATTGTCTTTGCTGGACTCCGTCTGAATGTCTTTGCTGGACTCCGTCTGCATGTCTTTGTTTGACTCCGTCTGAATGTCTCTGTTGGACTCCGTCTGATTGTCTTTGCTGGACTCCGTCTGAATGTCTTTGCTGGACTCCGTCTGAATGTCTTTGTTTGACTCCGTCTGAATGTCTCTGTTGGACTCCGTCTGATTGTCTTTGCTGGACTGAGTCTGAATTTCCTCTGTCTGATTGTCTTTGTTGGAATCAGTCTGAATGTCTTTGCTTGACTCCGTCTGATTGTCTTTGCTGGACTCCGTCTGATTGTCTTTGCTGGACTCCGTCTGAATGTCTTTGCTGGACTCCGTCTGCATGTCTTTGTTTGACTCCGTCTGAATGTCTCTGTTGGACTCCGTCTGATTGTCTTTGCTGGACTCCGTCTGAATGTCTTTGCTGGACTCCGTCTGAATGTCTTTGTTTGACTCCGTCTGAATGTCTTTGCTTGACTCCGTCTGAATGTCCTCCGTCTGATTGTCTTTGTTGGAATCAGTCTGAATGTCTTCTGTCTGATTGTCTTTGTTGGACTCCGTCTGAATGTCTCTGTTGGACTCCGTCTGATTGTCTTTGTTGCACTGAGTCTGAATTTCCTCTGTCTGAATGTCTTTGCTTGACTCCGTCTGATTGTCTTTGCTGGACTCCGTCTGATTGTCTTTGGTGGACTCCGTCTGAATGTCTTTGCTGGACTCCGTCTGAATGTCTTTGTTTGACTCCTGAATGTCTTTGTTTGACTCCGTCTGAATGTCTTTGCTTGACTCCGTCTGATTGTCTTTGTTGGACTCCGTCTGATTGTCTTGTTGGACTCCGTCTGATTGTCTTTGTGGACTCCGTCTGATTGTCTTTGTTGGACTGCATCTGATTGTCTTTGTTGGACTCCGTCTGAATGTCTTTGCTTGACTCCGTCTGAATGTCCTCCGTCTGATTGTCTCTGTTGGACTCCATCTGAATGTCTCTGTTGGACTCTGTCTGATTGTCTTTGTTGGACTCCGTCTGAATGTCCTCCGTCTGATTGTCTTTGCTTGACTCCGTCTGAATGTCCTCCGTCTGATTGTCTTTGTTGGACTCCGTCTGAATGTCTCTGTTGGACTCCGTCTGATTGTCTTTGTTGGACTCCATCTGATTGTCTTTTTTGGACTGCATCTGATTGTCTTTGTTGGACTCCATCTGATTGTCTTTGTTGGACTGCATCTGATTGTCTTTGTTGGACTCTGTTTGAATGTCTTTGTTTGAATCCGTCTGATTGTCTTTGTTGGACTCTGTCTGAATGTCTTTGTTGGACTTCGTCTGAATGTCTTGGAGGGAAGTCTCGGTTTGATCCATTTCAGGTTTGGCATGTTCTGTGGGAAGCGGTTTCCAGTATTTCTGCATCACGGTATTCATAACCACATTTTCACACTCAACTGCCACCGCATATTGAGGGAACACAGTGTCTGAATGCTCTTCTATATTTAACACTTTCACCCTGATTAGTTTATCAACCAGAAGGTTGTAGAAGACATCATGAACTTGGTCATCCCAGGAGCCTTTGGACTTATCAAATCCATCCAGAGAGCACAGAAAGGCCTGAGGATCTATCTCCATCAGACTCTGAGGCACTGATCTCACGTTCTTGATGTCAACGTCAGTCTCGTTTCCATAGTCGATAAACAAAACGTCAAATTTATCTTCAACTCTGCGAAGAACTTGAGCTCGATACCAGTGTTCGTCACTGGAAAACCAAGCAAGGCATGGACTACCAGGACCGAGAGTCTCAGGAAATGTCATATCCTGCTGAGCCAGTCCTGCTTCCTGAGCAAGACGTGTCACTTTTTTCTGCTGCTCTTCATCGGCGTACTCACACCAGAAGTAATGTGGTCCAACAATGCAGGATGCATACACCTCCTCCGGTTTGTTTTGGAGATGCTTGGCTCCTTGAACATACCAGCATTCACATTTCCTGTGGAAACATTAAGAAGTGTGATGCTGGAATCTGTCTGAATGTCTTTGTTGGTCTCAGTCTGATTGTCTTTGTTGGACTCGGTCTGAATGTCTTTGCTGGACTCAGTCTGAATGTCTTTGTTTGACTCCGTCTGAATGTCCTCCGTCTGAATGTCTCTGTTGGACTCCGTCTGATTGTCTTTGTTGGACTCAGTCTGAATTTCCTCTGTCTGATTGTCTTTGTTGGACTCCGTCTGAATGTCTTTGTTGGACTCCGTCTGAATGTCCTCCGTCTGATTGTCTTTGCTTGACTCCGTCTGATTGTCTTTGTTGGACTTCGTCTGATTGTCTTTGTTGGACTCCGTCTGATTGTCTTTGTTGGACTCGTCTGATTCTCTTTGTTGGACTCCGTCTGAATGTCTCTGTTGGACTCCGTCTGATTGTCTTTGTTGGACTGCATCTGATTGTCTTGTTGGACTCTGATGATGTCTTTGTTGGACTTCGTCTGAATGTCTTGGAGGGAAGTCCGGTTTGATCCATTTCAGGTTTGGCATGTTCTGTGGGAAGCGGTTTCCAGTATTTCTGCATCACGGTATTCATAACCACATTTTCACACTCAACTGCCACCGCATATTGAGGGAACACAGTGTCTGAATGCTCTTCTATATTTAACACTTTCACCCTGATTAGTTTATCAACCAGAAGGTTGTAGAAGACATCATGAACTTGGTCATCCCAGGAGCCTTTGGACTGTCAAATCCATCCAGAGAGCACAGAAAGGCCTGAGGATCTATCTCCATCAGACTCTGAGGCACTGATCTCACGTTCTTGATGTCAACGTCAGTCTCGTTTCCATAGTCGATAAACAAAACGTCAAATTTATCTTCAACTCTGCGAAGAACTTGAGCTCGATACCAGTGTTCTCACTGGAAAACCAAGCAAGGCATGGACTACCAGGACCGAGAGTCTCAGGAAATGTCATATCCTGCTGAGCCAGTCCTGCTTCCTGAGCAAGACGTGTCACTTTTTTCTGCTGCTCTTCATCGGCGTACTCACACCAGAAGTAATGTGGTCCATCAATGCAGGATGCATACACCTCCTCCGGTTTGTTTTTGGAGATGCTTGGCTCCTTGAACATACCAGCATTCACATTTCCTGTGGAAACATTAAGATGTGTGATGTTGGAATCTGTCTGAATGTCTTTGTTGGTCTCAGTCTGATTGTCTTTGTTGGACTCCGTCTGATTGTCTTTGTTGGACTCGGTCTGAATGTCTTTGCTGGACTCGGTCTGAATGTCTTTGTTGGACTCCGTCTGAATGTCCTCCGTCTGAATGTCTCTGTTGGACTCCGTCTGATTGTCTTTGTTGGACTCAGTCTGAATGTCTTCTGTCTGATTGTCTTTGTTGGACTGCATCTGATTGTCTTTGTTGGACTGCATCTGATTGTCTTTGTTGACTCCATCTGATTGTCTTTGTTGGACTTCGTCTGAATGTCTTTGTTGGACTTCGTCTGAATGTCTTGGAGGGAAGTCCGGTTTGATCCATTTCAGGTTTGGCATGTTCTGTGGGAAGCGGTTTCCAGTATTTCTGCATCACGGTATTCATAACCACATTTTCACACTCAACTGCCACCGCATATTGAGGGAACACAGTGTCTGAATGCTCTTCTATATTTAACACTTTCACCCTGATTAGTTTATCAACCAGAAGGTTGTAGAAGACATCATGAACTTGGTCATCCCAGGAGCCTTTGGACTTGTCAAATCCATCCAGAGAGCACAGAAAGGCCTGAGGATCTATCTCCATCAGACTCTGAGGCACTGATCTCACGTTCTTGATGTCAACGTCAGTCTCGTTTCCATAGTCGATAAACAAAACGTCAAATTTATCTTCAACTCTGCGAAGAACTTGAGCTCGATACCAGTGTTCGTCACTGGAAAACCAAGCAAGGCATGGACTACCAGGACCGAGAATCTCAGGAAATGTCATATCCTGCTGAGCCAGTCCTGCTTCCTGAGCAAGACGTGTCACTTTTTTCTGCTGCTCTTCATCGGCGTACTCACACCAGAAGTAATGTGGTCCATCAATGCAGGATGCATATACCTCCACTGTCTTGCTTTCTGAAATGTTTGGCCATGTGGACATGCTGATATTCACATTTCCCTCGGGGCAAGAAAGAAGGGAAAGTAGTGTCACTTCTGAATCATTGCTGCATATTTCCGAAGTTGGTTTTCTTCCTTTATCTAAAGTCTGTTCATGTTCAATCTCTGGCAAAGAGACTTTACTAACTGGTTGTGAACTCAGCTCATCTCTTGCACAGGTTTCGTTGCTATTGGCACGTTTTATGGTGTTTAAAAGCTGCTGATCAGTCTTCTGAACAAGAGCCTTCATCCCCGGTTTCATATTTGAAATCCTCTCTCTGACTATTGCATTTACACTCAGAGATCCATCGAACAGTTCAACAATTAGCTTCCCCTTTTCCCCTTTAGCTACCACAGAAATGGTCAGACTTTGGCCAACGGCATGATCTGCAAACCACTGGTTGACTTCCTGTGGCACTTCTGCAGGGACATTAAACAGTCCCAGTGGAACAGCCTGAACAGGGAGAGCTCTGACAATACTTTCTCCAGTGGGACAGGGGCAAATATCCCATTCATTCACGACCAGGGTTTCACCATAATCCACAAAGTGTACTTTAAGTTTTGGAGACAGTTCTACCACTTGTCCTCTGTACCATTGCTTATCAGTGTACTTGGCAAAGCAAATGCTATTAAGTCCAAGTGGACGATCCTTGCACTGTTGCTTGCCGAGTAGTTGTTTGACATTTTTCATCACTTTTCAAACAGATGATAGTTCCTGTTCAGTTGGCAGTGGAAGAGATTGACGTTGTCTGAAGATATTATCCACACTTTCTCTTTTCCATTCACCTGAATGTTGTGTGTGGAGTAATTGTATGAATCTGATTGAACCGGTGGAGGTTTTGCATTTTGTGAGCTTCATTCTGTGCGTATTCTTTAGTCGGACGCCTGCATGTACCGTCAGATGGTGTTTCAATATCTAGCACATTTAGCAGGAGACCTTCCTCATCACAAGTCGCAGCTTTTACCGTGCAAGTCAAACCAATGCCTGACGAAGCACATGATTCTGCAACCTTCACAAATTCTCTGTCAGTCCAAGTGGGATTTGTGGATTTCTTGTCTGGAGGCTGGTATAAGCAGCACTGAAAAGCCTTTGCATTCAGCTGTAAGAAAGCCGGATCGATGGGGCGTATATCCCGCAGAGGAACTGTTCCCGTTTTACCAAAGTCTATGAATCTCACATCTACAACGGGGGAGTGTTGACTCGCCATGATCTTTGCTCTGTACCACATGCCGTTGTCTGGACTTCGGGCCACACAGATTGACTCGACGAGGGGCTGAGGGTGGGCGGATGCGTAGTGTTTTTGCAGGTCGTTCATCAAGCGTCCTAAAGAGTCACCATCTTCCGTTGTTTGACACCAGAACTTCTGTAGACTTTCGAAGCAAGATACCATAACGTTGACGCTTCTTCCTACAGCAAACACATCATCATGGGGAGTGTTTTGCACCTCAGTTGGAAGATGCCCATTGCTCTGTATTTGAGGGGGTGGATGTTGTTCCCTGTTTTTGCTGCCAGTTGTTGGTTCATCGGTCAATCCATTGACTGATTGGTTCTTTGTGTATGGCAAAGTTCCTCCAGTAAAACACCAACATTCACTGTTTTCTGCACATTTAAATCTTGTTCAGTGTTGACAACATCAGAGGATGCAAAATGTCCCATCTTCTTTATGAAACTATTGTTGATGCATGTACCACAATTTGCATAGAGAGTGACGTGATAGACATCTCGAGGTTTATTGTGGCGGTTAAACTTTGCCACCTGAGTTTTGTTAAGAAGTAAGGACTTCAAGTAACCGGTCGTTTCTGCTCCGTCATCTGTTACACCTTCAAGAGAACAATGATACGTGACAACGGGCATCCTCAGAAGTTCTCCGTGCAGAGGTCTAATGTCTCCAACTGAGACCGATTCAACTTTTCCTTTATCCACATGGAAGACTTCTACAGCATCATCATTGGTTAAGGTTTGCTTCAGTAACGAGCGATGCCATTTTCCATCCATCCCTTTTGCAGCGCATGGATCCCCGCAGTTCAAATGCAAAGTCTCTCCTGAATCTGAGTGCTTTTCATAATGCTGCTGCATCTGCTCTGATATCGTCTTCACCGCCTTGGAGAAAATGTGAAGTTGGCAAAATATGTTGCGTGGGTTAGTTACCTCTGTCACAATAACATGTTCAAAAACATTCATTAACAGATCTGGGTAGAAGTATTGGTCGATCTTCTCAAGTTCGCGCCCAACATTCAGATTGCGTTCTTGCATTACGTGGTCCACTTCGAGACATTTCTGTACGAGGCACATAAACTCGTCTACCGCTATCTTCTTCGCAACTCCAAACTTACACATCGGCTTGGAAACCATGGGTATGTCGAGTAGAAGGGTTCTGTTCGGCTTCAGCACATCTTGAACCAGGCCTCTAAACTTCTTACCACACAGAGACATCAAAAACTTTGTCGCTCTTTCTGGCCAGCTGTTATCGAGGAAGAGGACATTAGCGAGAATACATGATTCAGTTTCAGGAGGAAGGAGGAAACTGTCCTTATGTCCCCATGCTAACGCTTTGCTTGTGGTGATATGTGGCAGTCCCTGATCGATTACAAAAACATTGCAAGTGTCACTTTGAATGGAAACGATCCAAGCTCTGTGCCAGGTGCCATCGATGCAAACCAGACAAAGATCCCCGAGTTTTCCTTCTGATCCAGCGAACTTCCTGTCAGGATTCTGGATTTCCTCTCTCATCTGCTCATAGATATGCTTCCTCTCATTGTCCATGTTGACCCATAACTCTACGATACCACACCTGTGCTTTAGGTTAACCCTCTTGATGACTACGTGCACTTCTGTTCCTGCCATTGGGAGGCCAGGGTTTGAGCAGATAGTGAGTGAAGATGAGCTCAAACACACCTGCAAAACAGAAGAAAATGGGTTTCTAGCTATTAGCAGAAAGCACTTAAAGTTTCCATGTTTAGCACATTTACCGACTGGTTGCCTAATAAGCTTGAATTTCAATGTCAATATGGCCTCTACATGTTAGATAATATTAAAAAAAAAAAGGGATAACTGGAAGAAACATGTCACCTGTTTTCATTTTAAGCGGCAAATCTCTTACGAACAGTTTTAGCCAGTTTTGAAAGCAGCACACAGATCATTTACTTAAGTAAAAGAGCAAAGTATTAGTTAAAATAAATACAGTTCAGTGTAGTGGAGTAGAAGTGTGAAGTAGCTTTAAATGGAAATACTTAAGTCCAAATCTTTCAAAACAGTACTGTTAGAGCAGTATTTTGTTTTATAAAAAAAGGCCACCTAATCGTGACGTCTGTAGTCAACACAGTATAAAGGACTACAATTCCCAGACTCTAAAGAGACAGAAAGGGGCAACCTGTTGGAAAGACGCTGTCGAGGCACAGCTTTCATCCATTAAAGTTTCCGAAGCCTATACTTAGAAAGAAAGAAAGAGCTCCCAAGTTGTTTATTCTTTCATTTGAGTTTTGCCTCTTTTGTTTGATTTGTTTTGGTTTTCTTGTTGAATGTGTGAAAAGTTTCACATTTTATGCAGTAAATGCAAACACAATATCAACACTGTGGTTTTATTAAATGAGCCAGCTGCTAGGACTGTCTTAGGGAAGACAGCTTTTAGATGCGCAGCTCCTCTGTCTTGGAACAGTCTGCAATTGAAATGGAAACTGAGCAATCTGGTGCCACTTCATGTTTTTAAAGCTCGGTTGGATGCTATCGATCGATGCTACTCTCGGTCGGATGCTACTCGATCGGATGCTATCGATCGGATGCTACTCGATCGGATGCTACTCGATCGGATGCTATCGATCGGATGCTACTCGGTCGGATGCTACTCGATCGGATGCTACTCGATCGGATGCTACTCGATCGGATGCTATCGATCGGATGCTACTCGGTCGGATGCTACTCGGTCGGATGCTACTCGATCGGATGCTGTTGGTACCTGTTCATGTGGATAGTTATTGTAAATTGTAATCCCTGTATTGATGCTGTATGATGTCCTTCTTGTTGTTCTGTTGTTTTATGTTTTTATGTTTCATGTGGAACCTACTTGAGCAGGTCTCCCTTGAAAAAGAGATCTATGACCTCAATGGGATACACCTGGATAAATAAAGGTTTGAAATGACACACACCGCCGGAGGCCAAGTAAGTCATCAAACCGTGAGTAAAAAGATCACATGGAAGGAAAGGCGTTAGAAATGTCTGTAAAAGGCGTCTAATGGCGCATTTCCACTGCAGGGCCTCGCTCGGCTTAGTACGGTATAGTTAGGCCTTGTTAGGCCTGGCTCACTTTATGCTGCGTTTCCATAACAGTTTAATAGCTGGGGCAGTAACTATAGTAACGCAGTGTAGACGGAGCCGTGACGTCATCTTCAATGCGAACCACAGAAAACCAACATCAGCCGTTAGCCGTTAGCCCTCAGAGCTCACAGCTCCTCATATCTGTTCAGAAACTAGACACAAGTTAAACGAGTCCAAACCACAGACTGTCTGTGTCATGGAGAATACAGTCGCTGCTTTATTTCTGTCTGTAGGCCGTTGTTGTGAGTGTGGACGGTCGGAGCATATACTGCGTTAGCTTAGCCGATCTCCATTCAGAAAACACGCATCTTAAAAGGTGTTTCGCCTGCCGTCTGTCTGCAGACTTGTCAAAGCATTAATTCATGGTTTTTACTAACCGGTATCAGTATGTTTTACTTCGGCATCATTTAGAAACGTGTATTACAATTAAATCACGGTCACATATGTTCATCTTGTTGTAGTTGTAGCCCCCTTGCCAGCGATTCTCTCTCTAGTTTAGCATACTCAGCCCGACTCAGCCTGGTTGTTGGCCCGCTAAGAACCTGGATTTTATGGGGCCAGAAAAACTGTGAAATAGTACCCGCTAGCCGGTACTACGCTAATTGGTACTTTGTTCAGTACTTGAGTAAAAGTTCTTAGTTTCCTTCCATCACTGGTTTGAGCCAGGTGTAGCTAACAAACAAGAAGCATCTGCTGCGTAGGCCTGTCACGATAATTAATTTTGTTGGACGATACATTTTCCCGGAAATTATTGCGATAAACGATAATATTGTCGGCACCGTTGTAAGACCATTTTAGACCACTGACATAATGATAATATATAATGCGGGTAGCGTCTCGCAGCGGAGAAACTGTGACAAGCTGGGACGACTGGGACTGTGACGGCTGCTAGTGGAGCCTCGCAGCAACTCTGCTTTCTGAACCACAATCACGGATTCAAAAAATTAAACCTAAATAGCTCGCGAATTATACTTTGGCGGTCGTTAATATACCTGGGCGGCCCGCCCAAGTAAAGTCTATGTGTGGGAAACCCTGCTATCTTACCAGTTCTTATGCAACTCGCAAATATCTCTCTCTCTCTCTTCTCTATCTCTCTCTTCTCTCTTTCTCTCTCTCTCTCTTCTCTCATCTAGAGAGAAAAAGGCTCTGAAAAGTTTGTAGTTTTGCACTGACTTATTTAACGGTGAAGAGAGAATTAGTCTGAAGTGTTCTCCAAAAGACTTCTACATTTACAGGGGTTTCTAGAAAGATATAGTATGAGGTGATACTGTGGCGCTGTTCTTGTATATAAGATATACAGAGATGACAAAACAACATTACAGTACACACATCATTTACTCAAGTAGATGTACAGATACTCGTGTTTAAAAATACTCTGGTAAAAGTAGAAGTACTGACTAAACTTCTTTACTCAAGTCAAAGTAAAGAAGCTTTGAAATGTACTTAAGTAAAAAGTACCCATAACTAGCAGCTATTTTAAAGAGTACCTGACCTCCCTTTATATTAATAGAACAATAATGTCATTGTTAGCTAATGAATGTTTCCATGCTGAACAACGGCAACGTTTCCATTGGTCCCTCTTCTTTAGAGAAGACCAGGAAATGATGGATACACGGATCGTGTTCAAATCAATAGGCACGCAATGACTCTAAATAATAATGATCACGCCACCAAACACACATTCAGACTAAAGGAACCAGCCTGTTTGGAACATGGAAGAAGTAGAAAGTACAGGTATTTGGGTTCAACATGGAAGAAGTAGAAAGTACAGGTATTTGGGTTCAACATGGAAGAAGTAGAAAGTACAGGTATTTGGGTTCAACATGTAAGAAGTAGAAAGTACAGGTATTTGTGTTCAAAGTGTAAGAAGTAGAAAGTACAGGTATTTGGGTTCAAAATGTAAGAAGTAGAAAGTACAGGTATTTGGGTTCAAAGTGTAAGAAGTAGAAAGTACAGGTATTTGTGTTCAAAGTGTAAGAAGTAGAAAGTACAGGTATTTGGGTTCAAAGTGTAAGAAGTAGAAAGTACAGGTATTTGGGTTCAAAGTGTAAGAAGTAGAAAGTACAGGTATTTGGGTTCAAATGTAAGAAGTAGAAAGTACAGGTATTTGTGTTCAAAGTGTAAGAAGTAGAAAGTACAGGTATTTGGGTTCAAAGTGTAAGAAGTAGAAAGTACAGGTATTTGGGTTCAACATGTAAGAAGTAGAAAGTACAGGTATTTGGGTTCAACATGTAAGAAGTAGAAAGTACAGGTATTTGGGTTCAACATGTGAGAAGTAGAAAGTACAGGTATTTGGGTTCAAAATGTAAGAAGTAGAAAGTACAGGTATTTGGGTTCAACATGTAAGAAGTAGAAAGTACAGGTATTTGGGTTCAACATGTAAGAAGTAGAAAGTACAGGTGTTTGGGTTCAAAGTGTAAGAAGTAGAAAGTACAGGTATTTGTGTTCAACATGTAAGATGTAGAAAGTACAGGTATTTGGGTTCAAATGTAAGAAGTAGAAAGTTCAGGTATTTGGGTTCAACATGTAAGAAGTAGAAAGTACAGGTATTTGGGTTCAACATGTAAGAAGTAGAAAGTACAGGTATTTGTGTTCAACATGTAAGAAGTAGAAAGTACAGGTATTTGGGTTCAAAATGTAAGAAGTCAAAGTAAAAAGTCGTCAGAAAAATAAGTAGTGGAGTAAAGTACTGATACCAGAAACATAAGTACAGTAACAAAGTATTTGTACTCCACTACTTCCCACCTCTGAAGATATATCAAGAACAAGACGCCCGTATATAAGATGGCTCCGTGGACGTAAACAACAAGGTGACGTCGGAGCTCCGTAAAAACAAAGCTATTTCTGGAGTAATTATACAGTTTTTGACGAACAGAAATATTGTTTTCTGGCATCACTGTAACATTTGACTGTTACCCGGTGCAGCCAAAACCCTGATATAACACCTAGGGTAGAGTTCAATCCTAAAATGTGTTGTGCTCGACACAATTAGGCAATAAGTTATCACAAGTATCTCATTGTATGTCTTTCAGTTGTGATTGCACTTCCTTTAATGCAGTCAGTTTTCTTTTCACAGGCTATTTTAAAACCAAACCAAAGTCTGTGTATCATGAGATTCTCTAAAACTGGCATTGGTTGCCATCTAGTGTCCATCCCGTGAACATGCAGGCATTTCAACTTATTTAATGGACAAAGTGTTGAAAAAACGTGAAGAATCTGAGTATGCAGTTGCATTTAGGAGACCTCACACTATCATAATTATAGAGAGTTGTAGGAATGGGGCCGAAGCCTGCGAGCTAGTTCAGGCAGTCAACTCGAGCACCAATGATACATGAACACCTGACGCACCTCGTCTCTCTTACAACCAACCAAACACATTCTCCTAAACATGCCACTCTATTTAAGCTGCCAGGTCTTCCTGCCTCTGCCTCCTCGCTATGCTGCGTTCACTTGCTACTGCTGCGTTCATGTTCCTGCTGCTGTGTTTCATGTTGCTGCTGCTCGCCTGCGGTTTTTCTGCCCCTAAACTCTAAAAACACTGCTTCAGGATATCATTATAGCTATTTTAAAATATGTTATTTATTTAATGTAAGTAATTAACTGGAGACATTTCTAGCTGATATCTTTAAGTTAAAAAAATGACCCTATTCACCTGTAGTGTCTCGCCTTAACCATGAAAATCAGCACCAGATTCCCCCTAAAATCACCCAGAAGCAGACAGCACGTGTCTTTAAATCCCTCTCTCGTGACTCGTCATCAGAAACAGAATATATCATCACGAGCCTTTAAACACCTCCACCTGATGCATTAAACTCTCCTAAACTCACTTTATCAGGGCGTTTTAATGAAGGGTTTAATCAGAGTTCCTCACCGTGTTCGTTGCTCGCAGCTCATCATCGTCATTGACATAAAAAACCGGCGCGGGGCTTCCGGTGGGTTTATAAGGGTTTATCCTTTATATATACAGTCTATGGTTTTATCCAAATTTGAAAAATAACACGTGTTGTTTTTACTGAAAGATCTGGATATACTTTCACTGTGTTTATGTGGGGTTATTCTAAAACGACTGCACGGTTTAATTCGATATTTTGACAATTTTTTATTAAGAAAACTAAATAAAAATTCGATGTATTATTAATAAAATGTCAAAAACATACATCAAATATATTAATCAGACTGTTTTGAACACTTTACACGTGTTTATATGGATTACACTCCACATGTTGCGCGGTTTAAAGTATGAATTGTGACCTTTTCATTAGCATTTTTGTATTAATAAAGTCTCAAAAAATGCATGCAACATCTCAAACAGGCGGTTTATTATACTCTACATGTCTTTGCATGTCCTATACTTTATATTCAGCACGATTAAAAGTCAATAATGTGACCTTTTTATTTAAATTTCATAATAAAACTTGAGCTTTTCTTTAATAAAGTCTTTAAAAATGCATGCAACATATCAAACAGATGGTTTTTATGTGTTTAAATGTGTTATGTGCGTTATGTTGCAACAAATGCACGATTTAATTCGATATTTTAATTTGAAAACTAAATTAAAATGTATATTTTATTCATTAAATGTCCAAAATGTTTTACATGTGACCTTTTTATTTAAATTTCAAAATAAAACGCGAGCTTTTCTTTAACAAAGTCTTTAATGCGTGCAACATATCAAACAGATTGTTTTTATATGTGTACATGTGTTAAAGTACAACTCCTGCACTGTTTAAAGTCTGAATCGTGACATTTTAATGTACATTTCAAAATAAAACGTGTCTGTTTTGATGACCGACGCAAAGCAGGTGTTTCAGCCAATCAGCGTGCAGCTCCGGTTCCGTATCTGAAGTGAAGAAACAGCTCAGAGACAGGAAGTGAATAAAAATATCTCTGACTGTGAACAAGAGATATTTCTGCAGCCTGGACACCAACAGCACGGTAAACTCTTCTAAAGTTTATTGTATTTGTTTGTTTGTTTGTTTGCTTGTTTGTTTGTTGTTTGTGAATCCAAAGTGCACCCGAAGTGGGTTTTTAATGCACCTGCTGCTCGAGGGTGTTTACAGATGTGGATGAATGATGTGAAATATAATCAAGTGTTAAATCAGACTTTAGTTCCACCTGGAGTAAATCCTCAAGCTACCCTGCAGTATACAAAGTCATTCAAACTAGCTGCACCTTTACCAGCTTTGAGAACACTTTCATGATCAATCATTATAAAACATATCATATATATTATTCTGAAATGGACCAATCTGCACAATGACTACTTTTACTGTCGCTACTTTCACTATATTTTGATGAGAATACTTTCTACTTTCACTTGAGGAACATTTTGAATGCAGGACTTTTACTGAAACAGAGTATTCCTACACTCTGGTACTTCTACTTTTACTCAAGTACCAGATCTGAGTACTTCTACTTTTACTCAAGTACTAGATCTGAGTACTTCTACTTTTACTGAAGTACAAGATCTGAGTACTTCTACTTTTACTCAAGTACAAGATCTGAGTACTTCTACTTTTACTCAAGTACAAGATCTGAGTACTTCTACTTTTACTCAAGTACAAGATCTGAGTACTTCTACTTTTACTCAAGTACAAGATCTGAGTACTTCTACTTTTACTCAAGTACAAGATCTGAGTACTTCTACTTTTACTGAAGTACAAGAGCTGAGTACTTCTACTTTTACTCAAGTACAAGAGCTGAGTACTTCTACTTTTACTCAAGAACAAGATCTGAGTACTTCTACTTTTACTCAAGTACAAGATCTGAGTACTTCTACTTTTGCTCAAGAACAAGATCTCAGTACTTCTACTTTAACTCAAGTACAAGATCTGAGTACTTCTACTTTTACTGAAGTACAAGATCTGAGTACTTCTACTTTTACTCAATTACAAGACCTGAGTACTTCTACTTTTACTCAAGTACAAGATCTGAGTACTTCTACTTTTACTGAAGTACAAGATCTGAGTACTTCTACTTTTACTCAATTACAAGATCTGAGTACTTCTACTTTTACTCAAGTACAAGATCTGAGTACTTCTACTTTTACTGAAGTACAAGAGCTGAGTACTTCTACTTTTACTCAAGTACAAGATCTGAGTACTTCTACTTTTACTGAAGTACAAGATCTGAGTACTTCTACTTTTACTCAAGTACCAGATCTGAGTACTTCTACTTTTACTCAAGTACTAGATCTGAGTACTTCTACTTTTACTGAAGTACAAGATCTGAGTACTTCTACTTTTACTCAAGTACAAGATCTGAGTACTTCTACTTTTACTCAAGTACAAGATCTGAGTACTTCTACTTTTACTGAAGTACAAGATCTGAGTACTTCTACTTTTACTCAAGTACAAGATCTGAGTACTTCTACTTTTACTCAAGTACAAGATCTGAGTACTTCTACTTTTACTGAAGTACAAGAGCTGAGTACTTCTACTTTTACTCAAGTACAAGAGCTGAGTACTTCTACTTTTACTCAAGAACAAGATCTGAGTACTTCTACTTTTACTCAAGTACAAGATCTGAGTACTTCTACTTTTGCTCAAGAACAAGATCTCAGTACTTCTACTTTAACTCAAGTACAAGATCTGAGTACTTCTACTTTTACTGAAGTACAAGATCTGAGTACTTCTACTTTTACTCAATTACAAGACCTGAGTACTTCTACTTTTACTCAAGTACAAGATCTGAGTACTTCTACTTTTACTGAAGTACAAGATCTGAGTACTTCTACTTTTACTCAAGTACAAGATCTGAGTACTTCTACTTTTACTCAAGTACAAGATCTGAGTACTTCTACTTTTACTGAAGTACAAGAGCTGAGTACTTCTACTTTTACTCAAGTACAAGATCTGAGTACTTCTACTTTTACTGAAGTACAAGATCTGAGTACTTCTACTTTTACTCAAGTACAAGATCTGAGTACTTCTACTTTTACTCAAGTACAAGATCTGAGTACTTCTACTTTTACTGAAGTACAAGAGCTGAGTACTTCTACTTTTACTCAAGTACAAGAGCTGAGTACTTCTACTTTTACTCAAGAACAAGATCTGAGTACTTCTACTTTTACTCAAGTACAAGATCTGAGTACTTCTACTTTTACTCAATTACAAGACCTGAGTACTTCTACTTTTACTCAAGTACAAGATCTGAGTACTTCTACTTTTACTGAAGTACAAGATCTGAGTACTTCTACTTTTACTCAAGTACAAGATCTGAGTACTTCTACTTTTACTCAAGTACAAGATCTGAGTACTTCTACTTTTACTCAATTACAAGACCTGAGTACTTCTACTTTTACTCAAGTACAAGATCTGAGTACTTCTACTTTTACTCAAGTACAAGATCTGAGTACTTCTACTTTTACTCAAGTACAAGATCTGAGTACTTCTACTTTTACTCAAGTACAAGATCTGAGTACTTCTACTTTTACTCAAGAACAAGATCTGAGTACTTCTACTTTTACTCAAGTACAAGATCTGAGTACTTCTACTTTTGCTCAAGAACAAGATCTCAGTACTTCTACTTTAACTCAAGTACAAGATCTGAGTACTTCTACTTTTACTGAAGTACAAGATCTGAGTACTTCTACTTTTACTCAAGTACAAGATCTGAGTACTTCTACTTTTACTCAAGAACAAGATCTCAGTACTTCTACTTTAACTCAAGTACAAGATCTGAGTACTTCTACTTTTACTCAAGAACAAGATCTGAGTACTTCTACTTTTACTCAAGTACAAGATCCGAGTACTTTTACCCAAGTACAATATCTGAGTACTTCTACTTTTACTCAAGTTCAAGATCTGAGTACTTTTACTCAAGTCACACAGCTAAGAGCACTAACTAGCTACCATCACATGTCACTAACTAGCTACCATAACATGTCACTAACTAGCTACCATCACATGTCACTAACTAGCTACCAGTACAAGATCCGAGTACTTTTACCCAAGTACAATATCTGAGTACTTCTACTTTTACTCAAGTTCAAGATCTGAGTACTTTTACTCAAGTCACACAGCTAAGAGCACTAACTAGCTACCATCACATGTCACTAACTAGCTACCATCACATGTCACTAACTAGCTACCACCACATGTCACTAACTAGCTACCATCACATGGCACTAACTAGCTACCATCACATGGCACTAACTAGCTACCATCACATGTCACTAACTAGCTACCATCACATGTCACTAACTAGCTACCATCACATGGCACTAACTAGCTACCATCACATGTCACTAACTAGCTACCATCACATGTCACTAACTAGCTACCATCACATGTCACTAACTAGCTACCATCACATGTCACTAACTAGCTACCATCACATGTCACTAACTAGCTACCATCACATGTCACTAACTAGCTACCATCACATATCACTAACTAGCTACCATCACATGTCACTAACTAGCTACCATCACATGTCACTAACTAGCTACCATCACATGTCACTAACTAGCTACCATCACATGTCACTAACTAGCTACCATCACATGGCACTAACTAGCTACCATCACATGCACTAACTAGCTACCATCACATGTCACTAACTAGCTACCATCACATGTCACTAACTAGCTACCATCACATGTCACTAACTAGCTACCATCACATGTCACTAACTAGCTACCAACATGTCACTAACTAGCTACCATCACATGTCACTAACTAGCTACCATCACATGTCACTAACTAGCTACCATCACATGTCACTAACTAGCTACCATCACATGGCACTAACTAGCTACCATCACATGGCACTAACTAGCTACCATCACATGTCACTAACTAGCTACCATCACATGGCACTAACTAGCTACCATCACATGGCACTAACTAGCTACCATCACATGTCACTAACTAGCTACCATCACATGTCACTAACTAGCTACCATCACATGTCACTAACTAGCTACCATCACATGTCACTAACTAGCTACCATCACATGTCACTAACTAGCTACCATCACATGTCACTAACTAGCTACCAACATGGCACTAACTAGCTACCATCACATGGCACTAACTAGCTACCATCACATGTCACTAATAGCTACCATCACATGTCACTAACTAGCTACCATCACATGGCACTAACTAGCTACTATCACATGTCACTAACTAGCTACCATCACATGGCACTAACTAGCTACTATCACATTATGATGTCACTAAGCTTGACTTGAATTTATTAAAAGTATAATTAAGTGACAGCAAAGAATGAATAACTTGAGCATAATATCTGACATGATGTTCTGTGTGCAGCTTCAGGATGAGTAAGAGCAGAGGAGGAGTGATGGTGTCGGGGGGGAAGAGACGGAGGGTTTCTGACGAGAGAGACTCCAGCAACACGGTGACGCTTCTGATTTATTAAAGGCATCAACGCGAGGTCGTGGGATTGATGTTCCCATCCTCAGGGTTTAATGTGCAGTTCACACACGGAGCTGATCCACGTGCTGCTGTGGAGAGATCCATCTTTATTTCTGTTGCATAATTCAGAATATTTTCATCGCTACATTTTTTATTTTTTATTAAATAATTTATTAATTTTATTTATTATATTTCTTGCATAATTCTGAATATTTTCACATCTTTACCTTTTATTAATTAATTGATTGTTTTAATTTAATGGATTATTTGGTTGTTTATACGTTTTTGCATAATTTTGAATTGTGTCACCTCTTTACCTTTTTATGAATTGATGAGTTTTTTGTATTCATGTAATGTATTCATGTATTTATGTATTTATTCTTGCAGTATTTGTGTGTGTATCCCTGTGTGTTATCAGGGGGACATTGGTCTGATCGAGAGCATCGCTCTGAAGAACTTCATGTGTCACCGTCTGCTCGGACCCTTCCAGTTCGGACCCAACGTCAACTTCATCGTGGGAAACAACGGCAGTGAGAACCTATAAATACCGTTTTATATCACGCTGTCTTTGGCTCGTGTAGTTTAATTTAAAGTATTTAATTAAGTTTTTAATTATGCAGAAACAGAAAAGTTTTTCCACTAAAACCTGAAAAATGGGGGAAAATGTATCATTGTTATTTTAATATGTAAAACACATCATTAAAAAAATATATAATTAGAAATAAATGTGTATAAAAAGAGGTTTAAAAGAAGGTTTTAATCAATTAACCGTCTAAGAATTATCTATTTAAACTTAATTCCTTTAGTTTTAATCCAATTACAATAATTTGTGTTTTTCTTTAAAAATATACGTTAAATATTTCCAGATGATTCTTCATAAATTAATTAATAAATACCGCCGTTTTTTTGTCTTATCTAGTTTAATTAGAAAATATTTAATTACAATTTTTAATTATGCAGAAACTGAAAACGTTTTTCCCACGAAAAACTGAAAAACACAGGAAACAGAAAATGGGGAAAAATATATAATAATTGTTATTTATATATAAAAATATAATTAAAAGCGTAGTTTTGAAATGTGCAAAAACTGAAAGGAAAAACTCCCACTAAAAGCTGAAAAATGCAACGCACAGGAAAGAGAAGACGGGGGGTGTTTTTTATATATATTGATTTGCCTGTGGTTCGCTCTCCATGCAGTGATTTATTTAACACCTTGGTTTTAATTGTACTCCTCAGGTGGGAAGAGTGCGATCCTGACGGCTCTGATCGTGGGTCTCGGAGGAAAAGCAACGGACACGAACAGAGGGACGTCTGTGAAGGACTTTGTGAAGACCGGCGAGACGTAAAGACACAATATTATTCCTTTCTTAGATCCTTTATTACAGGCAGAGGTGTCCAAACTCTTTTCACCGAGGGCCACAGAGAACTATACGAAGGGCTGGTGTTGGTGGTTAATTTATGAAAAGAAGTCACAAATTAACAGAAAGAAATGGTTATTCTCTTAAATGTAGTTGTTTAAATTGACTTAAAACCACTCGCACATTTCCAAAAAACAACGTGCATATTCTCTGTAATTTAAGGGGTATGTTTAGAAGATACAAACTCACATTTATGAGGAAAATCTTGGCTATTGTGAAGTTTGAGTGGTTGGTTTATGAAAAAGAAGTCGGCAATTAACAGAGAAAATAAGGAAATTCTCTTAAATGCAGTTGTTTAAATTGATGTAAAACCAGTCGCATATTATGCTTATTAAGACATGAATACTGTGTAATATATTTGAACATATATATTTAACCCTTGTGTTGTGTTTGAAAGCTGTTACCGTTCATGGTGTTCGCGGTCAATTTTTACCCATGATTGATCTCAGTCCAAAACACACACAAATAATGACTATCATCCAATATCGTTTTAACTACATCATAACTAACTTATAATGCATTCAGAACCGTACAATCCTGTTGTAATTTAATGTTATGGCCCCAAAACACATTACACCACATATTGCACACGTGCATGTGTGAGTTCAGGTTCAAGTGTTAGTGTACATATTCTTTGAGAAAGGTGGAGTTCCCATGGGGGGAGGGGGGGGGGGGGGGCAGAGGGAGGGGAGACCAGGTGCATGTTGCGAAACAATTATTGTTACAGTGGATGAAGGTAGTGGGGGAGGGGGCAGAGGGAGGGGAGACCAGGTGCATGTTGCGAAACAATTATTGTTACAGTGGATGAAGGGGGGGTGGGGGGGTGGGGAGGGGTGGCTAAAGTCACAGATGAATCTTGATTGGGCCAAATTTGACCCCGAGTCACCCACAACAATTCTGCTGGCTCTCCCCAGACCCTAACACCAAATGATACACTTTTTTTTTTAGAGACCTTCAGACGTGGCTAAAATTGTCAAAATCAGTTGTGTAGTGTTTATATATCTGTTGTGGAGGATATCATGAAGCCTTGTTCAGAAACTAGAGCGTAGTTATTATATAATTTGAACTTGAAACGGGTCACGGGAGACCCGAACACAACGTAAGGGTTAAGAAGTACAATATAAGACAAGCAGAAGTTTATTATACTATAAGTTTATTTTATTATACTTAAGAGACGCGCACCATCTCCCCCGTCTTCATCACCGTGCCTATGTCAACCACCTCCCCCCCCCTTCAAGACACCATCTGCGGTCACCGAAGCCTGATAAGGATGTGTGTGTACAAAACGCAGCAATCTGTTACTGATATGTGCTGGGTCCAGGCTCAAGGGCGTATGGCACTCTCAGCTCTTTCCAGGACATGCCGGGCCCTGCCTGCCAGTAGCTTTGCTGATATCTGTGTTGATAGGTAATAGATTGAGAGCGGTGAATCAGCTTAGAAACAGGAAGCGCTCAAATGTTTGTGTGAGTTTATCTAATTTAGCAGTGATTCCATGTCAGCCACAGCTTGTCACAAAAATCACTGAAAGTGTATTTAACAAACTTAAACTAGCTTTATTAAATGTCAGGTCTTTGGCAGAAAAACGTTTTTAATCAATGATTTTATCACTGAGCACAATCTGGATTTTATGTTTTTAACGGAAACTTGGATTGAACAAAATAACAGTGCAGCTGTTCTTATCGAATCAACCCCTCCCAACTTCAGTTTTATGAGTCAGGAAAGAATGCATAGGAAAGGAGGTGGAGTTGCTATTTTTGTTCAAAGATTCCCTTCAATGCAGGAAGACCGAAAGGCCCGGACACACCAATCTGACAACAAAGAACTGACACAGACGGACCCCGACTGTTGCGTCGCCTCGCGTCTCTGCGTCTTGGCCATGTGTCGCACTGGAACACACCGCAAAGACTTCAGCCGACGGCCAAGAAGCACGTACGAACTGCGCATGCGTGAGTGGCAATAACTCTCCTTACCAGCAGGCGGCGGTAGTGTGTATTCGTCATTCAAAAGAGGCAACAACCGGAAGACAGACTGCGTGATAACCGAGAGAAGAAGAACAGACTGCGTGATATAAACAAACAACAAATAGTGTGTGCGTTCCATTTTCCCTCTACAGCGAGAAGCTCACGGGGCTTTCCCGAACCTGTGTCGAGAGCTGGAGTTAAATGAAATCTCAGATTTGCCTTCTTAATAGTTTGTTTGGGTCCCTCACTTCCGTTTCGCTTCTCATGCACTGATTCGCTAGCTGAACAGCCAATCAGAGGGATTTATTTTGCCGACTGCCTTTGGCCAACTGCCATATATATCCGGTCTACATGTGTTTTGTAGATTTTCGGCCGAAAAGGCGTCGGCCCGGCTGAAAAGACCCGACGGTGCGGGACACACCAATCTGAGTAGGGCGTGTCGACGCTCGTCGTCGGCCTGACGCCCCCGACGCCGATAGTCGGCCTGGTGTGTCCGTGCCTTTATGGGAGCTTTGCTTCTTTTGAATATGTGGCCCTTCAGCTGAAATGCTCCTCTCGAGCTCTGTTCCTAAATATCTACAGACCACCCAAATACTGTGCAAGCTTTTTTGATGACTTTACTGAACTGCTGTCTATAGTGTGTATTGACTTTGACCGTCTAGTCATTGTTGGTGATTTTAACATCCATGTTGACAACCCCCAGGACAGAGGGGCTAAAGAACTGTTTTGTGTTCTTGATAACTATGGACTGACTCAGCATGTGACGGAGCCCACGCACAATAAGGGGCACACTCTGGACTTAATCTCAAAGGGTCTGAATATCTCTGAGGTTGTGGTGACTGATGTTGCACTCTCTGATCATTCCTGTGTTTTCTTTGAGAGCTCTATTTCTGTTCACAAAAATGTTCAAAAAGAGGTAACCACAAAGCGATATTTAACTGAAAATACTAGGAAATGTTTACTCAGTTTCTTCCACACTTGCCCCTGCTAACATCTCAGTAAATGAGCTAGTAGATCATTTTAATTCAAAAATAAAAATGTTATAGATGCCATTGCTCCAACTAAGGTAAAGGAAGTGACTGGAAGAAAATCTCCATGGAGAAAGGCCATGACCGTGAGAACAGAAAAAGAGTGTCGAAAAGCTGAACGCAGGTGGCGAAAAACAAATCTCCAGGTTCATTTGAAATCTATAAAGAGAGACTTGGCTTTATAATTTGGAATTGAAAATGCCGACAGTCTTTCTTCTCTGACATCATTGCCAAAAACAAAAACAACGCACGTGCCTTGTTTGCTACCGTCGACAGACTAACTAACCCCCCAGTGTCAGTAGCCTCTGAATTTCTATCCACCAGGGCCTGCAATGACTTTGCCTCTTCACTGACAAAATTCAGAAATCAGACAAGCAGTCAGTGCCTCTGCATCAGGTACAGCAATGTGTTGTCCCTGTGACACAATTCCATCAGATTAATGATAAAAACCTAGAGGACATTATTCAACTTCTGAAATCCTCCTCCTGCTGCCTTGATATTATTCCAACAGGATTTTTCAAAGATGTTTTTCCTTGCATGGCCTCAGATCTACTTCATATAGTAAACAAGTCTCTTCACTCAGGTGTTTTTCCACAGGCCCTGAAAACTGCAGTCATTAAACCGCTCTTAAAAAAGAATAATCTAGATGCTTCAGTAATGAACAATTACAGGCCCATCAAACCTGCCATTTCTAGGTAAAATCATTGAAAAAGTAGTTTTTCAACAGTTGAGTAATTTCTTGCATTTAAATAACTGTTTGGATGTGTTCCAGTCAGGCTTTCGTCCAAACCACAGCACTGAGACTGCTCTTGTAAAGGTCTTCAATGACATCCACTTAAACACAGACAGTGGCAGAACTTCAGTGTTAGTATTATTAGATCTCAGTGCTGCGTTTGACACTGTTGACCACAACATATTACTAGACCGACTGGAAACTGGGTGGGACTTTCATCAACAGTTCTAAATTGGTTTGAATCCTACTTAAAGGACAGAAACAACTTTGTTTCTATAGGTAAATACACATCTGACAAATATGACATGTGGGGTTCCTCAAGGCTCCATCTTGGGGCCTCTTCTCTTTAACATCTACATGCTACCACTGGCTCAGATAATGAAAAACAACAAAATAAGTTACCATAGCTATGCGGATGACACACACATTTACATAACCATTTCACCAGGAGACTATGCTCCAATTCAAACACTGAGTAAGTGCATTGAACAAATCAATGACTGGATGTGTCAGAACTTTCTCCAATTAAACAAAGATAAAACTGAGGTAATGGTTTTTGGAGCCAAGGCAGAACGTATAAAAGTTAGCGCTGAGCTTCAGTCTGCAATGTTCAAAACAACAGATAAGCCAGAAATCTAGGTGTAGTCATGGACTCTGACCTGAGTTTCAACAGTCACATTAAAACAGTTACTAAATCAGCCTACTATCACCTAAAGAACATATCTAGGATTAAAAGACTAATGTCACAGCAGGATTTGGAAAAACTTGTCCATGCTTTTATCTTCAGTAGACTGGACTACTGTAATGGTGTCTTTACAGGTCTCACTAAAAAATCTATTAGAAAGCTGCAGCTGATTCAGAACGCCGCTGCTCGAGTCCTCACTGACACTAAGAAAGTGGATCACATCACTCCTGTTCTGAAGTCTTTACACTGGTTCCTCACTAACACTAAGAAAGTGGATCACATCACTCCTGTTCTGAAGTCTTTACACTGGTTCCTCACTAACACTAAGAAGTGGATCACATCACTCCTGTTCTGAAGTCTTTACACTGGTTCCTCACTGACACTAAGAGAGTGGATCACATCACTCCTGTTCTGAAGTCTTTACACTGGTTCCTCACTGACACTAAGAAGTGGATCACATCACTCCAGTTCTGAAGTCTTTACACTGGTTCCTCACTGACACTAAGAAAGTGGATCACATCACTCCTGTTCTGAAGTCTTTACACTGGTTCCTCACTGACACTAAGAAAGTGGATCACATCACTCCTGTTCTGAAGTCTTTACACTGGTTCCTCACTAACACTAAGAGAGTGGATCACATCACTCCTGTTCTGAAGTCTTTACACTGGTTCCTCACTGACACTAAGAAAGTGGATCACATCACTCTGTTCTGAAGTCTTTACACTGGTTCCTCACTGACACTAAGAAGTGGATCACATCACTCCTGTTCTGAAGTCTTTACACTGGTTCCTCACTACACTAAGAAAGTGGATCACATCACTCCTGTTCTGAAGTCTTTACACTGGTTCCTCACTAACACTAAGAAAGTGGATCACATCACTCCTGTTCTGAAGTCTTTACACTGGTTCCTCACTAACACTAAGAAAGTGGATCACATCACTCCAGTTCTGAAGTCTTTACACTGGTTCCTCACTAACACTAAGAAAGTGGATCACATCACTCCTTTCTGAAGTCTTTACACTGGTTCCTCACTACACTAAGAAAGTGGATCACATCACTCCTGTTCTGAAGTCTTTACACTGGTTCCTCACTACACTAAGAAAGTGGATCACATCACTCCTGTTCTGAAGTCTTTACACTGGTTCCTCACTAACACTAAGAAAGTGGATCACATCACTCCTGTTCTGAAGTCTTTACACTGGTTCCTCACTGACACTAAGAAAGTGGATCACATCACTCCTGTTCTGAAGTCTTTACACTGGTTCCTCACTGACACTAAGAAAGTGGATCACATCACTCCGTTCTGAAGTCTTTACACTGGTTCCTCACTAACACTAAGAGAGTGGATCACATCACTCCTGTTCTGAAGTCTTTACACTGGTTCCTCACTGACACTAAGAAGTGGATCACATCACTCTGTTCTGAAGTCTTTACACTGGTTCCTCACTACACTAAGAAAGTGGTCACATCACTCCAGTTCTGAAGTCTTTACACTGGTTCCTCACTGACACTAAGAAGTGGATCAGATCACTCCTGTTCTGAAGTCTTTACACTGGTTCCTCACTGACACTAAGAAAGAACATCACTCCTGTTCTGAAGTCTTTACACTGGTTCCTCACTGACACTAAGAAGTGGATCACATCACTCCTGTTCTGAAGTCTTTACACTGGTTCCTCACTACACTAAGAAGTGGATCACATCACTCTGTTCTGAAGTCTTTACACTGGTTCCTCACTGACACTAAGAAAGTGGATCACATCACTCCTGTTCTGAAGTCTTTACACTGGTTCCTCACTAACACTAAGAAAGTGATCACTCCTGTTCTGAAGTCTTTACACTGGTTCCTCACTAACACTAAGAAGTGGATCACATCACTCCTGTTCTGAAGTCTTTACACTGGTTCCTCACTAACACTAAGAGAGTGGATCACATCACTCTGTTCTGAAGTCTTTACACTGGTTCCTCACTACACTAAGAGTGGATCACATCACTCTGTTCTGAAGTCTTTACACTGGTTCCTCACTGACACTAGAGAGTGGATCACATCACTCCTGTTCTGAAGTCTTTACACTGGTTCCTCACTAACACTAAGAGAGTGGATCACATCACTCCTGTTCTGAAGTCTTTACACTGGTTCCTCACTACACTAAGAAGTGGATCACATCACTCCTGTTCTGAAGTCTTTACACTGGTTCCTCACTGACACTAAGAGTGGATCACATCACTCCTGTTCTGAAGTCTTTACACTGGTTCCTCACTAACACTAAGAGAGTGGATCACATCACTCCTGTTCTGAAGTCTTTACACTGGTTCCTCACTGACACTAAAGAGTGGATCACATCACTCCTGTTCTGAAGTCTTTACACTGGCTTCCTGTTGTCAAATAATTGATTTCAAAATACTGCTGTTGGTTTATAAAGCACTGAATGGTTTAGGCCCGAAATACATTTCTGCTAAATGATGAACCATCCAGATCTCTCAGGTCTTCTGGGACTGGTCAGCTTTCTGTCCCCAGAGTCAGAACTAAAACATGGAGAAGTTCAGTTATTATGCTCCAAATATCTGGAACAAACTCCCAGAAACCTGCAGGTCCGCTGCAACTCTGACTACTTTGAAATCCAGGCTGAAGACTTTTCTTTTTGCCGCTGCTTTTAATTGATATATTCATATCTTAAACTGCACTGTAACTTTATCATCTTTGCTTTTTAATGCCATTTTCTTAATGTTTTTCATTTTTGTAAAGCACTTTGAATTGCCTTACCTACCCCGAAGGTAGTTAAAGTCATTATTGGGGTAAAATCCCCTACGTGTGCCGTTTTGGTTTCAAGACCCGGTTCGCGGAGGACACCAAAAAAGTCCTAGAAAAGACAACTTAAACTTAACTAATGTGCATTTAAAGAAAAGAGGAATAGTTTTGGCGAAAACTAAAAAGGTACCATGGGGTACAGGAATTAGTTTTGGTTTCAAGACCCTGGTTCACGGAGGATACCAAAAAATCCTAGAAAGACAAGGTAAACTTAACTATGTGCATTTCAAAAAAAAAGAGGAATAGTTTCGGCGAAAACTAAAAGGTACCATGGGTCAGATTATAATTTTCCAAAGGGGGGTTCGTTCAGATGTGTGTATCTCACACTGCACTGTAACTGTGATTCATGTATCTTTGCTTTTAAATGAGTGTTTTTAGATATCATTTCATAATATGTTTCTTAATGCTATTAATGTCTTTCATTTTTGTAAAGCACTTTGAATTGCCTTTTGTTGAAATGTGCTATATAAATAACCTTGCCTTGCCTTGCCTTTGGGGGGCCCCCTTCTGGTCCGAGCACTTGCCTGCCTTGCCTGTCGGCAAACGGCGCCCCTGTATACACACACACATTCAATACATACATACAGTATGATGGCTTGAACTAGTGGGAGAAATGGCACTGTTTGTCTGTAGCCAATGCCTTGAACCTCGGCAAAAAAGGCGTTAGAAGCATTAGAAAGTCAAGGTAAACTTGCGGTTAACTTGCGGTCTGCAATGCGTGTCACGCTCGCGCACACAAGTAAATATATATGCACGTTCATTCTCACAACGCGTCAGATACAAGAAAATATACATTAATTTACATCAGAATCAGAAAGTTCTTATTTCTTTATTTTGTATAATTTGTATTTGTTATAATGGGACACACGGTCCGGATTGATTTGCAGTTCGGTCCGAGTTTGAGAAGCTCTGCTTTATTATGTTGGTGGAAATTGAAAAGATGTATATATTTTGTTTTCTGTAGTTCTGCAGAAATCACCCTGAAGCTGAGAAACAGAGGACTGGACGCTTTTAAAAGAGACGTCTACGGAGACAGCATCTCCATCGAGAGACGCATCTTCAGCGATGGCAGCCGGACCTGCAAGCTGAGGAGTGAAACGGGTGATTATTGGCATACTGTGTACTAAAGAGATATTAAATAACTACAAAGAGACACAAAATGACTTCAAAGAGACACAAGATGACTTCAAAGAGACACAAGATGACTTCAAAGAGACACAAGATGACTTCAAAGAGACACAAGATGACTACATAGAGACATAAAATGACTTCAAAGACACACAAATTGATTTTAAATAGACATAAAATCTCTTAAATAGATACTGCTCTTGTTTTGTCATTTATACAAAAAGACTAGAATGTGTCCTGGCGTTTTAGTGTTTCTAACATTAAAATAAAACACTTGCCGTAAAGTAAAACGTAATCATGTTTTTCTGAATAATAAGTCCAAAAAACGCTTTAGGTTTCAAGAAAGATTTATTTTAAATAATCTACAACTCATTACATTTAAATCGTTCTGCGTTACGATGAAAACAAAATGTGGAATAAAGTAGATTTTATTAAATCAAATTTACATGAAAAGAAAAACAATAAGTATTAAGAAAAAACATTTTAATTAAATGTTCAAATTATATTTTCTTTTCCTGGATTCATTGAATTAATATTTCAGTTTTTAATAATAATATTTAATGTTAGGTTTAATCCTCATTAATTAAATCATTCTTTAATTATAATTTCAGGACAGCTTATCTCGAACAAGAAGGAGGAGCTGACCTCCATTCTGGACCACTTTAACATCCAGGTACTAACTCTGTTTTCATTATAAATTTACATATTTCACTTTTTTTATATCCTTCATTTATTTTTCCTTAAGCTCCTTACACACCAAGCCGATTTTCGGCGTCGCTAGATGTCGATAGATGTCGCTAGATGTCGATAGATGTCGCTAGAGGTCGATAGATGTCGCTAGATGTCGATAGATGTCGCTAGGTGTCGATAGATGTCGATAGATGTCGATAGGTGTCGCTAAGTGTCGCTAGATGTCGATAGGTGTCGCTAGATGTCGCTAGGTGTCGATAGGTGTCGATAGGTGTCGATAGGTGTCGCTAGGTGTCGATAGGTGTCGCTAGGTGTCGATAGGTGTCGCTAGGTGTCGCTAGATGTCGCTAGGTGTCGATAGGTGTCGATAGATGTCGATAGGTGTCGCTAGGTGTCGCTAGATGTCGATAGGTGTCGATAGGTGTCGATAGGTGTCGATAGATGTCGCTAGGTGTCGATAGGTGTCGATAGGTGTCGCTAGGTGTCGATAGGTGTCGCTAGGTGTCGCTAGATGTCGATAGGTGTCGATAGGTGTCGCTAGGTGTCGATAGGTGTCGCTAGGTGTCGATAGGTGTCGCTAGGTGTCGCTAGGTGTCGCTAGGTGTCGCTAGATGTCGCTAGATGTCGCTAGGTGTCGCTAGGTGTCGATAGGTGTCGATAGGTGTCGCTAGATGTCGCTAGATGTCGATAGGTGTCGATAGGTGTCGCTAGATGTCGATAGGTGTCGATAGGTGTCGCTAGGTGTCGATAGGTGTCGATAGGTGTCGCTAGATGTCGATAGGTTCGCTAGGTGTCGATAGGTGTCGCTAGGTGTCGATAGGTGTCGCTAGGTGTCGCTAGATGTCGATAGGTGTCGATAGGTGTCGCTAGGTGTCGATAGGTGTCGATAGGTGTCGCTAGGTGTCGATAGGTGTCGCTAGGTGTCGCTAGGTGTCGCTAGGTGTCGATAGGTGTCGCTAGGTGTCGCTAGATGTCGATAGGTGTCGCTAGGTGTCGATAGGTGTCGCTAGGTGTCGATAGGTGTCGCTAGGTGTCGCTAGGTGTCGCTAGGTGTCGATAGGTGTCGCTAGGTGTCGCTAGGTGTCGATAGGTGTCGCTAGGTGTCGCTAGGTGTCGATAGGTGTCGCTAGGTGTCGCTAGGTGTCGCTAGGTGTCGCTAGGTGTCGCTAGGTGTCGATAGGTGTCGATAGGTGTCGCTAGGTGTCGATAGGTGTCGCTAGGTGTCGCTAGGTGTCGCTAGGTGTCGATAGGTGTCGCTAGTGTCGATAGGTGTCGCTAGGTGTCGCTAGGTGTCGATAGGTGTCGATAGGTGTCGCTAGGTGTCGCTAGATGTCGATAGGTGTCGATAGGTGTCGCTAGGTGTCGCTAGGTGTCGCTAGGTGTCGATAGGTGTCGCTAGGTGTCGATAGGTGTCGCTAGGTGTCGCTAGGTGTCGATAGGTGTCGATAGGTGTCGCTAGGTGTCGCTAGATGTCGATAGGTGTCGATAGGTGTCGCTAGATGTCGCTAGGTGTCGCTAGGTGTCGATAGGTGTCGATAGGTGTCGCTAGGTGTCGCTAGGTGTCGATAGGTGTCGCTAGGTGTCGCTAGATGTCGATAGGTGTCGATAGGTGTCGATAGGTGTCGCTAGGTGTCGCTAGGTGTCGCTAGGTGTCGATAGGTGTCGATAGGTGTCGCTAGGTGTCGCTAGGTGTCGCTAGGTGTCGATAGGTGTCGATAGGTGTCGCTAGATGTCGCTAGGTGTCGCTAGGTGTCGATAGGTGTCGATAGGTGTCGATAGGTGTCGATAGGTGTCGCTAGGTGTCGATAGGTGTCGATAGGTGTCGATAGGTGTCGATAGGTGTCGCTAGGTGTCGCTAGGTGTCGCTAGGTGTCGCTAGGTGTCGATAGGTGTCGCTAGACGTCGCTAGACGTCGATAGACGTCGATAGACGTCGATAGACGTCGCTAGACGTCGCTAGGTGTCGATAGGTGTCGCTAGGTGTCGCTAGGTGTCGCTAGGTGTCGATAGATGTCGATAGATGTCTGGCCGTCGATGAACGTCGTGTCGCCCTACTCAGATTGGTGTGTCCCGCCCCGTCGTGTCTTTTCGGCCGTGCCGACACCTTCCGCCGCCGATTCGACATGTTGAATCGGTAGGCTGTCGGTAAAATAAATCACTCTGATTGGCTGTTCAGCTTAGCGAATCAGTGCATGAGAAGCGAAACGGAAGTGAGGGACCCAGACAAACTATTAAGAAGGCAAATGTGAGATTTCCTTTAACTCCAGCTCTCGACACAGGTTCGGGAAAGCCCCGTGAGCTTCTCGCTGTAGAGGGAAAATGGAACGCACGCGCTATTTGTTGTTTGTTTATATCACGCAGTCTGTTCTTCTTCTCTCGGTTATCACGCAGTCTGTTCTTCTTCTCTCGGTGTATCACGCAGTCTGTCTTCCGGTTGTTGCCTCTTTTGAATGACGAATACACACTACCGCCGCCTGCTGGTAAGGAGAGTTATTGCCACTCACGCATGCGCAGTTCGTACGTGCTTCTTGGCCGTCGGCTGAAGTCTTTGCGGTGTGTTCCAGTGCGACTGTTGGCCAAGACGCAGAGACGCGAGGCGACACAACAGTCGTGTTCCGTCGGGACGTGTTCTTTGGGGTCAGCTTGGTGTGTCAGGGCCTTTAAATGTATGATTCTTCCTGTTTCAGTGCATGTTTTTTTATTAATGTTACTACTTTTATTTTGACCGCTGTGTCCCAAAATAGCAAAGAAAGTCCTCCTCTTTTATTCTGCAGATTTATCCTTGAGTGCATGCGTTAATGTTATTTTCAGGCCTTTTTAAATGTATTTACTGCAATAAACAATATGTTTTTTTATGTTTGCAGCTGGATAACCCCGTGTCCATCCTGAACCAGGAGATGAGTAAACAGTTCCTGCATTCAAAGAGTGAATCGGACAAATACCAGGTGCATTATTCATCCTTTACTCTAAGGTACTGGAAAGGAGGGTCAGGCCGATTGTCGAACCTCAGATTGAGGAGGAACAATGCGGATTCCGTCCTGGTCGTGGAACGACGGATCAGCTCTTTACTCTTGCAAGGATCCTGGAGGGGGCCTGGGAGTACGCTTATCCGGTCTACATGTGTTTTGTAGATTTGGAGAAGGCGTATGACCGGGTTCCCAGGGAGTTACTGTGGGAGGTGCTGCAGGAGTATGGGGTGAGGGGGTCTCTACTCAGGGCCATCCAATCTCTGTACTCTCAAAGCGAGAACTGTGTCCGGGTCCTCGGCAGGAAGTCGGACACATTTCCGGTGAGGGTTGGCCTCCGCCAGGGCTGCGCTTTGTCACCAATCCTGTTTGTAATATTCATGGATAGGATTTCGAGGCGTAGTCGTGGGGGGGGGGTCTGCAGTTCGGTGGGCTAAGGATTGCACCACTGCTTTTTGCAGATGATGTGGTTCTAATGGCTTCATCGCTCTGCGACCTTCAGCACTCACTGGATCGGTTCTCACCCTCAAAACCCGGACTGTCTCCTTCACCCGTTCGGCCCCTTGGTTCACCACTGAACTCCGCGCCCAGAAGGCTTCGGGTCGTCGGCTAGAGAGACTCAAAAGAAGAACTGGCCTCACCGTCCACCGCGAAGCATACCAGGACCATGTAAAGGCCTACAAAGAAGCCCTCTCCCTGGCTAGGTCTTCGTACTACTCCACCCTCATTGGCATCCAACAACCCCAACCGAGAATGCTGTTCTCAACCATAAACCGGCTTCTCCGCCCCCTTGACCCCCCCCATCCTCCAGGTGCTCTCGATCTCTGCTCGAAGTTTCTGGATTTCTTCCAGGCCAAAGTCGATTCAATCGCTTCTGGTGCCTGCCCCCCCCCCTACTCCAACCGCACCCCAGCTGCAAGGTATTACTCGTCCACCTAGGTGTTGCCTCTCCACCTTCTCCCCAGTGGATGTCATCCAAATTGCCAAGCTGGTCACTAAGGCCAAGACATCGACCTGCTCTCTCGACCCCATGCCCACAGCCTTGGTCAATGCAGCTCTATCCACCATCTGCTCCATCATTGTTGAGATTGTGGACTTGTCCCTGTCTTTTGGCACAGTCCCACCCTGCCTCAAAACTGCCTCAGTCTCTCCAATCCTGAAGAAGCCTGGCTTGGACCCGGAGGACCTCAACAACCACCGGCCGATCTCAAACCTCCCATTCCTGAGCAAGATCCTGGAAAGAGCAGTTGCCGCACACCTGCAACACCACATGTCATTTCATGAGCTCTACGAACCCCTCCAGTCTGGCTTCAGACCCCATCACAGTACTGAGACTGCCCTCATTAAAATCACTAACGACCTCCTCATCGCATCTGATTCTGGCCTCATCAGTATTCTCATCCTCCTGGACCTCTCCGCAGCCTTTGACACAATATCCCATAGCATCCTCCTCAGCCGCCTGTCAGACTACCTTGGCCTCAGTCACACAGCTCTTGCCTGGTTCGAGTCCTACCTCTCCAACAGGACTCACTTCGTCACCATCAGTGACTGCAGCTCCCCTCCGGCCCCAGTTAACCAAGGTGTACCTCAAGGCTCTGTGCTTGGACCCCTCCTATTCACGATCTACATGCTCCCACTTGGTCAATTCATCCGCCAACATGGTCTCAGCTTTCATTCTTATGCTGATGACACACAGCTCTATTTCTGCACCAAACCGTCCACTCAGCTCCCACCTCTTTCCCTTGTCAACTGCCTCCAGGACATCAAAAACTGGATGTCATCAAACCTGCTAAAAATAAACAGCAACAAAACTGAGCTCATCATTGTGGCTCCCAAGGCGCAGCTCCAGAAGGTTGGTGACCTGCTTCTCACCATTGACGGCTGCTCCATCTCCCCGTCCACCGAAGTCCGCAACCTGGGAGTCATCCTGGACTCCACCCTCTCTTTCCAGGCGCATATCAAATCCATGACAAAATCCGCCTTCTACCATCTCAAAAACATTGCCAGACTCCGCCCCTCACTCTCTGACTCTGTGGCAGAAACTCTCATACACGCCTTCATCACATCTCGTCTGGACTACTGCAATGGAGTCCTGTCCGGGGTTCCCAGCAAAACCCTGGCCAGGCTCCAATATGTCCAGAACTCTGCCGCCAGGCTTCTCACCCGCACTAAGCCATGGCAACATATCACCCCCACCCTCATCCACCTCCACTTGGCTGCCAGTCAAGTCCCGGATTCATTACAAAACACTCCTCCTCACGTACAAGTCCCTCCATACCCTCGCCCCCAGTACTTAACAGACCTCCTGCATCCCTACACCCCTCTCGGAGTCTGCGGTCCTCAGACACGGGCCTGCTCTCCATCCCCCGCTCTCGCCTTCGTACTGTGGGTGACAGGGCGTTCAGTGTTTCGGCCCCCACCCTCTGGAATGCACTTCCTGCCGTGATCCGGAACGCTGCCTCACTGGACATCTTCAAATCCTCTCTGAAAACACACCTGTTCACCACGGCCTTCGGACCCTAGTCCTTTCCTGGTGCCCCAGCTTCCTTTATTGTATTTTATTTATTGTTTTGTTTTTGTTTTTTTTGCTCCTCATTGTCTGTTTTGTTTGTTGTCCACCTTGTACAGCGACCTTGGGTTCCTTGAAAGGCGCTTTATAAATTCCATTTATTATTATTATTATTATTATTACAGCTGGGATGAGGATCAGCACCTCCAAATCTGAGGCCATGGTTCTCAGCAGGAAACCGATGGACTGTCCACTCCAAGTAGGGAATGAGTCCTTACTCCAAGTGAAGGAGTTCAAGTATCTCGGGGTCTTGTTCTCGAGTGAGGGAACAATGGAGCGAGAGATGGGTCGGAGCAGCGGGAGCGGTACTGCAGTCGCTTTACCGCACCGTTGTGGCGAAAAGAGAGCTGAGCCAGAAGGCAAAGCTCTCTGTCTACCGGGCCATTTTCGTTCCTACCCTCACCTATGGTCATGAAGGATGGGTCATGACCGAAAGAACGAGATCGCGGATACAAGCGGCCGAGATGGGTTTTCTCCGCAGGGTGGCTGGCGTCTCCCTTAGGGATAAGGTGAAAAGTTCAGTCATCCGGGAGGGACTCGGAGTTGAACTGCTCCTCCTTCGCGTCGAAAGGAGCCAGTTGAGGTGGTTCGGGCACCTAGTAAGGATGCCACCTGGGCGCCTCCCTAGGAAGGTGTTCCAGGCACGTCCAGCTGGGAGGAGACCGAGGGGTAGACCTAGGACCAGGTGGAGGGATTATATCTCTTCGCTGGCCTGGGAGCGCCTTGGGATCCCCCAGTCAGAGCTGGTTGATGGGCCAGGGAAAGGAACGTTTGGGGCTCTCTGCAGGAACTGATACCTCCGCGACCCGACCACGGATAAGCGGGAGAAGATGGATGGATGGATGGATTCATCCTCAGTTTCTCTGAGAGGCTGATATAATATATAATATTCAATATTTAATATTCCCTCGTGTTTAAGTAACGTTTTCCTGGTGCAGTTCTTCATGAAGGCGACGCTCCTGGATCAGATGAAGAGGGATTTTGTTCACATCAAACAAACCAAAACCCTCACCAGACAGCAGGTGGAGAGACAGGAGGAGGTGAGGATACAATTCATGTTTATTACAGATTTAAACCATGCTACATTTATCAGGACTAAAAAAAAATCTGAATAAATTCAAGATATTTTTCTAATAAGTCAGAATTTGTTTAGAGAATGAAGTCAAGATTTACTTCGACATTTACTTAAAAGATTCTGAAAAAAATCAAGAAATTGCTTTTTTTATCTTGACTTTATTCTCAATTTTTTGTTTTGACTTTTTAGAAAGATATCTGGAATTTATTCGGATATTTTTGTAATATTTAATAATTTCTCGTACGGATATATTTAACGTTTATTATATATTTAAAGCATTCTGCATTCATCAGGACTCGTTCATCACTTCAGGGATTTACAGACTTATTTCTAGACTTTATTCTTGACATCATTTCTTTTTCAAATACCTTGACAGTTACTTGAAAAATTCAGACTTTTTAGAGAAAAATCTGAAGAAAATTACAATTTATTCTTATTAAAAGTAGAAGTACTCAGATCTTGAGTTAAAGTAGAAGTACTCAGATCTTTTACTTGAGTAAAAGTAGAAGTACTCAGATCTTGTACTTGAGTAAAAGTAGAAGTACTCAGATCTTGTACTTGAGTTAAAGTAGAAGTACTCAGATCTTGTGATTTAACACTTGATTATATTTCACATCATTAAAGGTGGGGTAGGTAAGTTTGAGAAACCGGCTTGAGATACACTTGTTGTTATATTCCATGGAATGCTCTCAACATCCCGATAGCAATGAATATTTTAAGAGCTTTGACAAAAAATCCATACAAACATCATCTGTGGAAGCCGTGGCGCTGTAACAAGCACGACCAATCATCTGAGCCGGCCCGGGTCAGATAACTGGATGGCCTACCTGCCTGTCAGCCTTCCATCTGTGCACAAACTTATCTCGTGCCCTCATTGGTCATGTGCGCGTTCGTGTGTGTTGGAGGAGGGGCTCTGTGAGAAGTCTGAAGGAAGTGGCAGATTTTTTCCGGCTGTGTATTTTCAAATTCTAGCGCACTCGAGCTGGTTTCTCCAAAATTACCTACCCCACCTTTAATCCAAATCTATAAAGTAACTAAAGGTATTAAATACATGTAGCGGAGTAGAAGTACAAGGTAGCATTAAATGGAAATACTCAAGTAAAGTACAAGTACCTCACAATTGTACTTAAGTACTAAGTAAATCTACTTAGTTACTTCCCACGTCTGAAGCATGTGCAGCATATTGTTTCTGCTGAGCTGTAACGTGCTGCTGTGTTCAGGCTCTGAAGGACCTGAAGCTGGACTTCCTGCAGAAGAAGGAGCGTTTCGAGACGCTGCACTCCTTCAGCGACATGAAGGAGCTGCTGCCGAGCCTCCAGAGGAACATGGCCTGGAGTCTGGTGAGAGGAAGCAGCTGCTGCAGAAACAAAACATTGTGCATCGAGGAGGAAAGGAAGCGTGGCTAACGGTGTTTCCTCCTGTCAGGTGCGAGATAAGGAGCAGTTTGTGCAGCGGTTAAAGGAGGACGTGGAGAAAGAGGAGAGTAATCAGAAACATCAGGAGAACCTTAAGCTCTGCCAGGTCAGATTATATTTATTAAAATCCTACAAAAGTGATATGTTGTTAAATAAATGCATAGATTTCCGTCAAAGAAACATGAACATTTGATAAAGCCAGCTTCTTATTCAGAGGGGATTCAAGATATGTCTTTGTATCGCTCCATAAATACTGCCATAAAAAGTCATTTTCTGCATGTCTTCAGTGATAAAGAGTGTATGAATTATTGGAGATTTCTGAGGAGGAGGAGAAACAGCTCTTCTGGAGGTTAGAGAAAGTTGTATAATGTAGACAAAATAAAGGGTTAAACGAGTTGATTCAATTTGAAAAATCTATAATATTTGTACGAAAAAAGTCACAAAATATTATAAAATTCAGAAAAGAACTGTTAATATTTCGTCTTAATTATGTCACAAAAAGTGGTTTTAACATGAAAAAGAAAAACCTGTTTTGGAGGAAACTGCCTTCAAATATATGGATTGTAAAATTCCTATAGTTGTACACAGGAGCAGGTGAATGGGGTAAAATATTTAACTACCAAATATCACCATGAAACTTCCCCACTTGATTACTGACATTAACACAATTATTTCTTATATTACAAGTTTTCTGACATCTTATGATTAAACATGCAAATGAGGCGTTATGTGATGCTAATGCTAATAGGAGAATTCTGCAGACAAAGACGGTAAAAATAACTCCTGGATGTCTTTCTGTCAACTAGTCTGACAGAAGACATGTTATAAGATAAATAGACCTCTTTATTAACTCATGCATGTCTCTTTTTCCTATCGTTCTCACAGACTAAGCTCACAGCAGCAGAGCAGAAGCTGCGGAGCGCTAGAAGCAGAATTGAAAGTGGGACGCAGGAACATGAAGCTCTTTCTGAAGGTCATCTGAGGTTAAAGGAGCAGCTGAAGGTCGTCAGCAAAGAGCACAATGAACAGGAGGTACTGATCAGGAAATAAGATTATATGATATATCAAGTGAGCATCATTGATATTTGTTAACGTTACATAATACTTTCCTTTTTAGATCGTTTATTTTAGGGCTCTGAACAAATTCAAAGAGTCGGAGCGAGAGCAGAACTTTCTTCAGGAGAAAATAAACAAGACGAGAACAAGGTAAGGAAATAGCCCAACGTTAGCCACCTTTAGCTTAGCGGTGGTGACGTGAAGTCATTGACCGTGCTGTAGTTCCTTATAGCCCAACATTAGCCTCCTTTAGCTTAGCGGTGGTGACGTGAAGTCATGTGACCGTGCTGTAGTTCCTTTATAGCCCAACATTAGCCCTTTAGCTTAGCGGTGGTGACGTGAAGTCATGTGACCGTGCTGTAGTTCCTTTATAGCCCAACATTAGCCTCCTTTAGCTTAGCGGTGGTGACGTGAAGTCATGTGACCGTGCTGTAGTTCCTTTATAGCCCAACATTAGCCCCTTTAGCTTAGCGGTGGTGACGTGAAGTCATGTGACCGTGCTGTAGTTCCTTTATAGCCCAACATTAGCCTCCTTTAGCTTAGCGGTGGTGACGTGAAGTCATGTGACCGTGCTGTAGTTCCTTTATAGCCCAACATTAGCCTCCTTTAGCTTAGCGGTGGTGACGTGAAGTCATGTGACCGTGCTGTAGTTCCTTTATAGCCCAACATTAGCCTCCTTTAGCTTAGCGGTGGTGACGTGAAGTCATGTGACCGTGCTGTAGTTCCTTTATAGCCCAACATTAGCCTCCTTTAGCTTAGCGGTGGTGACGTGAAGTCATGTGACCGTGCTGTAGTTCCTTTATAGCCCAACATTAGCCTCCTTTAGCTTAGCGGTGGTGACGTGAAGTCATGTGACCGTGCTGTAGTTCCTTTATAGCCCAACATTAGCCTCCTTTAGCTTAGCGGTGGTGACGTGAAGTCATGTGACCGTGCTGTAGTTCCTTTATAGCCCAACATTAGCCTCCTTTAGCTTAGCGGTGGTGACGTGAAGTCATGTGACCGTGCTGTAGTTCCTTTATAGCCCAACATTAGCCTCCTTTAGCTTAGCGGTGGTGACGTGAAGTCATGTGACCGTGCTGTAGTTCCTTTATAGCCCAACATTAGCCACCTTTAGCTTAGCGGTGGTGACGTGAAGTCATGTGACCGTGCTGTAGTTCCTTTATAGCCCAACATTAGCCTCCTTTAGCTTAGCGGTGGTGACGTGAAGTCATGTGACCGTGCTGTAGTTCCTTTATAGCCCAACATTAGCCTCCTTTAGCTTAGCGGTGGTGACGTGAAGTCATGTGACCGTGCTGTAGTTCCTTTATAGCCCAACATTAGCCTCCTTTAGCTTAGCGGTGGTGACGTGAAGTCATGTGACCGTGCTGTAGTTCCTTTATAGCCCAACATTAGCCTTTAGCTTAGCGGTGGTGACGTGAAGTCATGTGACCGTGCTGTAGTTCCTTTATAGCCCAACATTAGCCACCTTTAGCTTAGCGGTGGTGACGTGAAGTCATGTGACCGTGCTGTAGTTCCTTTATAGCCCAACATTAGCCACCTTTAGCTTAGCGGTGGTGACGTGAAGTCATGTGACCGTGCTGTAGTTCCTTTATAGCCCTACGTTGTTTTTAAAGAGTGCTATTCAAATGAAATGTATTATTATTTAAGACTCAGTGGGAGTGAAGATGGAGAGACGGAGTATTCGAAGCAGCAGAAGAGGATCGTGAGTTTGAGGAAGCAGCTGGAGGAACTCGAGGAAACGCATTCGCAGCTGAACGAGGAAATAAAGAACGAGCATCAGGCGCTGTTCACAGGAAGAGAGGAGCGCGACAAACTCAGGTCAGACAATACATTCTGCTTTAATAACGTGCAATTACGTATCTGCCATTATGTTTTTGTGTTGCACTGCTAAACACTGCTCGTCACTGTACAGTATGTTACGTTAAATGTGACCGTCGGTTTCCTGTAGATATTTAATTGCTCTTTTTACGGCACTGTTAGCGTAGAGTTTTATTATGATGCTGCTGTGTTTATTGTATTTTTGTAACTCTGGCCCAACTCTTTCCTTCGGGATAAATACAGTCTTATCTTTTCCTGTAGTGTGTTCTATGTTTCTGTGCATGTCAATGGTCTGCAGACGCCCAAATCCTGCATGCTTTCACAGACTTTATCAACATGTTTGACAAGTTAAAACTACAAATTAAGGAGCCTTGGAAAGATGATTCTTGTTTTTAATTATTATTTAATTATTTTACTCCCATTGTGTTTGTTCCCTGTGCAGCACTCCGCTCACTGAGGTGGCTTTAAATGGGCTACATAAATAAAGACATAAAAAAAACATATTTTACATGTTTTTCAGTCAAAAGCACAAGAAATAAAGCATTTAGATCAGATTTACAAAATGTTTTGACATTTTACAGAATATTTGACTTTTTTCACAATTGATACTTTTTCAGAATATTCGATTTTTTCCCCCAGAATTTTCACAATATTTGACTTTTTTCCAGAATGTTAATGTCCTGATCTGTTCTGTTGGTTCTGTTGGTTCTGTTGTTCTGTCGGTTCTGTTGGTTGTGTCAGACTGGAGGAGAGGAACATCCAGGTTCTGTTGGAGTCCAAAGTGAGGCGGAGGAACCAGGTTCTGGCCAGCCGGTCCAACAAACTGAAGCGTTTCGGAGACCAAGTTCCAGACCTGATGATTTCCATCGATGAGGCGAACGCTGCCGGACGCTTCAAGAAAAAACCCATCGGCCCCCTGGGTAAAATAACGTCCTTTAAAAGCCAGTGCAGCTCCATTCTTGTATTTATACTCCTTATTCTATTCTGGCTACGCTTTTATTCCTCTTCTATAGAGTGCCACAGTGACGCGTCCTAAAACCTGGAAGGAAGCTGCGCATGGGTTCCGATCATAAATCTATCGATCATAAATCTATCGATTAGATTTATGATTAGAAAGTTATAAAAGTAGGGTAGACATGTGGAGATGATCCGACTGAACAGAACGTGATCCGTCTCTTAAATGTGTCTCAGCCACAGACCTGATTTCCAGCTATTTTCCAAAATCCTTTGGAGAAGTTGCGTTGCTTTTTTGTCGAAGGAACCCACGCACAGCTTCCTTCCGGGTTTTAGGACGCGTCACTGTGGCACTCTATTGGCTTTCGAAAGTAAGGAATGTTGTGCATGAGTTTGGTCTTAATATGCTCAATATGGGCCTAATGAGAACAACAACACTTAACAGATATGATCTGTTCTTATGTAACAAGACATTAAAATATAAGTGTTATTTGTGTCTAAATAACTCAAAATGTGTTATTTCTAACTCAGAATATGTTCCGTATTTCAAAGTGAAGTCTCGTTCATAACCAATAAGCTGGTAGTTTGACTCTAATATGTTAATGAACAACTAGTTGATGGTGAATAAGTGTACCTTTTTAATATAACGTGTTACCTAAAGTCCTTTTAAAATGTTTTTTCCTCAATGTATTTAATGTTATGTAAAAACCTTGCACACACCTGCAGGAAATAACAGATTGAAACTGCCGTGTGGTTTTTTGGAAGTTTTTTGATGAAATGTGCCGTGTCAATAAACTTGCCTTACGTTTTGCAGTGAATAATTGCATTTATATACATGTTGCACGGTACATTGCGCACACTGTGTGCTGTGTGTGTTTCAGTCTGAAGGACCCCCTGCTGCACCTCGTTATACAAATGTATTCAAATAGCATTTTCCACGTGTTATTATGTATTTAAATAACGTTTTCGGGTGTTTTCGGGTTATATAAATGTTTTAAATCAAGTTTTTGCTTTGTAATAATGTGTTTTGGGGATGTAATAATAACTTTAACTAAAGTCTCTGCGTGTTTCAGGGGCGTGCGTCAGCCTGAATTGTTATAATAATAATAATGTGTTTTTAAATAACTTTTTGGAGTGTAATAATGTGTTCAACCAAAGTTTTCCTTGTGTTTCAGGGGCGTTCATCAGCCTGAAGGACCCCCTGCTGGCAGCAGCTGTGGAGGCGTGTCTGCGCGGCTTCATGAAGGCGTTCTGCTGCGATAACCACCGCGACGAGGCGCTGCTGCAGGAGATCATGAGGCAGCATTATACGAAAGGAAACCGACCGCAGATCAACGTCAGCCAGTTCACCGAGAAACTCTACAACCTGCACGGGAGGTACGAAGCTGCAGGATGTAGAGATTAGTGTTTTATTTTACTGACACATTTTAAAGGTCCCTTTTATAGAGTGGTGCAGTGACGAGTCCTAAAACCCGGAAGTGAGTCAGCATTTTATCACTTCCTGTTCCCTCTCTCAGAGCCAATGGGATGTTTGAACTAGTTTTGGGAAAATATCTGAAATCAGGTCTGTGGTTGAGACACATTGAAGAGACGGATCACGTTTTGTTCAGCGACATTGAATCCATCAGCAGTGACCCCACTGGTGATTTCTGAGGAGTTGACGTGTCTGAAGAACGATGGTTGTTACCAAGTGGCTGAATAGGACTATCTTATTTTTTACAATATTCCAGAGAGAGAGAGAGAGAGAGAGAGAGAGAGAGAGAGAGAGAGAGAGAGAGAGAGAGGAGAGAGAGAGAGAGAGAGAGAGAAGAGAGGAGGAGGAGAGAGAGAGAGAGAGAGAGAGGAGAGAGAGAGAGAGAGAGAGAGAGAGAGAGAGAGAGAGGAGAGAGAGAGAGAGAGAGAGAGAGAGAGAGAGAGAGAGAGAGAGAGAGAGAGAGAGAGAGAGAGAGAGAGAGAGAGAGAGAGAGAGAGAGAAATTATTCATAAACATTTCATCAAAATGGCTATAATTGAATGGTTTGATTCTGCAAACTGTAGAGAGAGCGGGGTAAACCTTAACTTATCATCAGAGATTGTTGAAGTTTGAACTAAACTATAAAATAACTAACGTACTACTGCGTTTAAATGTCTCCTATCATGCAAAATGCACTTTCTGATGTCTTCTCTACATCACCATGGTCTCACAAAGTGATGTCTTCTCTACATCACCATGTGTCCCCGGTGAGCTGATCCAGATTTGCTGCGTCATGACCATATTACTAAAATGTGGGCGGGCTTTACACCCACGGGCCGATCAGAAACGTTGCTGTCAGAAACAATGAGACGTGTTCTGGACGTAATATGGTCTGTGTTTACATTAGCATGCTAACACTCAGAGCTAACCTGTACTGGAGAGAGTATGTGTGAAGAAGCAGGAAATCAAAAGGAAACTCACCTTGTGGTAAACCTGAGAGAGAGAGAGAGTTTGAGCTCCATCCTGTTTCAGAGAGAATCCTTGATGTGGTTTGGAACATGATATGGAGTTTAATCACGGCAGCATTTAGCTGAGTTTCTGCCGGGAGAGTTCTCCTGATGAGATCTACTCTCTCTCTAAAGCTACTGACCCAGAGTCAGCTCTTTAGTAACAGCTGGAAGAGAGGGGGGGGGCTACAAGGATCTGTTTGGGGTTTGGAGCAGGACACTTCAGAGACATGTCTTTAGTAACAGCTGGAAGAGAGGGGGGGGGGCTACAAGGATCTTTTGGGGTTTGGAGCAGGACACTTCAGAGACATGTTTTTTATATATCCTTGATATATCTGAGACCTATAATATATGCCTAATGATAGTAGGAGACCTTTAGCTCTTCTTCTGTGGTGTTTGCAGGAAGGCTCTTCATACAGACTTTCCCTCGCTGCTCGACGTCATCACCGTCACGAGTCGGTCGTCTTCAACTGTCTGATCGACATGAGAGGCGTCGAGTCCATCCTCATCATCAAGGTCACAAACACCTTTGCATTATTAATAGTTTTTATTTTTTACCCCAGAATTCAGCATTAGATTGTTTTTTTTATTCTAAATTGTATAGAGAAGTTTAGTTTTCATACACATTTTGTTTTGGTTTTATATATTTCTTTTTTCATATAATATTTTTAACATTTTTATTTCATGTATTTCGTTTCTTTTATATATAAATATATTTAGTTTGACATTTCTTTAGTTTATATGCATTTAGATTTGTTTTTCATATTTGTAATCTATATTTATTTTTAATCAGTCAAATATTTAGTTTTTAGTTTTCAAATATTTAGGTTTTATCTTGTGAGGTTTTTAAATCTTTTAGTTTCTTTTTATTTCGTTTTTTTTAATGAAATTATCAATTAATGCTTATATACATATATATTTATTAGGATAAACCCCTTGAGATGCACCGTCTGGTTTTCTTGGGGTCCCGACCAAAGCAACGTGTTACAGACATACATGAACAAAATAACAGAAAGCAAAGCATGACAAACCACGTACCGTCTGTTCAGTAAATTCATGAAGTAATACGATCATTAGAATCATCACAATTTGATAGACAGTAGTGTCTAATAGATCAGTTGAAGCCTGTTGCTGCTGAGTCCTCCAGAGGCCTGTACTACGAATCCAGTTCAGCAGACCCCCGATGTGTTTGAGTTACCAAATCCAGAACAAACGCGCTCTCGCTAAGCGGTCCTACGACGCTGGTTATCAACTCGGTAACTCAAGCCAGGGTTTCTCTGTCCGGCTGAGTGCGCGTTCACATGAAAGGGGCGGGGCTAGCAGCATTTGACCAATCACAAACATGGACAAGCGCACTGACAGTGCAGCGTCATACTTCCTGAATGAAAAGGAACTATAATATTAGACAAATATGAAGAAGTTAAACTTGAAACATCCATGACTTAAACACTTGATCCAGGATCAAAGCCACATAGCTGCACCTGCGAGTGAATACAGCTGGTAACAGAACAAGTGTTTGAATGCGTCCATTAACAGGTTTATGATATCACTGCCCCGTCTAAGACACGATCTGACTTTCATTACATTTGACTCGAGTGTTTCCTCAACTTAATGTGTTGCTTAAAATAATCCTTCTGCAGACAGTATGTGACACTGTGAGTGTTGCACGGCCAGATCCGGCTCAGCTGACTCAGATAAGGAGATATATGATACATTATGATGTGATATGAATGATAATGGGACACATCAACGTCTGCACTCACAGTGGACTGTACGTAATGTTACTTTGATCCGGTTACTTGTGTTGTGGCAGATATTTCAGTAAGCTTTCTTAACGCTAATGTTATAGTCAGATTGCTCTGAAGATGGGAGGTGATATTCTATTCATGTTCACGTTCACACAGTCGATGATTTTTGCCGGCCGTCTTTCCTGCAACGGCAGTTTTTCTGTATTTCCTTTCTCCTGTAATATGACTTGATCGCTTTAAACTCCACACACTGAGCTCTGATTGGTCAGCAGGCGGTGCTTTCACTGAGTTGATCTCTTAGCCTGCAACCTAACCTGCTCTGGACCAGGCTAGCCGCTCAGCATAAGTTACCATGGAGATCTAGCCCGCTAAGAAGAGAACCAGCGTCGTAGGAGCGGAAACCCAGAGTTTCCCCTGAAGTTAGCTAAGAGAAACTCCTGCTTCGTAGTACAGGCCTCTGGCCTCAGGAGTGTTGTTGTTGTTGTTGACCTCTGTGTTGTTTGTGTGTTGTCAGGAGAATGAGGTGGCTCGGCAGGTGATGCAGCAGAGTCGTCCTCCGAAGAACTGCAGAGAGGCGTTTACTGCCGAGGGAGATCAGGTGTTTCCTAACAGATACTACACCTCCGACTGCAACAGGGCCAAATACCTGGGAGGAGATCTGGAGACAGAGATCAGGTTTCTTACATATCTGTAATATCAAGAGACGAGATAGATAGATAGAGAGATAGAGAGATAGATAGATATAGATACTTTATTAATCCCCAATTGGGAAATTGTTTTGTTAGGATCAGTGTGCTCATCATTAAATACAAATAAATAAAAGTGGAAAAGAGTTAACAATTCAAATGAAAATGTAAAATAGTATAAACCAATATGAACAATGTACAACATTCTAGATAATTAAAATGTTAATTGTAAGGACCTTTCAGATTCCCTTTATTAGTCCCACAGTGGGAAATGAATATTGTTTAATGTGACTTTAGTCTTCTTAAATGTGGTAAATGTATATTCTATGATTGATCCGTTGTGTCCCTGGGTCAGTGTTCTGGACTGTGACCTGGAGAACCTTCAGGCCCATCTGAGCCGCTTCCAGCTGCAGGTCTGCTGCGTCAGCACCGACATCCAGATGGAGAACGGACTGAACAGAACCGTCCTGAACCTGAAGAGGAACCTGGTACCAGAACCACGATCAGAACATTTAAACTTACACATAATGGTGTTAATACAAGTTATTAAGTGGGGAGTTTCATGGTGATAAATAGACATTATTTAGTACACCACGCAAATAAATCAATATTCTCAACAAACATATTATAAGAAAGAAAATTGGAATACAAAAAGATTCTTACTAACTTTGTTGACCCTATTCACCTGTAGTGTGTCTACATGTGGACTTAGTTTGAGTTGGTTTGTATCTGTATTGCAGGCTTCTGTGAATCAGGTGAAAGCATCGATATCAGAGCTGGAGGCAGCGGGGGAGGAGCACATCGAGGACGTCTGCTCTTTGGTGATTTACTTTGTAGCGATCACGATATCCAGCTGACCGATGAGTAGACGCTTGTTGTTGAGAGAGAAAATAAAGGAATGACCCGATGCGATTGAAAAGTAAAATATTCTTGTTTATTCCAAAAAAGGCGTTCTAAACGTTTTCAAACAAACAACTTCTCACATAAACTGATGCTTCAAATATTAAAGGCAAACAAGGAACCAAGCCGTCACGCTCCCAACAAGCAAGGTCTAAAGACTGTTTAAAAGCACACCTGAATCTAAAGGATGTGAATGTGTGATCCTGCAGGAGGAGGTTGCTGAGGAGAGTCGGCAGAAGATGGAGGCCGAGCGGCAGGCGATGATCGAGGAGAAAGAAGAGCTGGAAAAACATGGAGAAAACGTAGAAAACATGGAATCGAAAGACTCGTCGGTCAGAGAGAGAATCGATCGACTCTGTGAGGAAGTCGAGACGCTGAAGGTGAAGCACTGAGACAATAACGTCATGTATCAGTATGTAGTGTCTCTACTTTAAAGAGTCCTCTCCTGCTGGTGTTCAGGTGTATATCAGTATGTACTGTCTCTACTTTAAAGAGTCCTCTCCTGCTGATGTTCAGGTGTGTATCAGTATGTAGTGTCTCTACTTTAAAGAGTCCTCTCCTGCTGATGTTCAGGTGTATATCAGTATGTAGTGTCTCTACTTTAAAGAGTCCTCTCCTGCTGATGTGCAGGTGTATATCAGTATGTACTGTCTCTACTTTAAAGAGTCCTCTCCTGCTGATGTTCAGGTGTATATCAGTATGTAGTGTCTCTACTTTAAAGAGTCCTCTCCTGCTGATGTTCAGGTGTATATCAGTATGTAGTGTCTCTACTTTAAAGAGTCCTCTCCTGCTGATGTCCAGGTGTATATCAGTATGTAGTGTCTCTACTTTAAAGAGTCCTCTCCTGCTGATGTTCAGGTGTATATCAGTATGTAGTGTCTCTACTTTAAAGAGTCCTCTCCTGCTGATGTTCAGGTGTATATCAGTATGTAGTGTCTCTACTTTAAAGAGTCCTCTCCTGCTGATGTTCAGGTGTATATCAGTATGTAGTGTCTCTACTTTAAAGAGTCCTCTCCTGCTGATGTTCAGGTGTATATCAGTATGTAGTGTCTCTACTTTAAAGAGTCCTCTCCTGCTGATGTTCAGGTGTATATCAGTATGTAGTGTCTCTACTTTAAAGAGTCCTCTCCTGCTGATGTTCAGGTGTATGTCAGTATGTAGTGTCTCTACTTTAAAGAGTCCTCTCCTGCTGATGTTCAGGTGTATGTCAGTATGTAGTGTCTCTACTTTAAAGAGTCCTCTCCTGCTGATGTTCAGGTGTATATCAGTATGTAGTGTCTCTACTTAAAGAGTCCTCTCCTGCTGATGTTCAGGTGTATATCAGTATGTAGTGTCTCTACTTTAAAGAGTCCTCTCCTGCTGATGTTCATGTGTATATCAGTATGTAGTGTCTCTACTTTAAAGAGTCCTCTCCTGCTGATGTTCAGGTGTATATCAGTATGTAGTGTCTCTACTTTAAAGAGTCCTCTCCTGATGATGTTCAGGTGTATATCAGTATGTAGTGTCTGTACTTTAAAGAGTCCTCTCCTGCTGATGTTCAGGTGTATATCAGTATGTAGTGTCTCTACTTTAAAGAGTCCTCTCCTGCTGATGTTCAGGTGTATATCAGTATGTAGTGTCTCTACTTTAAAGAGTCCTCTCCTGCTGATGTTCATGTGTATATCAGTATGTAGTGTCTCTACTTTAAAGAGTCCTCTCCTGCTGATGTTCAGGTGTATGTCAGTATGTAGTGTCTCTGCTTTAAAGAGTCCTCTCCTGCTGATGTTCAGGTGTATATCAGTATGTAGTGTCTCTGCTTTAAAGAGTCCTCTCCTGCTGATGTTCAGGTGTATATCAGTATGTAGTGTCTCTACTTTAAAGAGTCCTCTCCTGCTGGTGTTCAGGTGTATATCAGTATGTAGTGTCTCTACTTTAAAGAGTCCTCTCCTGCTGGTGTTCAGGTGTATATCAGTATGTAGTGTCTCTACTTTAAAGAGTCCTCTCCTGCTGATGTTCAGGTGTATATCAGTTTGTAGTGTCTCTACTTTAAAGAGTCCTCTCCTGCTGATGTTCATGTGTATATCAGTATGTAGTGTCTCTACTTTAAAGAGTCCTCTCCTGCTGATGTTCAGGTGTATATCAGTATGTAGTGTCTCTACTTTAAAGAGTCCTCTCCTGATGATGTTCAGGTGTATATCAGTATGTAGTGTCTCTACTTTAAAGAGTCCTCTCCTGCTGATGTTCAGGTGTATATCAGTATGTAGTGTCTCTACTTTAAAGAGTCCTCTCCTGCTGGTGTTCAGGTGTATATCAGTATGTAGTGTCCTACTTTAAAGAGTCCTCTCCTGCTGATGTTCAGGTGTATATCAGTATGTAGTGTCTCTACTTTAAAGAGTCCTCTCCTGCTGATGTTCAGGTGTATATCAGTATGTAGTGTCTCTACTTTAAAGAGTCCTCTCCTGCTGGTGTTCAGGTGTATATCAGTATGTAGTGTCTCTACTTTAAAGAGTCCTCTCCTGCTGATGTTCAGGTGTATATCAGTATGTAGTGTCTCTACTTTAAAGAGTCCTCTCCTGCTGATGTTCAGGTGTATATCAGTATGTAGTGTCTCTACTTTAAAGAGTCCTCTCCTGCTGATGTTCAGGTGTATATCAGTATGTAGTGTCTCTACTTTAAAGAGTCCTCTCCTGCTGATGTTCAGGTGTATATCAGTATGTAGTGTCTCTGCTTTAAAGAGTCCTCTCCTGCTGATGTTCAGGTGTATATCAGTATGTAGTGTCTCTACTTTAAAGAGTCCTCTCCTGCTGATGTTCAGGTGTATATCAGTATGTAGTGTCTCTACTTTAAAGAGTCCTCTCCTGCTGATGTTCAGGTGTATATCAGTATGTAGTGTCTCTACTTTAAAGAGTCCTCCTCCTGCTGATGTTCAGTGTATATCAGTATGTAGTGTCTCTACTTTAAAGAGTCCTCTCCTGCTGATGTTCAGGTGTATATCAGTATGTAGTGTCTCTACTTTAAAGAGTCCTCTCCTGCTGATGTTCAGGTGTATATCAGTATGTAGTGTCTCTACTTTAAAGAGTCCTCTCCTGCTGATGTTCAGGTGTATATCAGTATGTAGTGTCTCTACTTTAAAGAGTCCTCTCCTGCTGATGTTCAGGTGTATATCAGTATGTAGTGTCTCTACTTTAAAGAGTCCTCTCCTGCTGATGTTCAGGTGTATATCAGTATGTAGTGGCTCTACTTTAAAGAGTCCTCTCCTGCTGATGTTCAGGTGTATATCAGTATGTAGTGTCTCTGCTTTAAAGAGTCCTCTCCTGCTGATGTTCAGGTGTATATCAGTATGTAGTGTCTCTACTTTAAAGAGTCCTCTCCTGCTGATGTTCAGGTGTATATCAGTATGTAGTGTCTCTACTTTAAAGAGTCCTCTCCTGCTGATGTTCAGGTGTATATCAGTATGTAGTGTCTCTACTTTAAAGAGTCCTCTCCTGCTGATGTTCAGGTGTATATCAGTATGTAGTGTCTCTACTTTAAAGAGTCCTCTCCTGCTGATGTTCAGGTTTTATATTTAGTGGCTCGTTTAAAGGCTTTATGAATGACTGAATGGTTTGGAAAACACCTGTATCTGGAGGATGTGATTGATGTGTTATTGTTATTGTTGTTGTTGTTTGTCGTCCTCAGGAGGAGCAGCTGAAGCTGAGGCTGAGTGCAGCAAACATGAACAAAGCCTCCAGATTTTAGAGAAGAAACTGAAGAGTCATGTAGAAACCATCAGAGAGATGAAGAGTGACCTCGCTCAGACAGAGGAAGAGTTACAGGTAACAGCAGCTCTAAACTCAGCAGGTCCCGGTGAAGCGAGACACTGCAAAGATAACAGGATTTATAGCCGGTCTTCTTTCAGACCAGTGGACCTGCTGATATCTTACATGTGTTTGATATCTCCCCCCCGCAGGAGTGTGTGAGTAAAGCGTCAGAGATCAGTCCTCAGCGCCAGCTCGTGTCCGCCAGCTCGAGGAGTTTGGACACAGAAATAACTCTACTGCAGAGGAAGATCCAAGTTTACGAGAGCATTCACGGAGAGCAGCAGCAGGTGGTGAGGTGAGGAATCCCTTCACTATGAGTCAACACACAAAAAAGACATATTCAACTTTTTTGTTTGATTTTGAGTTCATTTTTTTCCTCTGAATTTTGATCTTTTTGGAGAGTTTTTAAAATGTTTGGACTTTCTTTCAGATTTAATTTTTTTCTTATAATTTAGACTTTTTTTCAGAGTTACATTTTGTTGGTGGTTAGGAATGATTTCACTATTAGTCAACACAGAATAAAGAGATGGTGCAAACACACGTAAGGTAACATATCATCTCAAATGTGAAGCTTTTTCCCGGCCTCCCTGAATCCCTCCCTAAATCATGTTGTGGCCTTGTTTTACACCATGAAACTTAAATCAGAAATATTATATATTATTATTATTATATTTATCAATTAGTAATATATATTATTGATCAGATAAATATGTTTCCTCTTCCTCAGGGAGTACGCTGAGGCGCTGTCTCTGTTCAGACAGAAGAGCAAACAGGTGAGAGACCTGCGGAGATTCATCGACCGCCTCGAACACATCATATCGGACAGACAGAGCAGATACAAGGTCCTGAGGAGGTACACATATTTATCATTAATACTATTTAACACTCGGAACAGATACAAGGTCCTGAGGAGGTACACATATATAACATTAATACTATTTAACACTCGGAACAGATACAAGGTCCTGAGGAGGTACACATATTTAACATTAATACTATTTAACACTCAGAACAGATACTATAAATACAGAATTTTGACTTTTACTTAAAATTGATTGTTTTCTAAGAATTTATTATTTTCACCTAATTTTGACTTTTTTCTCAGAATTTGGATTTTATTAGTTTACTTTTTTTTCTTTTGACTTTTTATTGAATGTTTAAAACTTGACTCTTTGAAGGACCCTTAAACCAGCAGAACAGATCAAATATCAGAATACTGCAGATAAGCTACACAGAAATATGTTTCTTATTCAACATTAGTCAGTGTGGTTCTTTGTTCTTCCTGCAGGTCTCTATCGGTCAGGTGTAAATTATATTTTAATAACTTCATGATAAAGATGAACTGCTGCGGCTCCATGATCTTCGACCACAACAACGAGACGCTCTCCATCTCCGTACGTATACTTTTTAAATTATTTCATTTCTCCAAGTTACTCCTTTCTTATTTCAGCATTTAAAAAAAATTAGGATAGTCGATAAGAAGTAAACAAACAATATTGTTTAAAGTAAGATGGACTATCCTGGTATGGAGAACTAAATCCACCTCACCTGTGTTTTCTCACCTGTGTTGTCTCAACTTTAGTTGTCTCACCTGTGTTGTCTCACCTGTAGTTGTCTCCCCTGTAGTTGTCTCACCTGTAGTTGTCTCCCCTGTAGTTGTCTCACCTGTGTTGTCTCACCTGTGTTGTCTCACCTGTAGTTGTCTCACTGTAGTTTTCTCCCCTGTAGTTTTCTCCCCTGTAGTTGTCTCACCTGTGTTGTCTCACCTGTAGTTGTCTCACCTGTAGTTGTCTCACCTGTAGTTTTCTCACCTGTGTTGTCTCACCTGTAGTTGTCTCACCTGTGTTGTCTCACCTGTAGTTGTCTCCCCTGTAGTTGTCTCACCTGTGTTGTCTCACCTGTGTTGTCTCACCTGTAGTTGTCTCACCTGTAGTTTTCTCCCCTGTAGTTTTCTCCCTGTAGTTGTCTCACCTGTGTTGTCTCACCTGTAGTTGTCTCACCTGTAGTTGTCTCACCTGTAGTTTTCTCACCTGTGTTGTCTCACCTGTAGTTGTCTCACCTGTAGTTTTCTCCCCTGTAGTTGTCTCACCTGTAGTTGTCTCACCTGTAGTTTTCTCACCTGTGTTGTCTCACCTGTAGTTTTCTCCCTGTAGTTGTCTCACCTGTAGTTTTCTCCCCTGTAGTTGTCTCACCTGTAGTTGTCTCACCTGTAGTTTTCTCACCTGTGTTGTCTCACCTGTAGTTGTCTCACCTGTAGTTTTCTCCCCTGTGTTGTCTCACCTGTAGTTGTCTCACCTGTAGTTGTCTCACTGTAGTTGTCTCACCTGTAGTTTTCTCACCTGTGTTTTCTCACCTGTAGTTTTCTCACCTGTTTTCTCACCTGTAGTTTTCTCACCTGTGTTTTCTCACCTGTAGTTGTCTCACCTGTGTTGTCTCACCTGTAGTTGTCTACCTGTGTTGTCTCACCTGTGTTGTCTCACCTGTGTTGTCTCACCTGTGTTTTCTCACCTGTAGTTGTCTCACCTGTAGTTGTCTCACCTGTGTTGTCTCACCTGTGCAGGTGATGCCCCCGGGCCGGGAGGATGAGGGGGTGGTGAGTGACATGCGCTCTCTGAGTGGAGGCGAGCGCTCGTTCTCCACCGTCTGCTTCATGCTCTCTCTGTGGGAGATCACAGAGTCTCCATTCAGGTGCCTCGACGAGTTCGACGTCTACATGGTACACACACACCTCTCTCACACACACACACACACACACACCTCTCTCACACACACTCACTCTCTCTCTCTCTCTCTCTCTCTCACACTAGCTCTGAGTGTTAGCATGCTAATGTAAACACAGACCATATTACTTCCAGAACACGTCTCATTGTTTCTGACAGCAACGTTTCTGATCGGCCCGTGGGTGTAAAGCCCGCCCACATTTTAGTAATGTGGTCATGACGCAGCAAATCTGGATCAGCTCACCGGGGGCACATGGTGATGTAGAGAAGACATCACTTTGTGAGACACATGGTGATGTAGAGAAGACATCACTTAGTGAGTCTCCTGACACACCGGGGACACATGGTGATGTAGAAAAGACATCACTTTGTGAGACACATGGTGATGTAGAGAAGACATCACTTAGTGAGTCTCCTGACACACCGGGGACACACCGGGGACACATGGTGATGTAGAGAAGACATCACTTAGTGAGTCTCCTGACACACCGGGGACACACCGGGGACACATGGTGATGTAGAGAAGACATCACAGTGCATTTTGCATGATAGGAGACATTTAAACGCAGTAGTACGTTAGTTATTTTATAGTTTAAGTTCAAACTTCAACAATCTCTGATGATAAGTTAAAGGTTTACCCCGCTCTCTCTACAGTTTGCAGATTCAAACCATTCAATTATAGCCATTTTGATGAAATGTTTATGAATTATTATTATATTTTTCTCTCTCTCTCTCTCTCTCTCTCTCTCTCTCTCTCTCTCTCTCTCTCTCTCTCTCTCTTCTCTCTCTCTCTCTCTCTCTCTCTCTCTCTTCTCTCTCTCTCCTCTCTCTCTCTCACACACACCACCACCACACCACACACCACACCACACACACACCTATACACATACACACACACCACTCACTCACTCACTCACTCTCACCACACACACACACTATACACACACACACCACTCACTCACTCTCTCACACACACACACACACACACATGCAGACACATTCTCTCAAACTGAGGAATAAATAGCATGAAAAGCCAAAATACACACTGTGAATTTCTTATTTATTTAGGGCTTTTTTTGTGAAAGGTAAGAAGGAGAGAATCTGGTTGAGTATTTAAATGTGCCGTTCTTGGACTCTGTTGATGTTTTATGATCTTCATGAATCAGTTCAGCTCAATGCGACTGGAAGATGCATTTGTTTACGACGCAGAAAAACAATTCTTTGTTCCAGAAAAAATTAGAAATGTGTAATTTATTTCAAATGAAAGGTTTTCTTTGTGAAAGTATTAATGTCAAAAACAAAAGGGAAAAAAAGGTATTTTGATTTAATCACAAATGTTCCATTATGTTTCCCAAATAAAAAAAATGCCATGATAATAAATGAATGAATAAAATGTATTAATAAATACATAAACTAATAATACAATTAAAGCATCAGTTATTAACTCTGCTCTAACGATTGTAAACTTCTCTCTACATCAAAATACAAATAAGAATCATTTTGTAAATCATCAAAATAATGAAGAACCTAGCGAGGCTGATGTAACTGATGCCCCTCTCACACCAACGCGGTTCCCGTTCCAGCTCCTCTTGCGCTCTTCTGGTTCGGACCCGGTTTTTATTTTCATCCCCCGTTTAGTTCACACCGCCAGAGCCCGAGTGGTGCTGCGTCATCGCGTCATCGTTTGCGTCATGACGTAACCGTTTACGTGCCTGCTTCATAAAGCCAAACCGCGCGGAAACCCCTCACACCGACAACAACAACAATGGCCGATTGTATTGAAGCGCTGCTCGTTTTGCTTTGTCGAAACCAAATGGGAATAATAGGACGACTTCACCACGAACTTTCCATTCGTCACAAGCGACTTTCAAATATTCTCTGACAGTCTAGCAAGTCATAATGTGGACTTGTTTTCGGACGACCGCTGCCACTCCGTCCGAGGTCTCACTTTTGGTCCCGAAAATCCTTCTTAACTTTTTTCAGTTTGTTGCAAATCTGGTCCACGCTTTAAGTTTGGGGTTTTCTATCGCTGTGTACACACTGGACCAAACGTGGGCTTTTTGTTGTTGTTGTTCAGGGGTGTGATCCCGCCCCCTCCGACGTAAGCGTGACGTATGCGGTTCTTGCTTTTAGACGGACGAGCTTGGTAAGAACAGGTTTCAGGTTGTAGCTCCGAACCGGCCCTGGAACCGCGTTGGTGTGAAAGGGGCATGTGCGTTTCACTTCCTTTGATTATTCATATTTGTATTGAAGGCAGAACTAAATAAGTTTAATTTGTACTATCTTTGTTTATCTTCTTTATTTTTGCAGGATATGCACAACCGGCGGATCTCTCTGGATCTCCTGCTGGAGCTTTCTGAGCGACAGACCCTTCGTCAGTTCATCTTCGTCACTCCTCTCACCACCAGGTGGCGCTCCTCTTCACACACTGACCTTTCTATATTTACAGTTTTAATTTGACATCTTAGTTTCCTGTACTGAGGCTAAAGCATGCCATCCAAACAATTATATAGGTCTTAGTTTTTAACTATATAATACATATTCAATTATTGCATATAGTAATACATATTAGGAATGGATCATTATTTTAAATGTATATTAAATATAATAATATGAATTCAGCATTAAAATGTAAAAGTAATTTTAATACATTCTTTATTTGTGATAATTGTGCATTTTATATGAAATTATAGAATAAAAAATGATATATATATGTATTACTACTTTACCAATATATTTTATTGCATCATTAAATACACATTTAAAACATATTTACATTTTATTGTTTAATTACATGGTTTTTTACATGTGTTGGAAATCCTTGAAACACCTGAATTTAATTCTGTGTTTTCAAGGTTAGCATGAAAGTGCTTATAATGTGGTTTTTATAATGACATGTTTCACCCTTCTGCAGAATGCTGTTACACATCTGTGTTGCTTGTAGCACAATATTTTAATAAAGAAGTGAAAAGGCACCTTGAAATGCCTAAAAGGTGCTTTTCTCATACCTCTTGAGGGGGCAAGGATCCTGTGCGTCAGCTTGATTCTTTGACATATTTTCACTTTGTTTTATGTCACCTGTGTTTTGTGTCTTTCAGCAATCTTCCAAAATCCAGACTGATAAAGATCCACAAGCTGCAGGATCCAGAGAGAATCTGCAGCGAAGCTCAGGAGGAAGAAGAGGACGTTTAAAAATAATAAAGAGAGACGTTGGTAGCCTACGATGTGAACCTCGATGGATATGTCAGTATTATTATTCAGTATTCTCATGTTTTTTGCTGGGATTCATTTATGGATGTGTTTGAAAACCTAATGACAGTTTAATGTTTCAGGACTCGCAGGTATGTTAACTCTTATTGTTGTGTTAATGTGTTGCTGCCTTTAGCCACGGCATTATTCTTTATATTTATCATCTGTTATCAACATCTTTTGTCATCTTATTTCCTTCTAATTTCTTATTATTTGGTGCAGGCACGAAACATAGGCTACTACCAATAAAAATACATTGCTTCGAAAATCGTTCTGTGTCAGAATACTGAAATCTGTATTTTTTTAATCTGTTTTCCTTCTAATTTGTTATTATTTACATTGCTTTTAAAATCGTTCTTTGTGACACGAAAGAAATGGCGAAATTGTGTTGGTGAAAGCGAATCAATAGATTAATTTCGTGACTATAACACGAAATGCCGTGAGACTGGGTTGTACACTGGCACATACACAGTGATGATCCTTGTGCATTGTGCCTAATGTAAAAATATAATTATAATCGCAATATTCAATTCAGCATTGACATAAAAACTGAAAAGATTAGGAGTTATAACATCAATTACATGTTAGAAGTTATAAGCATCATAAGCTTTTAGCACAATAAGCTGTTAGAACCGTTAGCTGCTATCACTGTAAGGCCCTTTAGCTGCTAACAACGTTAGCTGCTACCACTGTAAGGCCCGTTAGCTGCTACCAACGTTAGCTGCTACCACTGTAAGGCCCGTTAGCTGCTAGCAACATTAGCTGCTACCACTGTAAGGCCCGTTAGCTGCTAGCACCATTAGCTGCTTGCACCGTTAGCGGCTAGCACCGTTTGCTGTCAGCACCATTAGCTGTTAGCCCGTAGCTGCTAGCACCGTTACCTGTTAGCCCGTTAGCTGCTAGCACCGTTAGCTGTTAGTCCCGTTAGCTGCTAGCCCCGTTACCTGCTAGCAGTGTTAGCTGTCAGCCCCCTAGCTGTTACCACCGTTAGCTGTTAGACATGTTTGGTGTTTAATGTTAGCTGCTAGCTTCCAGCTCAGCGAGCAACAGTGAGAGTCCTCTGAAGTCTAATCAATCCAATATGAATTTCAATTTGGGAACCTTTTAAAAAATAAAGACATTCAACTCATCACACATTCTGAAATTAGCTAGTCCGAAAGGGTTTAAGTCAACTGTTCCCTCGTAGGCCTAGTTGAGTAAATAGCAGTATTACATGTTCAGTTTCATACAGAATGCATTTGCTAATATTCAGTATTAAATGGTAGTGTGTTTAAGGTACCAACAGTTGTTAATTGTTAAAAAAGATCATAAGAAATGGTTTTAAAAGCTTTTAAACGATTGTTCACGAGTCATTTAAACTCATAATAATATTATACTGTGATATTTCCTGTTTTAATGTTACATCCTGTAACAACGTAAGTCTCGTTCTGTCTAAATCCCAAATAAATGTACTTTAATATGATATAAAAGCACCACATCTGCATATTTAAGAGGCTGGAAATGGCATTTAAAGACATTTCTACAGAGAAAACCACTTTACAGTTGATAAATGATCTCTGAATGTGAACTTTCCATGTTTTCCCCCATGTTTAAAACACTCCTCCTGCTGTAAACTCCATGTGAAGAATCAAAATCAGTGTTCAAATAACTTCAGATGATCTAAACTCTTCTTTTCCCACACATTCATCCACACATTTCATCTCCCATTAATCACACCTGACGCCGAGTCTTTTGAAAAAGCCTGGTGATGGTTTATTCATTTTAATCACTACAGAATAAATTTCAGGTGCAACACATGCCACATGTATAAAAGAATACAGTCACTTGTGTTATGATTTTTCCATATTTGATATAAACATTTACGAGACAAAGAATCGGACACAGTGACGGACGGACTGAAATGTCTTAAATAATACAAATATATATCGAGGGACGGTGAAAATCCTCCGCAGGCAGACTCTCGGTCCACGCCTGCAGAAAAAGACTGAATATGGGGAAGCAAAGAACTTTTGAAAGAGTATTTCTGAATTAAACCTCCGCCTCTTTCAAGAGCTTCGTCGTCTCCTCTCTCGAGGGTCCTGCGTCTTGAATGATTGTTGCAAACAGAATAGATTAGAAGACTTTTCAATAAAAAGTTTCTCCTTTTTTACAAAACAGTTTTCAGGAATGCAGTGTGTCCAGTAAACATATAGGAGGTCTTTTTCCTCCGTCTTTTATTTCTTTTTGCTGCATTGGAAGTGGAGTCGAGCTCCCAGCAAAAAAGGGTTTTTCTTTTCTTTCTGTAAACATGTTGATATGTACTGAGTTAACTTTACTGAAGTCTAAATCAAACAAGCAGCCTGGGAAAAAACAAGAAGCCAATTTTAGGAATGATTTCATAATGCACGAGTTCTGCATTTTAGCATCTCTTGATTCAGCGGCAGCAGTACGAGGAAATGATCATAAAGAATCCATAAATATATATATTTCTGCTAACATAAGTCACTGAAGCTTAAAAAAATATGACATTTACAAGGATGGAATATGAGACGATGGGCTCCTGGGCACAGACGTGTGTGTGTTGTTGTCTTTGCATCTTTGTAGTCATTGTGAGTCTCTTTGTAGTCATTGTGAGTCTCTTTGTAGTCATTGTGAGTCTCTTGTTGTCATTGTGTGTCTCTTGTAGTCATTGGTGTGTCTTTGTAGTCATTGTGAGTCTCTTTGTAGTCATTGTGTGTCTTTGTAGTCATTGTGAGTCTCTTTGTAGTCACTTTAAGTCTCTTTGTAGTCACTTTAAGTCTCTTTGTAGTCACTTTAAGTCTATTTGTAGTCACTTTAAGTCCATTTGTAGTCTCTGTAGTCGTTTTACATATATTTGCAATCATTTTGTCTCTCTTTGTAGTCTGTGGGTCTCTCTTTGTAGTCTGTGGGTCTCTCTTTGAAGTCTGTGGGTCTCTCTTTGAAGTCTGTGGGTCTCTCTTTGTAGTCTGTGGGTCTCTCTTTGAAGTCATTGTGAGTCTCTTTGTAGTCACTTTAAGTCTCTTTGAAGTCTGTGGGTCTCTCTTTGTAGTCTGTGGGTCTCTCTTTGAAGTCATTTTGTGTATCTCTTTTAGTAGCTTTGTCTATTTGTAGTCATTCATTGTATCTTTGCAATCATTTAGTCTCTTTTTCAAGTCATTTTGGTTTTACAGTAGTTGTTTTACGTCTCTTTGTAGTCGTTTGTGTCCCTTTCTAGTTGATTTAAGTAGGTTTTCTGGTCATTTTGCATCTGTTTGTAGTAGCTTTGTCCCTTTGTTGTCATTCGTTGTATCGTTGCAATAATTGTATGTCTCTTTTTAGTGATTTGTGTCTCTTTCTTCTCGTTTTACATCTCTCTTTGTAGTCACTTCGCGTCTGTAAGCAGTCAATTCTTTCTGTTTATGTCTCTTTGTGGTCGTTTTTTGTCCCTTTTTCGTCACGTTGTGTCTCTATGTAGTTGATTTCCTTCGCTTGTCTGGTCATGTTGCATCTCGTTGTCGTAGCAGTGTCTCTTTGTCGTCATTTGTTGTATCTTTGCAATCATTGTGTCTCACTGTCGTCGTTTTGTTTCTCTTTGTCGTCGCTTTACGTCTGTTTGAGGTCATATTTGAGAGTTGCCCCTGCTTTCTGTGCCCGGGAGACCCCGCTCAGTAATCCCTCTGTGTTTGTGTTTTAATGTGAAACTCTTAACCACATCTGCAATCCTTCCGTAAACTGAACACGTACAGTGTTTCCGGATGGAGAAAGCATGCTCCCACGTTACTGGAGGTGAACAAACGCTGTGATGCTCACATACTGTACATCCCATGCAACAATACTAAATGAATCCATAGGGTTTCTCTTTTATAACCACCTAAAGATGCAAAAGGTAAGAGATTGAGATTTTTCTGACACATATTATATGCATGCAAAGAACCTACTCTTCCTGGTTCCACCGTGTGAAACAGCCTCTCTATTCTCCACGTCTGGATAGTAGAGACAGTTACAATTATCATAGGAGTTATTGTTTAGTTAGTATAATGTAAAGCGTAAAGCGGCAGCAGCGGTGAACACTGGGGATTTTCCTAAACACTGCAGGAACATCACGCAGTGCTCCACTCATTTACAAGCTACATGTTTAAGGGTTTTACTGTGCACAAATCACGGGTTTGGAGATAGAAACGTATGATATCTTTACAGCTATATTCAAAATTATTCAGCTTTGACATTCTCATGCATACAACCACAAGAAGCGAGTCCATTGAAAAGTAGTCCAAGCATTGTTTTTTTGTGTTTTCCTGTGGGGATGGCAGAGAACCTAAAGACATTAAAACATGTGCTGCAGTCCAGAGAGTGTGTTTACAGAGGGAGGGGAAGGAGAAGAGTGTGAAAGAGTGAAGATGGAGGTCTCACTTCTGCATGTCACACTGCAGCAGAAGAACGATGGACGGGTCGCTCTTCGCCGCCTCCTTGAACTCGTCCAACGAGATCTGGTCGTCGTTGTTTTTATCCATCTTTCCGAAGATCTTGTCCACCCTCTGCTGCGGTGTCAGGCCGTCCTCGTTCATCTTCATCATGATCACCGTGCCCACCATCTTGTAGATCGCCTGTTGGAGAAATTAACACAAGGAAAGGAGGGTTATGTCATCCAGCATTGGGGGGAACATTTAGATATTTCACTATGAATACCAAACATAACTGATGTGGAAAAAAGCTTTACTGATGATGCGTTCTGACCTTTGAAGGAAACGGCTCTTTGACTGACCCTGCTGAGTATTATATTCTGCTCTGTTTAAACTAGCTCATGCAGTAGCACTTAATCTGGTTGGGTTTATAGGTAGGAAATGTACCTGCAGGATTGAGCACACACTCCTAAATATAACCACTTTATATAGTATGTAGTATGCAGAACAGGCTTTAAGTTCATGCATTTATAAGGGCACTTAGAATGAAGATTGAGCGGTCACTTTTCAAGTCGACGAAGACAGAAAACACTGCGGCATAACTTCAGTTTTATATGTAAAGGCTTTTACGTAGAGGTTGTATTCTACAGTAACGAATCTGTGTTCCATTCAAAGCAGGTGTGCAGGGTTCTGTTATGGTCCCCTGATAAGTTTACCCCCCGCCCTCACCTCGATGATCTCCAGCATCTCCACCCGGGTGATCTTGCCGTCTCCGTCCAGGTCGTACATGTTGAAGGCCCAGTTGAGTTTCTGCTCGAAGCTGCCGCGGGACGTGATGGACAGAGCGCAGATGAACTCTCTGAAGTCGATGGTCCCGTCTCCGTTCTTATCGAAGGTCCTGAAGGCGTGCTGGGCGAACTTTGAGCGGTCTCCGTACGGGAAGAACTGCAAAGGTAGGAGGGACATGTTTTACATTTCTCAACCAGATTACTGGAACTCGTCAAAGTTCTGCCTGCTGTCCTTCAGGAATACTTATGAATGGATGGATAGATGGGACTGAATTGTTTAATGGATAGATGGAAGGATAAATGGACGGGTGACCCACCTTGACGTAGAGCTGCTGGAACTAGTCAAATTTTGCCTGTTGTTGGGGTAGTCTCTCAAGAAGCCTTTGACTGGATGGATGGATGGATGGATGGATGGATGGATGGATGGATGGATGGAGGGATGGATGGATGGATGGATGGATGGATGGATGGATGGATGGATGGATGGATGGATGGATGTTTTAATAAACGAATGAATTAATGGATGAATGGATGACCCACCTTGACGTAGATCTGCTGGAACTAGTCAAGGTTCAACCTGATGGTGGTTCAGTCCTTCAGGAATCTTTGTATGAATGACTGAATGGAAAAATGAATGAATTGATAAATGATCCACCTTGTATCTGTTTTATTGTGTTGCACTGTTGGAGGAGCCTGTGACATAAGATTTTCATTGTCATAACTACACTGTAGCTATGTACGAATGACAATAAAAGCCTTGAATCTTGACGTAGAACAACTGGTTTCAGTCAAAGTGTGCCTGTTGTTGGGGAAGTCTCTCAGGAAAGCCTTTGACTAGATGGATGGATCGATGGATGAATACATGACTGAGTGGATGATTCACTGACTAACTGAATCAATGACTGGATATAAATAGACTAATGGGTGACCCACCTTGACGTAGAGCTGCTGGAACTCGTCGAGGTTCAGCCGGCCGGTGGGACAGTCCTTCAGGAAGCCTTTGTACCACTGCTTCAGCTCGTGCTCGTTGAACTCCGTGTTCTTCACCAGGTCCTCCATCACCTCCGGAGTCAGCTTGCTGTTCTGCTTCCCCATGATCCTGCAACCACACCAGAGCAATGCGTTCATTAAAGGTCCCCTATCATCCTCTTCTTCATCAATATATCCCAGGTCTCAGATATATCCAGAGCCTGTCTTGATTGGCTGAAACACCAAACAGATCATTGCAGCATTACCCATAATCCCCTCTGTTTCAGCCCTGTTTCCAAAGTGCTGATTCTCTGTCTGTTACTTTAGATGAAAATAAGGAGCCCTCCCCACGCCCCTCTGAGAGACATTTGGTTACAAAGAACTCAATGGTGCTCTAGGAGGAGATTCAGGTGATAAGGGGGGGGGGGGGGGGGGGGTTACCTTGGTTGCTGATTGGCTAATGGTTACACAAGAGAAAACATCGTGATGACATCATCAAGTGGCCAAAATCTGATCAGTCATTTTCAGACAGGTTTTTATAGAAATGGATCAGGAGAAAAAGAGAGAGAATCTTTGTTCCTGAAACTTTCAGAGTCTCTTTACACAGAGGGACACATGTTGATGTAGAAGAGACATGAAGAAGAGGGGACACATGTTGATGTAGAAGAGACATGAAGAAGAGGGGACACATGTTGATGTAGAAGAGACATGAAGAAGAGGGGACACATGTTGATGTAGAAGAGACATGAAGAAGAGGGGACACATGTTGATGTAGAAGAGACATGGAGAAGAGGGGACACATGTTGATGTAGAAGAGACATGAAGAAGAGGGGACACATGTTGATGTAGAAAAGACATGAAGAAGAGGGGACACATGTTGATGTAGAAGAGACATGAGGAAGACGGGACACATGTTGATGTAGAAGAGACATGAAGAAGAGGGGACACATGTTGATGTAGAAGAGACATGAAGAAGAGGGACACATGTTGATGTAGAAGAGACATGGAAAAGAGGGGACACATGTTGATGTAGAAGAGACATGAAGAAGAGGGTACACATGTTGATGTAGAAGAGACATGAAGAAGAGGGGACACATGTTGATGTAGAAGAGACATGGAGAAGAGGGGACACATGTTGATGTAGAAGAGACATGAAGAAGAGGGTACACATGTTGATGTAGAAGAGACATGAAGAAGATGGGACACATGTTGATGTAGAAGAGACATGGAGAAGAGGGACACATGTTGATGTAGAAGAGACATGAAGAAGAGGGGACACATGTTGATGTAGAAGAGACATGAAGAAGAGGGGACACATGTTGATGTAGAAAAGACATGAAGAAGAGGGGACACATGTTGATGTAGAAGAGACATGAGGAAGACGGGACACATGTTGATGTAGAAGAGACATGAAGAAGAGGGGACACATGTTGATGTAGAAGAGACATGGGTCCCCTCTGTGTAAAGAGAGTCTCTTTACACAGAGGGGACATGTTGATGTAGAAGAGACATGAAGAAGAGGGGACACATGTTGATGTAGAAGAGACATGAAGAAGAGGGGACACATGTTGATGTAGAAGAGACATGTGTCCCCTCTGTGTAAAGAGAGAGTCTCTTTAACAGAGGGGACACATGTTGATGTAGAAGAGACATGAAGAAGAGGGGACACATGTTGATGTAGAAGAGACATGAAGAAGAGGGACACATGTTGATGTAGAAGAGACATGAAGAAGAGGGGACACATGTTGATGTAGAAGAGACATGTGTCCCCTCTGTGTAAAGAGAGAGTCTCTTTACACAGAGGGGACACATGTTGATGTAGAAGAGACATGAAGAAGAGGGGACACATGTTGATGTAGAAGAGACATGAAGAAGAGGGACACATGTTGATGTAGAAGAGACATGAAGAAGAGGGGACACATGTTGATGTAGAAGAGACATGTGTCCCCTCTGTGTAAAGAGAGAGTCTCTTTACACAGAGGGGACACATGTTGATGTAGAAGAGACATGAAGAAGAGGGGACACATGTTGATGTAGAAGAGACATGAAGAAGAGGGGACACATGTTGATGTAGAAGAGACATGTGTCCCCTCTGTGTAAAGAGAGAGTCTCTTTACACAGAGGGGACACATGTTGATGTAGAAGAGACATGAAGAAGAGGGGACACATGTTGATGTAGAAGAGACATGAAGAAGAGGGGACACATGTTGATGTAGAAGAGACATGAAGAAGAGGGGACACATGTTGATGTAGAAGAGACATGTGTCCCCTCTGTGTAAAGAGAGAGTCTCTTTACACAGAGGGGACACATGTTGATGTAGAAGAGACATGAAGAAGAGGGGACACATGTTGATGTAGAAGAGACATGAAGAAGAGGGGACACATGTTGATGTAGAAGAGACATGTGTCCCCTCTGTGTAAAGAGAGAGTCTCTTTACACAGAGGGGACACATGTTGATGTAGAAGAGACATGAAGAAGAGGGGACACATGTTGATGTAGAAGAGACATGAAGAAGAGGGGACACATGTTGATGTAGAAGAGACATGTGTCCCCTCTGTGTAAAGAGAGAGTCTCTTTACACAGAGGGGACACATGTTGATGTAGAAGAGACATGAAGAAGAGGGGACACATGTTGATGTAGAAGAGACATGAAGAAGAGGGGACACATGTTGATGTAGAAGAGACATGAAGAAGAGGGGACACATGTTGATGTAGAAGAGACATGTGTCCCCTCTGTGTAAAGAGAGAGTCTCTTTACACAGAGGGGACACATGTTGATGTAGAAGAGACATGAAGAAGAGGGGACACATGTTGATGTAGAAGAGACATGTGTCCCCTCTGTGTAAAGAGAGAGTCTCTTTACACAGAGGGGACACATGTTGATGTAGAAGAGACATGAAGAAGAGGGGACACATGTTGATGTAGAAGAGACATGAAGAAGAGGGACACATGTTGATGTAGAAGAGACATGTGTCCCCTCTGTGTAAAGAGAGTCTCTTTACACAGAGGGGACACATGTTGATGTAGAAGAGACATGAAGAAGAGGGGACACATGTTGATGTAGAAGAGACATGTGTCCCTCTGTGTAAAGAGAGAGTCTCTTTACACAGAGGGGACACATGTTGATGTAGAAGAGACATGAAGAAGAGGGGACACATGTTGATGTAGAAGAGACATGAAGAAGAGGGGACACATGTTGATGTAGAAGAGACATGAAGAAGAGGGACACATGTTGATGTAGAAGAGACATGAACAAGTGGATTTTGCATAATAGGGGACCTTTAAAACCTGAGCCATGACCGCGTGAACAGCTGCAGCAAAACAGCGCAGAGAAATACCTTCAGACAGTCCGCCTGCAAAGAGGTTCAGAGGTTTTCTGCATATTTTTTGCTGAGTTTGTCTTTGAATGGAGATTTTAAACATTAGTGCTGCATCTAAAGATTGTTTTCATTATATAATATCTATATTCTTCTCGATCATTGATCAGAAAAGGTCCAAAAACATAGATCAATGTTTCTTCAAATGTCTAATGTTTCCACAACTGAAAGATATTCAGTTTCCTGTCATAGAGGAGAGAGAAACCAGAACGGAGCTCTTAAAAAGCCCTCTAACTGGTTATCAAGATATTGGGGGATTTATTAGTTGACTACTATAGATACATCTTTGCAGCTGTTATTATCCACACAGTAGGTATGCAACACTTCATGAACACACCTGTATCATGTCTGCAACTGAATATCATTTTCATTACAGATTATTTTTCTAGATTACTGGTTTAGTGTCTAAAAATCCAGAACATATTGAAACTGTTTCCCTCGAGGGAACACAGGGATTTTAGCCTCTGCAGACCATTTACATGCACTAAAAACTATAGACCACCCTATAGGGAGAGGGAACACAGGGATTTTAGCCTCTGCAGACCATTTACATGCACTAAAACCTATAGACCACCCTACAGGGAGAGGGAACACCACGGACAGCAGAATTAGGGCTCCTATAAACAGCTATTTCAACTTCAAACCGCAGCACCCAGAGTAAATATCAGGGTCGTGTAAGTCAGCAGTGAATATTTCCCGCTGCTCTGGTTCTATTTCTGTCTCCGACCCGGATCCTGTGACAGATCAGTTCATCGATCGATCGATCGCTCAGATCAGGTTCCTGCAAACAAACACAACAAACCTGCGTATGTTGTGTTGTTGGCAGACAGGTAAACATACCAGGCTCTGCACAAACATACGGGGGATTTCTTTTACCATATATGTTGAACATTTTTCTCGCTTCCACTTAAAACGCCTTGTAGATAAGACACTTCCAACTAATATCACTATCACAATGATTCCAACACAAGGCCTTTACAAGACAAATCAAATCATTGGAGGAAAATGTATTCATATATTATTTGTGTTTATACCAGAAACGTACAGACTAAGTGTACTCAAATCTCTTCCATCAGGAGAAACGCTGCTGCTTCGGAAAGGATGCAGATATAAAAACCCAAAGGTTCCACATGAAGAAACATCTTCAGCAACAACACATGCAGCGTTTAGAGAACATTCAGCAACTTGAGGAGACATGAGCAGCGTTTACTAAAAGCTGCAGAAACCAAACGCTGAAGAAGCTCAAACACAACGGAGACCAGGGACACTAAAGAGAGACGCACACAGCTGGGAGACCAGGGGACACTAAAGAGAGACGCACACAGCTGAGAGACCAGGGGACACTAAAGAGGGATGCACACAGCTGGGAGACCAGGGGACACTAAAGAGTGATGCACACAGCTGGGAGACCAGGGGACACTAAAGAGGGATGCACACAGCTGGGAGACCAGGGGACACTAAAGAGGGATGCACACAGCTGGGAGACCAGGGGACACTAAAGAGTGACGCACACAGCTGGGAGACCAGGGGACACTAAAGAGGGACGCACACAGCTGGGAGACCAGGGGACACTAAAGAGTGACGCACACAGCTGGGAGACCAGGGGACACTAAAGAGAGATGCACACAGCTTGAGACCAGGGGACACTACAGGGTGACGCACACAGCTGGGAGACCAGGGGACACTAAAGAGTGACGCACACAGCTGGAGACCAGGGGACACTACAGGGTGACGCACACAGCTGGGAGACCAGGGGACACTAAAGAGTGACGCACACAGCTGGGAGACCAGGGGACACTAAAGAGTGACGCACACAGCTGGGAGACCAGGGGACACTAAAGAGTGATGCACACAGCTGGAGACCAGGGGACACTACAGGGTGACGCACACAGCTGGGAGACCAGGGGACACTAAAGAGTGACGTACACAGCTGGGAGACCAGGGGACACTAAAGAGTGACGTACACAGCTGGGAGACCAGGGACACTAAAAGGTGACGCACACAGCTGGGAGACCAGGGGACACTAAAGAGTGACGCACACAGCTGGGAGACCAGGGGACACTAAAGAGTGAAGCACACAGCTGGGAGACCAGGGGACACTAAAGGGTGACGCACACAGCTGGGAGACCAGGGGACACTAGAGGGTGACACACAGCTGGGAGACCAGGGGACACTAAAGGGTGACGCACACAGCTGGGAGACCAGGGGACATTAAAGAGTGACGCACACAGCTGGGAGACCAGGGACACTAAAGAGTGACGCACACAGCTGGGAGACCAGGGACACTAAAGAGTGACACACACAGCTGGGAGACCAGGGGACATTAAAGAGTGACGCACACAGCTGGGAGACCAGGGGACACTAAAGAGTGACGCACACAGCTGGGAGACCAGGGGACACTAAAGGGTGACACACACAGCTGGGAGACCAGGGGACACTAAAGAGTGACGCACACATCTGGGAGACCAGGGGACACTAAAGAGTGACGCACACAGCTGGGAGACCAGGGGACACTAAAAGTAGTTTGTCTCTTAACTGTTGGTGTTTGTCAGTATATCTGAAATGACGAGGTTAGCTACGTTAGCTAGCTAGCTTACAGCAGAAGGAGTCATGTGACCACATTGTTAAAATAACACCATAAAACATTTTAGGTGAGTTTCCAATAACAGAGACAGTAAATGATCTCCAGTCAAACCTATTGAGAGAAGGGGCGGTGCTACGTAACGGGAATACAGGCTGCTAACAATGAATTGAATGGATGTAGTACAATTTAAAATGCTGCGACGTCAAGCTGCTTCACGGAAAGGCGAAACTCCACTATCCAGCCTCGCAGAGCCTAACAAACGTTGTTCCTGCAGCTCCTTTATGTCTCTTGTTGGAGTGGAAAGAGGTGATTTCATGGATGAGGAGGTATCCAGGTCGAGAGAAATACCCTGAATTATACAACTGTCCCATCATGAGGGAAACTATTAGAAAAAAGAGTTTGCCTGCAGGTGAGGAATCACGTTAAGTACAGCCTGTGTGGGGAAAGTTCTGAAGCAATTAGAGACAGGACTCAGAGAGACACGAGGAGAGCTGGAGCTCTGATGGAGTCAGGACTCAGAGAGACACGAGGAGAGCTGGAGCTCTGATGGAGTCAGGACTCAGAGAGACACGAGGAGAGCTGGAGCTTTGATGGAGTCAGGACTCAGAGAGACACGAGGAGAGCTGGAGCTCTGATGGAGTCAGGACTCAGAGAGACACGAGGAGAGCTGGAGCTCTGATGGAGTCAGGACTCAAAGAGACACGAGGAGAGCTGGAGCTCTGATGGAGTCAGGACTCAGAGAGACACGAGGAGAGCTGGAGCTTTGATGGAGTCAGGACTCAGAGAGACACGAGGAGAGCTGGAGCTTTGATGGAGTCAGGACTCAGAGGACACAAGGAGAGCTGGAGCTTTGATGGAGTCAGGACTCAGAGAGACACGAGGAGAGCTGGAGCTCTGATGGAGTCAGGACTCAGAGAGACACGAGGAGAGCCGGAGCTCTGATGGAGTCAGGACTCAGAGAGACACGAGGAGAACACTGACGGTTTTATTTGGAGTTACGGCCGGAGAACTGACAAGACATGTCAAAGGGCCACGGTCTGACCACACGGTTGAGATGCCAAATCAATTCTGAAGAACTCTTTCTGCAGCGGAGTGTAATAATCAACATTCTTCATCAGCGAGACTAAACAATTATGGACCCTGAAGCTCACAAGAGCTCTCGTCCATAGGAAAGAATGTGCGCCAGGGAACCTCCGTCCCTGAACAGTAAACTAGCTCATGGCGGCTTGTGCTCTGTCATAGACTGCAACAACAATGCGCCCAAGCTGCTCCTCCTTAAGAGAGATAGCAGCAGAACCCAAGCTGCTCCTCCTTAAGAGAGATAGCAGCAGAACCCAAGGCCGTAGAACTATGCCGTGGGAAAGGAGACAGTGAGAGGAGAAATTGATGAACTGGGTCAAAGGTTGAATACCTAAGCAAATTATTCCCCAACAGCCTGTTTGCTATTCTGTCTCCAAAATGGTGGAACGAGCTCTCCATTGGTATCAGAACAGCACAAAGAAGTCTTGGCCATTGAATGAAACACAAAAAGCTCATTGAGGAAGTGAGTCATTATAAAAACATTGTTGATGTGTTTTTTCAAGCAGACTGGGCAGTTCTTCAACACATTGCCCTAGATTCTCTCAAATGCATTTATTTGGATACACAGGGGGTCCGCTGGGTCTTAAAAAAAGTATTAAGAGTTGATGAATCAATTTAGCGAAAATGTAGGCTATTAAAAAGTATTAAGTATGAAAGGGCATTTTCCAAGGTATTACATTTTGTAGCTTGTTTTCAATCAGTATATCAATGGTCCAAAGAGGTTGTATTCTACAGTCTGCCTGAATGTAATCATGGCGTAGGTGTGTAGTGATTCTGCCTGAATGTAATCATGGCGTAGGTGTGTAGTGAGTCTGCCTGAATGTAATCATGGCGTAGGTGTGTAGTGAGTCTGCCTGAATGTAATCATGGCGTAGGTGTGTAGTGAGTCTGCCTGAATGTAATCATTGCGTAGGTGTGTAGTGAGTGCCTGAATGTAATCATGGCGTAGGTGTGTAGTGAGTCTGCCTGAATGTAATCATGGCGTAGTGTGTAGTGAGTCTGCCTGAATGTAATCATGGCGTAGGTGTGTAGTGAGTCTGCCTGAATGTAATCATGGCGTAGGTGTGTAGTGAGTCTGCCTGAATGTAATCATGGCGTAGGTGTGTAGTGAGTCTGCCTGAATGTAATCATGGCGTAGGTGTGTAGTGAGTCTGCCTGAATGTAATCATGGCGTAGGTGTGTAGTGATTCTGTGTAGTTTATTTATGGCATCCCGTTGGAGGTGACGTCATCTGAACAGGACATTGCACGCTCACTGCTTGATAGCGCGCAGAGGTCCGTTTACGCCGGTTGCTAAACAACATCGTTTTGGGGAAATGCAAGTCTGCGTCCAAATGGTTGGAAGATAAGGAGGAAGGACAATCAATACTGTATATAGTCAATGTGAGGTAAAGTGTGTCGCCAAGGTAACCGGTTAAAACTCCAAGTGGCGATGAGGTCTTAAATGTATGGAAAGGGTAAAAAAAAGGTCTAAAGGTTTTACATCTGACTTCAGGATTCCTGCAGATACCCTGAGAAAGAAATCTCATATTTGTAATCTTAATAGTTTCTCACCTAGACACCTGTCCGCAGGGGCGCGGGAAGGGGGTGCTGCAGCGCCCTCAGCACCCCCTTCCCGCGCCCCTGCCTGTCCGGCCCGACGCAAAGCTGGCAGATCAAAAATAGTCCGTTGTTACCGTTTGATCTACGTAGCAACGGCAGGAACTGCTTCGTAGCGTTTTTGAGGAGCTTTTTGATTACAGATTTGAAAACATCGTTGCTTGCTTTAAAAGTAGCACAATTCATGATGTCAGACCTTGGGAAGTATCTAGATATCCCTGCCCTGATGCCAAAGGAACTGCACACTGAATATGTGTCGCCGTTTGATGTCTATGTCTGGACCGCTGCGTAAAAAGGAGGGTTTCTGCCCCGTTACTTCTCCGCTGTTTCCTTGTCCCAGTTTGAAAAGCAAACATTACGTCCGTTACGAAACTAACAAACTAACAAACTAACTAACTAACTAACTAACTAACTAACTAACTAACTAACTAACTAACTAACTAACTAACTAACTAACTAACTAACTAACTAACTAACTAACTAACAAGCTTAAGATGGAAACATGTATGGGATAATGTGCAGCAAGGACTTATTGACCGTTGTTAAGGACGCTCACATCTGCAGAAAGAAGTCCGGTCGATTTAACGGTATACAGTTGTTAGTTAGTTTGGTAACGGACGTAATGTAACAGCTGTAACGGTTGTAGCTTTTCTCAGACGCGGAGGGATACTGACTTGTTGTGAAAGTAACTACATTTCTACCCGTGATATACGCTCATTATATCACGGCTAAGAACCAATCAGATTGCTTGATTTGACTTGTCCGTTTTATAAATAGAGGATATACATATTTATACATATTTGTATATTTGTATTATTGTATTCCGATTGTTGGAAACGTTATTTCGATGTACAAACACACAGAACAATTGACATTAAAGTTGACTTTGACTTTGATTCAAAAGCTTAATAACTGCTGATTTGGCAAGTAAAGGTTGATAAAGCTCAGTGTTTCCCCTAGGATGGAGTCATAGCAGCGGTGCTAAGGCACGCGGGCCCAGCAAAATGTGAGCGCGGCGCGCGTGGACATTTTAAGTGTGTGCGCGTGCGAAGTGCTTCCCGCCATTATGTTTCTATGTGTCTGCCAGCACAAGAAAGACACATACATCATTAAAGGCTTCAAATGTATTCAGTATTGTATGAACATAATTGGTGGTTGGACATCACATCCTCTAGGGGGGTCCGGGGGTATGCCCCCCCGGGAAGATTTTTTTTTACATTTTAATATAAAATGCTTCAATCTGGTGCACTTTGAGCACACAATGACTAGAGACTAGAGCTAACTCTAAACACCCATATGAAAAGATCGTTTTACATTTTAATAATCAAATAATTGAACATACCAATAACCTACCATAGCCAATAACACATATGTAACTTATTTTAGTTGTTCATTTACATCACTTTCATCTGGCAATTTTTTTGTCTTTTTTTCTTCTAATTTTTTATGTCTGCTTCAACTTGCTGTTGTCTGTCTTGTCAGGCAGTTTTCCTTCAGCTCTGAAAATGACAGCTTTCCCGCGTATCGGTGGCTCGAAGTTGCCGCGAGCGCTAGGGGGCAGCACTTATAATTCTTTTAATAAAAAAAAAAAATCTGCTTGCGCCCCTAGCGCCGCTGAAAACATATAGGGGAAACACTGAAGCTGACAGTGCTATGCAAAGTAATGGCAGATACTCTCTCGCATACATAATACGGCAACCTGTATACTGTACATAAAATAACAATACTTACATCCACTGTTTTATGCCATTTGGCCTCGAGGATAGATGAAAGTAAACTCAAAACCTTAAAGATAGTGTGCCTTAAATCTGCAAAAATGGGGGATATAGTGGAGGAGGTTATATATGATATATAATATGCAATGTGCTGTATTTAATAACATGTTCAATCCAGTGTTGGGTTACTTCTCTCTCTCTTGTGTATTACCTCAGATTGTATAGAAGTCTATGAGGAAATGTCTCTCTCTCTTGATGTATTACCTCAGATTGTATAGAAGTCTATGAGGAAATGTCCTTCTCTCTTGATGTATTACCTCAGATTGTATAGAAGTCTAGAGGAAATGTCCTTCTCTCTTGATGTATTACGTCAGATTGTATAGAAGTCTAGGAGGAAATGTCCTTCTCTCTTGATGTATTACCTCAGATTGTATAGAAGTCTAGGAGGAAATGTCCCTCTCTCTTGATGTATTACGTCAGATTGTATAGAAGTCTAGGAGGAAATGTCCTTCTCTCTTGATGTATTACCTCAGATTGTATAGAAGTCTAGGAGGAAATGTCCCTCTCTCTTGATGTATTACCTCAGGTTGTATAGAAGTCTAGGAGGAAATGTCCCTCTCTCTTGATGTATTACCTCAGATTGTATAGAAGTCTAGGAGGAAATGTCCTTCTCTCTTGATGTATTACCTCAGATTGTATAGAAGGAGGAAATGTCCTTCTCTCTTGATGTATTACCTCAGATTGTATAGAAGTCTAGGAGGAAATGTCCTTCTCTCTTGATGTATTACCTCAGATTGTATAGAAGTCTAGGAGGAAATGTCCTTCTCTCTTGATGTATTACCTCAAACAGCCCTGACAATCTGTATAAATGGGGAATCTATCTTGTGATACGGTGAGTTGAACATAATACATAATGTGTATTTAATAGCGTGTTTAATCCAGTGTTGGGTAACCGCACACTGTTCTGCATTATGAGTCTCCTCGGCACCAGCAGCAGCCACATTATTAATTATTCACCCATGATGTGGCAGATGACATCAAATGGCCGAGAAATGCGTCAATCCTGCACACATGCGTATGAAAAAAAGAGCTGTTTTCTGCACATGAGAACAGGTGTGATGATGCTGCTCTGGAGAAACATCTGGATCTGCAGCAGCATCACATCAGGCCTCCACAACAACACGAACAAAGTGCGTTCAAATCAACGCAAAACACTGCGTGTGATGTGACTCTTTGCTCTACTCTCAAAGGGGAATATTGTACATTTTTGGGGAGATTTTTCCAAAACAAGACGTACATTGAGAAGCCCCCTCCCCAGAAAGAAATACAATAAAAAATCCCAGCACTCACATATTATTAAACCACATAAAAACAATCAAAATCCTACCCAAAAAAAATCCAACAATAGTTGAATATGTGTATTTTCTAACTGGTATACGAAGCTATATATGATCTGCTCACATCCTTCAGGGTAAAGCACCGACTTATTTGGCATATTCTGCGTGTAATGTGTCTCTCACTCTACTCTCAATGGGGAATATTGTACATTTTTGGGAGATTTTTCCAACACAAGACGTATATTGACAAGCCCCCTCCCCAAAAAAAGAAATCACAGCACTCTAATCGTTGGTTTATTTGGTTACTCAACCACATAAATACATACAAAATCCCACCCAAACAATTCAAATAAGAGTAGAAGTAGTAGAGTAGTTATTATTTGTTAACTGGTATACGAAGCTGTATATTATCTGCTCACATCCTTCATACCACACAGGGTAAAGCACCGGCTTATTTGACAAATCCTGCGTGTAATGCATGTCAGAAACCCCCCTGAGCAGCACGAGCTGTATTCATGTTGTGCTTAATGTGCAGAAGAGGCTGCAGTGAATGACCTTGAGACATTTTTTTTGCAGGATTGTGTTTCTTTGCACTGACAAACCGTGTGGACATCGTGTAACTGCGGCGTCCCCCCCCCCCCCCCAGATAAACCCCTCGCGATGCAAACAGGCCACAGGTTTTAATAATGTCCAACAGATGCTGCTTTATTCCAGCTTTGAGCAATGACATCCGAGTTAATGCTATTAAAGCTAAGCTGCCATGCTGCTGCATTCCGATGGAAACGACGCAGTGAGCGCGTTTTTTTCAGATGATCTCCATCCTAATGACATCTTCTCTGCGCATCGATACCAGAAAAACACATTTCATAACCGAGCAGATCTATTTATTTATATATATATATAAAAAAACCAGGACAGCTCCCTCGGTGCTGCTGCAGAAACACGTTGTAAAAAAAAAAAAAACCGCCAATTAAAATGCGCAAATGTGCATGACATCTGCTTAAAAGCGCCTGTGTTTCCTCTTAAAGGGTGCACAGCTCGATGGCATTCATGCAAACGCGAGAAAACCCCGATATGTAAGGCGACACATGAACACCAGCTGCTTGTATAATGTGAAAACACGACATGTCGGCCTCTCTGCAGGCGGATCTTCTCACCTGATTTCTGCCCGTTTGGTGATTCTCAATGGATGAACGTGTGCTCCAGAAAAACCGAAAAAAGCCCCTTCCGATGGAGACGTGAGCCCAAAAGGGGATTCTCTTATTCTCAACACTGCTGCTTATAAAAAACACAGTCTGCTAATGAAGTGTGTGGATCTTTCCCGACGTTATTGTTCCAGATGCGGCGCAGCAGGGACCGATCCCACGCGCCAGTCTGATGCGTCTGCAGGAGCCGTGTGCAACTTTCTGCTTCTGGAGCTCATTACATCATCAGGGAGGACAACATTTGGGATTTATAACACCCTGATGGAGCTATTAAACAATCAGGAATTATATTAGGTGATGTGTTGTCATTTAAAGGTGTGATTTTTAAAGAAGAATTTAAAAAAAAACATGCAAGGCTGGACAGAAAAAGCCCCAGTGGTGGAAAGTAGATTTACTCCTACTTGAGTATTCCCATTGTATGTTACCTCTCCACTATAACACAGATAAACATTGCATTTATTTTAATGGCATTTTGTTCATTAAAGAAGATATACTAGATCAGATTCAGAAATCACACACAGCAAAGGGACGGCGCAGATAAAAGGCACAATAAGACTATTTAAAGAAAAGGGAGGCAAACGTTAAAAGACATAATGGCAAAAAAAGAAGAAGCATCAAAGCTGAAAATATGACCCCCACCCAAACCATTCTAATAAAAAACAAGTGAACTTGCTCGAGCCAGACCCTCATGTCATCATCAGGGAGGACAACGTTTGGGATTTATAACACCCTGACGGAGTTATTAAACAATCAGGAATGATATTAGGTGATGTGTTGTCATTTAAAGGTGTGATTTTTTTAAAGAAGAATAAAAACAAACATGCAAAGCTGGACCGAAAAGCCCCAGTGGTGGATCAGGATAATTAGTTTTTTACTTGAGTATTCCCATTGTATGTTACTTCTCCACTATAACACAGATAAACATTGCATTAAACGAGATTTGCTGGCTTTATTGAGAGGATCAGAAATCCTTTATTCGTCCCACAGCTGGGAAACTCACAAAGGGACAGTGCAGATAAAAGGCACAATAAAAGGCTATTTAAAGAAAAGGAGGCAAACGTTCAAATAAATAATGGCAAAAAAGAAGCAGCAGCATCAAAGTAAGCACACAACTATTTATGTAGAAGCTGAAAATAGACCCCACCCTAACAATTCTAATAAAAAACAAGTGAACTTGCTCGAGCCCAGACCCTCATGTCATCATCAGGGAGGACAACGTTTGGGATTTATAACACCCTGACGGAGTTATTAAACAATCAGGAATGATATTAGGTGATGTGTTGTCAGGGCCGTCCCTCCCTACAGGCCGATCATGCAGACTGCGTGGGGCCTCACCTTGCGGGGGGCCTCACCATGCGGAGGGGGCCTCACCTTGCGGAGGGGGCCTCACCTTGCGGAGGGGCCTCACCATGCGGAGGGGGGCCTCACCTTGCGGAGGGGCCTCACCTTGCGGAGGGGACCTCACCTTGTGGAGGGGACCTCACCTTGCGGAGGGGGCCTCACCTTGCGGAGGGGGCCTCACCTTGCGGAGGGGGCCTCACCTTGCGGAGGGGGACCTCACCTTGTGGAGGGGACCTCACCTTGCGGAGGGGGCCTCACCTTGCGGAGGGGGCCTCACCTTGCGGAGGGGGCCTCACCATGCGGGGGGGCCTCACCTTGCGGAGGGGGCCTCACCATGCGGAGGGGGCCTCACCTTGCGGAGGGGGCCTCACCTTGCGGAGGGGCCTCACCTTGCGGAGGGGGCCTCAACTGAGCCGATAATGCGGCGCACCTACTGTATGCGCTTATGCGGCGCAATTAGTGTGGCGCGGCACGGTTTCGCCGCTGTGAGGCTCCACTAGCACCAGTATTTCCATTTGATGCACCTTTATTCTACTCTACATCTCAGAGGGAAATATTTTACTTTTCTTGAGAAACAGAAGTTATTGGCATTTTTTCCCATGAGCTCCCAAAGAATAAAAAATAGAAGTTACAGTTAAGAAAATATTTATTAAATTAAATAAGTATATAAATATCCAAAAATAAAGAGATTTCAAATTGTAGTTTTGATTAAAAACATACTTTAAAAAATCCAAACTATGTGAAAATGAAGAGCGACTCAGAAGGTTTAGAAAATAACTTGCATTTAACTATTTTCTGACAAAATGTAGGAAATTCTTACATAATATTGATCTTTTTACAGCTTTACTTCTTGTTGCCTCAAAACTACAGCTCTAAATCAATTCAATTATTCCATCACAATTAATCACATGATTCATTGTAATGATGCAATACCTTAAAAGCTGCATTCTCTCTAATATCCAGCAGGGGGCGACACTTCTCATTGAAATGAATTCAGATTGTAGAAGTCTATGAGGAAATGTTCCTACTTCTCTCTCTCTTTATTACCTCAGATTGAATAGAAGTCTATGAGGAAATGTTCCTCCTTCTCTCTCTCTCTATTACCTCAGATTGTATAGAAGTCTATGAGGAAATGTTCCTGCTTCTCTCTCTCTCTATTACCTCAGATTGTAGAGAAGTCTATGAGGAAATGTTCCTACTTCTCTCTCTCTCTATTACCTCAGATTGTAGAGAAGTCTATGAGGAAATGTTCCTACTTCTCTCTCTCTCTATTACCTCAGATTGAATAGAAGTTTATGAGGAAATGTTCCTGCTTCTCTCTCTCTCTATTACCTCAGATTGAATAGAAGTCTATGAGGAAATGTTCCTACTTCTCTCTCTCTTTATTACCAGATTGTAGAGAAGTCTATGAGGAAATGTTCCTGCTTCTCTCTCTCTTGATTACCTCAGATTGTAGAGAAGTCTATGAGGAAATGTTCCTACTTCTCTCTCTCTTTATTACCTCAGATTGAATAGAAGTTATGAGGAAATGTTCCTGCTTCTCTCTCTCTCTATACCTCAGATGAATAGAAGTTTATGAGGAAATGTTCCTACTTCTCTCTCTCTCTATTACCTCAGATTGTAGAGAAGTCTATGAGGAAATGTTCCTACTTCTCTCTCTCTCTATTACCTCAGATTGTAGAGAAGTCTATGAGGAAATGTTCCTACTTCTCTCTCTCTCTATTACCTCAGATTGTAGAGAAGTCTATGAGGAAATGTTCCTACTTCTCTCTCTCTCTATTACCTCAGATTGTATAGAAGTCTATGAGGAAATGTTCCTGCTTCTCTCTCTCTTTATTACCTCAGATTGTAGAGAAGTCTATGAGGAAATGTTCCTACTTCTCTCTCTCTCTATTACCTCAGATTGTAGAGAAGTCTATGAGGAAATGTTTCCTACTTCTCTCTCTCTCTATTACCTCAGATTGAATAGAAGTTTATGAGGAAATGTTCCTGCTTCTCTCTCTCTCTATTACCTCAGATTGAATAGAAGTCTATGAGGAAATGTTCCTACTTCTCTCTCTTTATTACCTCAGATTGTAGAGAAGTCTATGAGGAAATGTTCCTGCTTCTCTCTCTCTTGATTACCTCAGATTGTAGAGAAGTCTATGAGGAAATGTTCCTACTTCTCTCTCTCTTTATTACCTCAGATTGAATAGAAGTTATGAGGAAATGTTCCTGCTTCTCTCTCTCTCTATTACCTCAGATTGAATAGAAGTCTATGAGGAAATGTTCCTACTTCTCTCTCTCTTTATTACCTCAGATTGAATAGAAGTTTATGAGGAAATGTCCTGCTTCTCTCTCTCTCTATTACCTCAGATTGAATAGAAGTCTATGAGGAAATGTTCCTACTTCTCTCTCTCTTGATTACCTCAGATTGTAGAGAAGTCTATGAGGAAATGTTCCTACTTCTCTCTCTTTATTACCTCAGATTGTAGAGAAGTCTATGAGGAAATGTTCCTACTTCTCTCTTTATCACCTCAGATTGTAGAGAAGTCTATGAGGAAATGTTCCTACTTCTCTCTCTCTATTACCTCAGATTGTAGAGAAGTCTATGAGGAAATGTTCCTACTTCTCTCTCTCTTTATTACCTCAGATTGAATAGAAGTCTATGAGGAAATGTTCCTGCTTCTCTCTCTCTTTATTACCTCAGATTGAATAGAAGTCTATGAGGAAATGTTCCTACTTCTCTCTCTCTTTATTACCTCAGATTGTATAGAAGTCTATGAGGAAATGTTCCTACTTCTCTCTCTCTTTATTACCTCAGATTGTAGAGAAGTCTATGAGGAATGTTCCTACTTCTCTCTCTCTTTATTACCTCAGATTGTAGAGAAGTCTATGAGGAAATGTTCCTACTTCTCTCTCTCTTTATTACCTCAGATTGTAGAGAAGTCTATGAGAACATTCAGAAACCTCCAAAGAAAAGTGACACTATAAAAACCCTCAAATGCACAAATCTGCGATGACTTGATTTCTTAATTTAATGTTCACATACAGTACAATATACACAGGGTTTCCTTTACAGACAGACACAAAGCAAACATTAAATACATGAAAGATAAGTTTAGCACCAGCAGACTCTAACACCCTTAAGGCTCGGCTGCACCAACCGGGAAGCATTTCATATATTTAGAGTTCAGCAAAAACTACAAAAAAAAGATTCAAATAAGAATGCACCATCAAAAAAATGTCCTTTTAAGCTTAATCAACATGAGGAAGCTTGTGGCTATTTAATACATATTATTATAGGAGCAACATAAAAACACTCAGGTCTGTCTCTTTAATTTATTTGAGAAAGTAGATTATTTTTCTAAATAAAAACTCCTTAAATTTCAAGATTACAAGATTTAATTTAATCTAAATTTAGAGCAAAACATATACAGCTATTAAGTTTAAATTCTATATTTTGATGCTAAATGATTGAATATGACGGATAAATAAACTGAGGCTTGAAAAATAATTAAATTACATTCTTATTTTTTATGTTTTGGGGCAGCCACAAAATTAATTAAAGTAAAAAATAACATGTAATCTTATTGGGACAGAATAACAATAAATCCAGATTAATAATTTACATTAAAAACACCTGATTTAGAGTTTACTTAAAGGTCACCTATTATTTAAAATCCCCTTCTTCATGTCTCTTCTACATCAACATGTGTCCCCTCTTCTTCATGTCTCTTCTACATCAACATGTGTCCCCTCTTCTTCATGTCTCTTCTACATCAACATGTGTCCCCCTCTCTCTTCTCATGTCTCTTCTACATCAACATGTGTCCCCTCTTCTTCATGTCTCTTCTACATCAACATGTGTCCCCTCTTCTTCATGTCTCTTCTACATCAACATGTGTCCCCTCTTCTTCATGTCTCTTCTACATCAACATGTGTCCCCTCTCTTCTTCATGTCTCTTCTACATCAACATGTGTCCCCTCTTCTTCATGTCTCTTCTACATCAACATGTGTCCCCTCTTCTTCATGTCTCTTCTACATCAACATGTGTCCCCTCTTCTTCATGTCTCTTCTACATCAACATGTGTCCCCTCTTCTTCATGTCTCTTCTACATCAACATGTGTCCCCTCTTCTTCATGTCTCTTCTACATCAACATGTGTCCCCTCTTCTTCATGTCTCTTCTACATCAACATGTGTCCCCTCTTCTTCATGTCTCTTCTACATCAACATGTGTCCCCTCTTCTTCATGTCTCTTCTACATCAACATGTGTCCCCTCTTCTTCATGTCTCTTCTACATCAACATGTGTCCCCTCTTCTTCATGTCTCTTCTACATCAACATGTGTCCCCTCTTCTTCATGTCTCTTCTACATCAACATGTGTCCCCTCTTCTTCATGTCTCTTCTACATCAACATGTGTCCCCTCTTCTTCATGTCTCTTCTACATCAACATGTGTCCCCTCTTCTTCATGTCTCTTCTACATCAACATGTGTCCCCTCTTCCATGTCTCTTCTACATCAACATGTGTCCCCTCTTCTTCATGTCTCTTCTACATCAACATGTGTCCCCTCTTCTTCATGTCTCTTCTACATCAACATGTGTCCCCTCTTCTTCATGTCTCTTCTACATCAACATGTGTCCCCTCTTCTTCATGTCTCTTCTACATCAACATGTGTCCCCTCTGTGTAAAGAGACTCTGAAAGTTTCAGGAACAAAGATTCTCTCTCTTTTTCTCCTGATCCATTTCTATAAAAACCTGTCTGAAAATGAGCTGATCAGATTTTGGCCACTTTATGATGTCATAACGATGTTTTGTCTTGTGTAACCATTAGCCAATCAGCAACCAAGGTAACCCCCCCCCCCCTTATCACCTGAATCTCCTCCTAGAGCACCATTGAGTTCTTTGTAACCAAATCTCTCTCAGAGGGGCGTGGGGAGGGGCTCCTTATTTTCATCTAAAGTAACAGACAGAGAATCAGCACTTTGGAAACAGGGCTGAAACAGAGGGGATTATGGGATGCTGCAATGATCTGTTTGGTGTTTCAGCCAATCAGAGACAGGCTCTGTGTATTATCTGAGACCTGTGATATCTTGATGAAAGAAGAGGATGATAGGAGACCTTTAAGTGTTTTTTAAATGAATCCTTGTCGGTGCAACCCAGCCTAATATTCGTAGTGATTTTCTAAATAAAAGCCCTCAGCTCGTTCTCACTCGGCTCACATGAGACATCTTTACAGCAGCATTCAATTACAAAGTTAATTAATTAAAAAAGGATGCATACTGTACACCTAAAGTGGCGTACAAAAGCAATACTATATATTATTATGAATATATTATATTATACCCATTTCCATGGCGGATTCTCAGTGTAATATTAACGGCGTTTTGACACTGATGGAAAATAATACAAAACAAGTTTACACAAAGAGCCAATGGAGATAATTGGCTTCTTAAAACATAAATATTTCTATGTGCTCTCATTTTTTAAATATATATACTAATAAGAGAGCTACTGTCTTTTGGCTAGAGTGATTTTTAAATAAATTATAATACAAAATAATGACAAATCAAATGGGAACCTTACCCTCTTTGTTGGACAATAATGTCAAAAAATAGCGTCAAAAGGATTTTCTAAATGCACCGTTTCTCAGTAATGAGTTGTGAAAAGTGTTCACTGTTATCGGTCAGATGATGAATATATATATATATATAATGAATCTGCATGTGCCTTCTTTAAAGCCCACGTCACACTGTCCCGGACTCCAGATGGACACACGATCAAGGAAAGGTTCAAATTCGGCTCTGATCGTAACAACATCGGGCCATTCTGAGGGCATCTTAAGCCATCGTATGACCGCCGGTGGAGTTTCTCAGGCTCCGGCAGCAACTTCGTGAGCGGTGGCAAAATCTTTGGCATGAAAAAAAAATTGCCGAAAGACCATGCGAAGGTTCATTTTCGTGTTGAATTTGTGTGCCTTAGTAAGGCCATCGTGAGGCATCGTGAGGCCATCGTGAGGCCATCGTGAGGCCATCGTGAGGGCATCGTGAGGGCATCGTGAGGCCATCGTAAGGCCATCGTGAGGGCATCGTGAGGGCATCGTGAGGGCATCGTGAGGGCATCGTGAGGGCATCGTGAGGGCATCGTGAGGGCGTCTTGTCAAATCGTGTCATCTTCGTCTTTACTTCGTGTGATCATCGGGCCCATCGGGCATTTTTCGCCTCGCGAAGACAATACGAAGGAAACAAGAAGCTGCCCGATTGTCTTAGGAAGGCAACACGACTACGTGAAGCCCTCGCCATGCCGTCGTGTAGCCATCGTATTATAGTACGATTTGTGTTCTGTGAAACTGAAATGGATATGACATGTTTTTGTTACTTTCGTTGCATGTCTTAAATGTAATTTAGGTTAACTTCCTGTTTTATTTAGATGCTTTTATTTTGAAGGCGAGTTTACGCTGTTGACAGGAAGTTGTAGTTGCTATGGAAACAACATGACGGAGTGTGTGGTTCGGGTGCCATCGTGTGGCCTTCTGTAGGCATCGTACTTGCTTCGGCTGTTGACCAAGCTAGGGGCCATGTTCGTGCGTCCGTCTGGTGTCCATGTCGGGACAGTGTGACGCCAGCCTTACTGATTACATTAACGTGTGCAGGATTTATTTTTCCACCATCTGATGTTTTTTTAATTCAAAAATCTGTCCTAAAGTGAAATGTACAACTGTGGAAGTCTTCGTTGATCCTCTTCTCCTCTCAGATGTGGATTTACAGACGAGGATAAATGTGTTTTCAGAACTGTTGTTCTTTAGTTTGTCGATGTGGAAACAGAGCTTCAGCGCCGGGCCGAGCTTCAGACCCAGATACTTCATGATCATATCGTCTTCAGGAGCAACAAGGCGTTTCCATCGATCTCCTGGAGGAAGAGGAGGAGGAAGAACAAGAGGAGGAAGAAGGAGAAGAAGTTAGATCAACAGGAAATGAGCAGACAAGATGTTTCATATCCAATCATTTCCCTGAAAATGTTTGTAATTAAATGTCCTGACTGATATGTAAAATGTTATTGCATTACCGACTGGAAGTAAGAGTGGAAAAGTACCGAGAAAGGATACTATAGTAGGCTATAAGGAGCCATTTAATTTAACAACGATCACTGTTGATTAATATAAACATTTCACAGAGATTGAAGCATTATGTGCAGGTTCATTTCCCATTGATAGGGACTTGACTTTAATGCATCTTTGCCTGATAACAACTTACCAATTTCCTCTTTTGTACATTTAAAATGTTCTTACCTCTTTCCCAAATGTATTACCTCAGATTGTATAGAAGTCTATGAGAAATGTTCCTACTTCTCTCTCTTTAACCTCAGATTTGAGAAGTCTATGAGGAAAATGTTCCTACTTCTCTCTCTCTTTATCACCTCAGATTGTAGAGAAGTCTTTTGAGAAACTGGCCCTACTACTGTCTTGATGTACTACCTCAGATTTTATGGAAGTCTATGAAAGAATGCATATTTCCAAACATCATAAGTGTTTTGGAAAGCTAACATTGAACAGAATGTTTGCTTGAACACAGACCATATTACTTCCAGAACACGTCTCATTGTTTCTGACAGCAACGTTTCTGATTGGCCCGTGGGTGTAAAGCCCGCCCACATTTTAGTAATGTCGTCATGACGCAGCAAATCTGGATCAGCTCCGTTGATCCCGTTTTAGAGATGTGGGTACGGAGGAAAAGAGAGAGGGTTTATTTCCTGACACTTTGAGAGTCTCCTGACACACCGGGACACACCGGGGACACACGGGGACACATGGTGATGTAGACAGACATCACTTTGTGAGTCTCCTGACACACGGGGACACATGGTGATGTAGACAAGACATCACTTTGTGAGTCCTGACACACCGGAGACACATGGTGATGTGGAGAAGACATCACTTAGTGAGTCTCCTGACACACCGGGGACACACCGGGGGACACACCGGGGACACACCGGGGACACATGGTGATGTGGAGAAGACATCACTTAGTGAGTCTCCTGACACACCGGGGACACACCGGGACACACCGGGACACATGGTGATGTGGAGAAGACATCACTTAGTGAGTCTCCTGACACACCGGGGACACACCGGGGACACATGGTGATGTGGAGAAGACATCACTTAGTGAGTCTCCTGACACACCGGGGACACACCGGGGACACATGGTGATGTAGAGAAGACATCACAAAGTGCACTTTGCATGATAGGAGAGCTTTAATGGATTCTCCAACGTGGTTTCCCTGGATATTCATTAATCTGTAGTGAAAGTCGTATGGAAAACATAAACAATCCCCTTACGTGTTTCCTGAAGACGTCAGCGTGCGGTCCGAGGGCCTGAGGGTCTGCGTCTCTGATGAACCAGACCACATCGTCCACAGACCAGGAGGAGGGGTCTTTATTCTGCGGGGCTTTGGACTCCTGTGGTTCTGAAGATGCATTATAACCTCCTGTAAGACCAACACAAAGCTTTACCATCAGAGGAACCGTTAGAACAGTCTCCCTGGTCCCCGGCTGAGCTTCAATCTCAGGATCCATGTATCTCTGATCCTCTCCAGAATCGAAGTAGTCATCACATACAGAGCATCAACTAGTTCCTGAACAGTGTCCTTCACATGCTGATATCCAAGAGAGGGAGTTACACAGTCACAAGATGGAGGAATAGAAAGCAGTATTCAATGTTTACTTCAGATTAGCTCCACGTCAGAAATGATCATGCTTGTCATCTGTCTCTCTCCATAGAGGCTGAATCATCATGTTAATCACATAGCTATCATATGCCTCAAACAGTCCTGATGCTCTTCTAGGTAATCATACATCCTGTCATGGACACAGCTACAGTTGGGATACCTTTGTTATCATGTTACTCTCATACTGGAAGAGTATGTTTAAACACGAGTATCTGTACTTCTTCTTGAGTAAAGGATGTGTGTACTTTTGCCATCTCTGGTAACTGGTAGTAATCTTGATTTCGGTTTTCTCCTCTCACCTGTGCGGTTGCTCTCTATGAAAGAGTTCGGGCTGCTGGACGCCGGCCGGCAGATCATCGAGCCGCCGGAGAACTGCTGCGACGATCGAAACCCGTACGAAGACTTTGGAGAATACGAAGAGCTGATGGAGCTGAAATCTCCGAGATCCATGGAGTACCGTTTACCATCGGACTGATCGAGATGGTAATCATCGGCCGTTTCAGCTGGAGACGAGATCAGAGGCAGAATTAGATCAGAGGATATGGCCATTGTTCGTAATACAAGCTGAAGGCACAGCTAGATCAGAAATCCTATGCTAGGATCCTGATGAGGGTGCGCAGATACGACCACATCACCCCCATCCTTAAATCCCTACACTGGCTCCCCGTGGAACTGAGGATCGAATTCAAGGTCTCCGTCCTCACACCAGTGTATCCATGGAACTGCCCCCCCTACCTCAAGGAACTCCTCACCCCCCATACCTCCTTACAGGACCACCCGCTCCAGCAACTCCAACTCCTCAAACCCCCCAGGACCAACGTCCTCAGAACCCCAGGACCAACGTCCTCAGACCCCCAGGACCAACCTCCTCAAACCCCCCAGGACTAAGCTCCGCACTATGGGAGACCGGGCCTTCTGCTCGGCTGCTCCCCGACCACATGAGAGCTCCACAGACCGTGGAGGCTTTTAAAAAGGCCTCAAAACCCACCTCTTCAATAGAGCCTCTCCCTAGACCTTTCATTTATTACCACCCTTTCATTTATTGTTTGTTTTTTATTGCGTTTTATTCATTCTACCGTGTTGTGTGCTGTTTTCATACCGTTCATGCTCACTGCCTGTAGCACTTCGGGATTTGAAGTCAAATATGAAGTGCTTTATAAATGAAACCCATTATTATTAGAAATGTTTTCTCATCATTTAGAAAAAATAATTCTCGCAAGTTTTTGACTTTCCTTAAAAGATCATTTTGACTTTTTCCAGTATTCCGAATTTTTTTTAGAGTTCTGACTTTCTTTCCGAAATGTGCCTTTTATCCCTGGAGTGCCTTTTACCCTCAGACTGTCAAATGGTAATCATCGGCCGTTTCAGCTAGAGACGAGATCAGAAAGTTAGATCAAAGAACATGTCCCGTTATAAAAGCTTATAGTAAGGGATCTTGCTAAAGGGCTGAGGTTCTACCCAGAACTCTTTGCTGCTGAACCTTTTATCACCACATCTATCCATAACTTCACCCTCAACATAGACGGCTTCCCAGTTCAAACTTCCCCTCACATCCGGAACCTAGGCATCATATTTGACCAAACCCTCTCCTTCAACAAATACATCAAACAGATCACCAAGACAGCCTTCTTCCACCTCAGAAACATCGCCCTCTTTCCCTCTCCCCCACTGCTGCAGAAACCTCATCCACGCCTTCATCTCCTCCCGTCTGGACTATTGCAACAGCCTCCTCTATGGTTCACCTGCAAAAATCCTCAACAAACTTCAATACATCCAGAACTCCGCCGCTCTCACCCACACCCGAATCCGTGACCACATCACCCCCGTCCTCATCAAGCTCCACTGGCTCCCCATCCCCCAGAGAATACAGTACAAAATCCTCCTGATGACGTACAAAGCCCTCCATAACCTGGCCCCATCCTACCTGACTGACCTCCTCCACAGACACACTCCCACTCGCTCCCTCCGCTCTGCTGGCCAACCTCCTGTCCCCCCCACCTGACTGACCTCCTCCACAGACACACTCCCACTCGCTCCCTCCGCTCTGCTGCTGCCAACCTCCTGTCCCCCCCACCTGACTGACCTCCTCCACAGACACACTCCCACTCGCTTCCTCCGCTCTGCTGCTGCCAACCTCCTGTCCCCCCCACCTGACTGACCTCCTCCACAGACACACTCCCACTCGCTCCCTCCGCTCTGCTGCTGCCAACCTCCTGTCCCCCCCACCTGACTGACCTCCTCCACAGACACACTCCCACTCGCTCCCTCCGCTCTGCTGCTGCCAACCTCCTGTCCCCCCACCTGACTGACCTCCTCCACAGACACACTCCCACTCGCTTCCTCCGCTCTGCTGCTGCCAACCTCCTGTCCCCCCCACCTGACTGACCTCCTCCACAGACACACTCCCACTCGCTCCCTCCGCTCTGCTGCTGCCAACCTCCTGTCCCCCCCACCTGACTGACCTCCTCCACAGACACACTCCCACTCGCTCCCTCCGCTCTGCTACTGCCAACCTCCTGTCCCCCCCACCTGACTGACCTCCTCCACAGACACACTCCCACTCGCTCCCTCCGCTCTGCTGCTGCCAACCTCCTGTCCCCCCCCACCTGACTGACCTCCTCCACAGACACACTCGCTCTGCTACTGCCAACCTCCTGTCCCCCCCACCTGACTGACCTCCTCCACAGACACACTCCCACTCGCTCCCTCCGCTCTGCTACTGCCAACCTCCTGTCCCCCCCACCTGACTGACCTCCTCCACAGACACACTCCCACTCGCTCCCTCCGCTCTGCTACTGCCAACCTCCTGTCCCCCCCACCTGACTGACCTCCTCCACAGACACACTCGCTCTGCTACTGCCAACCTCCTGTCCCCCCCACCTGACTGACCTCCTCCACAGACACACTCCCACTCGCTCCCTCGCTCTGCTGCTGCCAACCTCCTGTCCCCCCCACCTGACTGACCTCCTCCACAGACACACTCCCACTCGCTCCCTCCACTCTGCTGCTGCCAACCTCCTGCCCCCCCCACCCGGACCAACCTCAAGTCCTGGGGCGACAGAGCCTTCTCCGTTGCTGCACCCACCCTCTGGAACTCACTACCCCAATCCATCAGAGACACTTCCTCCCTGACCGCATTCAAAACATCACTCAAAACCCACCTGTTCTCTGTTTTGTTATAAAAAAGCGCTATACAAGTATCATGTATTATTATTATTATTAAGACATTTTTTCTTAATTGAAGTTCCTCCTAGCCAGAACTCCCTCAAAAACAAAGATTGGGGATGGGAGTTTTTTTATGAGACTAAACCATTAAAGACCATTAGAAAACTTTCCATCCAAAGACTCGGTTTTGAAGAAAGGATTTTCTCAGAATTAAGATTTGTTTCCAGAATTCTGTCTTTTTTTTATTAGAATTTGAAATCTTTGTCAGAACTATATATTTTCTCAGAATTCTTACTTTATCTCAACATTTGAGATTTTTTAAATTTTTTATTGGTATTCTTTTTCCGAATGTTGACATTTTTCCTAACTTCTGAATATTTTCCTCATAAAGTTGACGTTTCTCTTAATTTCAGAATCCTCTCTACCGTCGGAGGCGTAGGCGCCCGTGCTGATTGGCTGATCGCTGAACAGGTTTTCGCAGTGCAGAGAGCGGCAGAGTTTCTTCAGGAAGCGCAGCACGTAGTCGATGCTGTTCACCACCGGGAGGCTGAGCAGGTGCTGCTTCCCGTCAAACGTGGCTGCAAACAAACAAACAAACAAACAAACAAACACTTTAAACACACAAATTAAGCTTCTACTAATGCATGTTTCCAATTAGGGCTGTCATGATATCAGGGTTTCCAAACATGATAAATGTGGCCAAAAGGTTTCATAACGATATTTGCAGGTTTGAAAACGTGTCGCTTCGACGTTAATCTTTCATCAATGCTTTTTTTTGGATAATGAAAACCCCTCAAAAAGGGATTGTAGGAAGTTGGAGGTGTAGTCTGTAACCCTGAAGGTACAATAGCATAACAACAACAACAACAACGTTTTTTAACAATTATCATCAGTTGTTGCCTAGTCCATTAATGCTACACAACAACACAACAACAACAACAACAACAGGACAAAACCAAACAAAAAGAGGATAATTGTGGCCGTAAAGGTTTTTTTGGATAAAGAAACCCTCAAAAAGCAGTTATAGGGAGCTGGAGGTGTAGTCTCTAACCCTGAAGGTACAATATAAAAACAACAACAAAATATTCTAACAATTATCATCAGTTGTTGCCTAGTCCATTAATGCTACACAACAACAACAACAACATGACAAAACCAAACAAAAACCGTGGTACATTTTTATGTTCTCCAATTGTCCCGACGTACAATCCTCGTAAACCCGATAGGACAGAAACGCCTTGACGGAATCTCTTATGATTGGGCACCACCAATGACTTGGACTTAAGGATGAAGTGGTTATAATTTGAAGGTCAAAGGTTACATCCATCCCAATCCGTGTGACGGTAATATCTCGGGAACTCATTAAGGGAATTTCTTAACATTTGGCCAGAAAGTCAGCTTGGACCCGAGGCTGGACTGATATATTTTAAGGTCAGAGGTCACAAAACCCTACAATCGTGTTGGGCCATAAGACAAGAATGAATACGCTTAATATGACAATTAAAACAAATTGACACAGTCGGTAAACACATCTTGAATTTGCATAAGCTCTGTTAAGTGCCTCGATAAACATTCATCTGTTTGTCTTCTTTCAATGTACTTATTTATCTAAATAGTTATCTCCTTAATAAACCGTATTTAATTTAATCTTGCTGTACAATATTTAATTTTACATTCTGTTCTTGTACATATCATATCTATTTACATGTATATAGAATATGATGTGCAGATGACATTAAGACCTTTGAATCTTGAATCATAAGTTCACCGACGAGTCCAAGTGGAAATTTGTGCCAATAATTTAAGGATTTTTGGGATATTACAAGAGTGGGAAGTCACAAAGATATTTCACTACAGAAATTCTCTCAGTTCATCCTGATGTAAAGATGTGTGCAAAGTCTGAAGACATTTCAAGGCGTTCTTAATATATTCCGTGGGAGGAAATGGAATCAAAATGACCACTAAAATCTCAGTTTGTCCTTGAGTCTAAGTGGACAATCTCCTTCAAACTTTGTGAGAATTATATATTTCTCTCAGAATTGTAACTTTTTACAACAAAAAAATGACTTTTTTATCAAAAAATATTATTTTTTCTCAGAAATTTGACTTTTTCTCAGAACCGTATTATTTTTGTGAATGTTGACTTTTTACATCATTTCAAAAAAATCCATGGTGTCAGTTTTACTATATATCTCAAACTCCTCATTCCTATGAGTGCCTTTTCAGGTACAGTGGTAAACAAAGGGGTAAAAGATGTTGAACGAATAGAAAGCAACACCTGAGGGAGGTCTTTGTACAGCACCTGATATCTTTTCTCCCCCGTAGCCCTGGGTGAGAAGCGTGAAGACGGTTTTCTGCAGGAAGGCGCTGTCGATGCAGCCCTGCACGGCCTGCTGGAGCACCACGGAGGGTCGGTCCGGACCAAAGTGATCCGGCAGCTGGAGGATCTTCTTCCGGTCCAAGTTAGGACCCGTGTTGGCTTGCTTGTTGATGTAGATGCAGACTGGAGCAGGGAAACACAGGGGAAAGGGGTCACTTGATTATAGTTTAAAGAGATAGAAAGACATGCAGCTAGGGTCCGCAGGTTGGCATCGAAACCCGAGAACTACTTTAATGATCTTAATGGGAACGGTTGGATGTTCTGTCCATTTTAAGTTTGTGATGTTAAGCAATGTTCTGCTGCGGACGCTTTGCACAATTTTATTGCAATATTTGATGCACTTTTTCTTTTTATGTTAACTATATTGTATGTAGCCTTGGTGCAGGAGCCTAAGACTTACAAAACAGCCTATGGACCCTTTGAATATCAGTGTACACTATATTTGTTTTGCTAGCAGGGTGAAATCAAAACTTAGCTGTGATTGGTCAACCTCTTAGAGATGTCCCGCCTCTTAGCCTATCACGGACAATGTGTTGGAGCGCTAGCCAATAGGAGCGCAAGTGTTACATAATGATGTCACTATGTTCCGGGAGTTAACAAAGGAGTCCAATGGAGGTGTTTCAGGCGGGGGGGGGGGGGGGGGGGGGGGGGGGGGGTTAGAAGACACAGGAGGGAACACAGGGATTTTAGCCTCTGCAGACCTAAAACCTAAACATGTATTTATTACATAATATTGTTATATTATTGTGTACATAGTGATGTCACTATGTTCCAGGAGTAAACGCAGGAAAGGGAACACCACAAAAAGAAGTATAGGACTCCTTTTACTATAGTTTTTAATGTTATTGTAGTTTATTCAAAGAGTTTTGTCTTTCAATATTTTTTTATTTTATTTCAGGTGAGACAATACAAAAAGCATTGGAGACAACACAACAAAACTAAAAAAATAGTTTTCTATCTGTGTTTTTAATTTACTTTTATGTATGCACCACGACATCAAGTCAAATTCCTCGTACGTGTCAACCCACCTGGTGATAAACCTGATTCTGATTTAAAAAACATACATTTGGGTACAGGGTACTGCTGATCAGCATTAAAGGTGTATTTGGTGTGTTCCTGTTACCTGTGAGCACCTGGGGGTGGCAGAGTGCGGCACGGTGGCAGCGTCCTGGGGGATGGAGCTCATGTCGGGCTCGGGGGTGCTGCTGGGGGGGAGATGGCCAGCGGGGTCATCACCATCCGGGGTTTCAGCTGCAGGAGAGAAGGGTACGCATTGTTGTTATGGTATTTCAGGCATATTATAACGTATCGTCTTCATTTACATTATTTAATTTCATATTCTGTTCTTGTACATATCTACGGAGCCCTGGAGGGTTCATAGAGAGAAAAATAAATAAAACGAGGCCACGCTTTATTAATTCGTGCGCACGATATACTTTCTCGTTCGCACGAGAAAGTTACCGGTGCGCCAAGTAGGAAGTGGAGCGCACAGGAGACAACCGTTTCATTGCAGACTGTTGTGTTTACGTGGGGAAATGACGGTGCATACATTATTTGAGATATATTTCAAACTCGACTTCATTTTAGGGACATTTCGGCCAGAGGTGTAGAGCTATTTGTTTTAAGCACCGGATTCGCAAAACAGGAGAGTCTGTGAACCAGTCTGCCTTGATCTATGAACTCATGTCCGTGACTCTCACAGTATCTGATATCTGCGCAGAGAGCTGTGTCTTTTACGCAGCGCCTTCACTGTGTTTACCTTCAGAACAGCTGAATAGAGATCCAGGCTGCTACGTTTTAACCACACACACACACACACACACACAAACACACACACACACACCACACACACACACACACAACACACACACACACACACACACACACACACACACACACACACACACACACAACCCTCCAGGGCTCCGTACATATCCCATATTCTACTGACAATTTTTATTTTGTATTCTATGATATATGTTGGAGGAGCTCAGGTCAGAAGGATTTCATTGCCATTTCTACGCTGCAGCTGCTGAGCATCTGAGGATCAAACCTTTGAATTGAATCTGTTTGTAACCCTTTCATTTACACATGCCTCCATTTACACATTTATACACACTTTATCATTAAAACATGCAGGAAATGACCTTTTATGACAGTATTTTCTGATTTATGGAGTTATACAAAGAGATCTCGCCCTGTAGAAACATTTAGACTCATATGTCAACAATTTAAACCTGGCTTGATCACATGTTATTGATCTGAACTGTTTGGGGGTTCTTTCTTCACATGTTCTACAGATTTCTTGGTAATATAAGTGGCCTTCTTTTTCCCCTAAAATCTGAACAAAGCCTGCAGATGTGACCCCTCTCTGACACAACATGTGCAGGGCATGATCCTATTTACACATGCATTATTACACACACACACACACACACACACACACACACACACACACACACACACACACACACACACACACACACACACACACACACACACACACACACACACACACACACACACACACACACACCCCCTCATGTATTCCGACCTTGAATCCCGGTGTTCTCCCCCTCTCTTTGAGGCAGCGACTAATGTCAATAACATTTATCACATGTTTCTGATCTTGACTGTTTTGGTGTTTATTTTTCTTCACATTTTCTACAGATATGTTGGTAATATCAGTGGACTTTCTGCCACTATTATCCTGTATTAAGATAATATCATTTTAACAGCCTTCTACAGATGAAGCATGCATTTTATGTACAAAAACAGACTATATTTACATTAAATCCCTTTGGATCCCCAATCTCTCTGACACTGGGACAACACAACATGTGCAGGGCATGATCCTATGTACAACACATGCATTTTTAAACACACTGCATCCCCACACACACACACCACCACACACACACACACACACACACACACACACACACACCACACACACACACACCACACTTCCCCCTCGCGTATTCCCACCTTGAATCCCGGTTTTCTGCCCCTCTTTTTGGGCACTTTGAGTGGAGGCAGCGACTCGGGGTAGCGGCTTGTTGTGAAGTCCATCTTGGCGTTGTTCCGGAGGGGGGGTCGGCCTCTCTTTCTGCCCGGGATCTTGCCCCCTGGCTGGGGAGGAAGGAGGGAGACACTGCAGCCGATGCATCTCTCTGTCGTCTGGGTTCTGAGCCGCTGCTGCAGGAACACTCATCTGGAGACAAAGAGAGCCGAGCTGCAGAAAACATCATGCTACTCCGCGATATATCACACACAGCTATTAGCTTCATCATAGCATGCATTAGCTTCACACATAGAGGGAACTGAGCTACATACATGCTAAACAATCATGCACCCTGATGCTCCTCCTCTATGTGTTACACAGCAGCAATTAGCTTCATTTATAGATAGGAATACTAAAGGACCACTGATGCTCCTCCTATATATAAAACACATCATGCATTAGCTTAATTTAAAGATAGAAATACTAAAACACCATTCCCACTGATGCTCCTCTCTTCATTACACATCATGCATTAGCTTCATTTTTAAAGGACACTGAGCTGTATAAATGCTAATGATGCTCTTACAGAGCATGCATTAGCTTCATTTACAGACAGAAAGGCTGAAGAACCACTGATGCTACTCCTCTGTATATATAACACATAATGCATTAGCTTGATTTAAAGACAGAAATACTAAAAGACAATGCCCCTGATGCTCCTCTATAACACACCATGCATTAGCATCATGTATAAAGGGAACTAAGCTACATAAATGCTAAGCAATAATGCCAGTCCTCACAGAGCATGCATTAGCATCATGTACAGATAGAACAGATGCTACAGAACAATGCCCTCTCCTCCTGTAAATAACACAGCATCATTTACAGAGAGGAGCAATGCAGCATTTAGCAGAGCAGCATCACAACACAAAGGCAGCCATGAGGAGGAAGAAGAGGATGATGAAGAGGATGATGAAGAGAAGGAGGTTATTTCTCTTTCTTTTTGTACCTGCTGTCTTCTGTAGTGAAAGCAAAGAGCCGAGCCCTTTTGTGTGGATGAAACAGAAACTACAGAGCTGCTTTCCTGCAGACAGCCATCCTCCGCTGCTCTCCGGCGGCTGCAGATTCTCATTAGACTAATGCATTCAGCAGGGAGCAGGGGGTGGGGGGGGGGGCTTCACCATGGAGACCCAGCTATGAATTACCATTACGATGACAGCTTCCACCCTAATCTGTAAAAACCAGGAGAGGAGGAGAGGAGAAAACACATCTCTCATGCAGGACGACTCCGAGTGGATTTTTAATACAGGATGCATATTTTAAATACCAGAAAATGTAGCTGCAAGATGCTTTTGTTTAAGGTCCCTTTGATACCTAAAAAAAACTGTCTCTTTTGTGCCTAAACATTTATTTATTTATACCTCAAAAACGGTCTCTTAATACATGCAAACTGCCTCTTTTATGCCTAAAAATGTTTATTTGAATATTTGTATTCAATACCTGCAAAATGTGTTTAAATACCAGAACATTTAGCTGTAAGATGCTTTTGTTTAATGTCCCTTTGATCCGAAAAAACTGTCTCTTTATTGCTAAAAATGTAACCTAAAAATGTCTTTATTTATATCTGAACAGTTTTGATTCAATACCTGCAAAATGTATTTTTAATACCTGGAAATGTTTCTATTTATACCAGAAAAAAGTATCTGTAATACATACAAAATGCTTCTTGAATACTACAAATTGTATTGTATATATCTAAGAAGTGTCGCTATTGTACGTATACATTTAAAATAAAGCATTTACTGGAAAAATGTCTCTTATTTTGAAGGAGATATCTCAACGTGTTCACAGACAGTAACACGCAGCAGGACACACACTGTCAATATGAACGCGTGTGTGTGTGTGTGTGTGTGTGTTGTGTGTGTGTGGTGTGTGTGTGTGTGTGTGTGTGTGTGTGTGTGGTGTGTGTTGTGTGTGAGCATTAGAGAAAGTCGCAGCGAGGGAGAAGAGCTCCTCTGTTGTCATGGCAACAGGCTGTAAGCCCCCCTTCTGACTGTCAGCCATGTTTGTTTGTCTCTGCACTGTGTGTGTGTGTGTGTGTGTGTGTGTGTGTGTGTGTGTGTGTGTGTGTGTGTGTGTGTGTGTGTGTGTGAGTGTCTCTATGTGTGTGTGTGTGTGTGTGTGTGTGTATGTGTGGTGTGTGTGCTGTGTGGGTGCGTTGCGTGTCTGTGTGTGTGGGTGTGTGTGTGTGTGTGTGTGTGTGTGTGTGCGTGTGCATGTGTGAGTGTTTGTGTGAATGTCTGTGAATGTCTGTGTGTGTGTGTGTGTGTGTGTGTGTGTGTGTGTGTGTGTGTGTGTGTGTGTGTGTGTGTGTGTGCATGTGTGGTGTTTGTGTGAATGTCTGTGAATGTCTGTGTGTGTGTGTGTGTGTGTGTGTGTGTGTGCGTGTGTGTGTGCTGTGTGTGTGTGTGTGTGCGTGGTGAAATTAAATAGCCATAAAATAGATATACATTTGAAATAAATAAATAAAAAAGTTAAAATACGAATAATAATAATTTTTTTTATTATTTGAATTATTATTTAGTTTTATATTTATGTATTTATAGATTTTTTCTAATTATTATTTATTGTGTTATTATTCATTAATCATGTATGTATTGTATTTAATGTTTTTGTTCTCAGCCCTGTTTCTGTTCCCGTCCGACCGAAGCCCCGCCCTTTCCGGTCGGCCGCGTCACTCTCCCTGTTTGTTTTGTTTCGTTGCTAATAAAGTTTCGGTGACGTAATGAATCCAACATGTCGGTGTGCGGCAGAATGAGGATGTCACCCTCAGCTCTTTTGGGATTTAAATGTGTTTTCGCTGCTCGGTTTCCTCCCGCAGGATCTTAGCGTGTCTGCGGGGCTCAGCGGGAGAGGTGAGCTCGAGAGGGGAACACCCGGTTTAAAGCTCATTTACACTGAAAACGGCACCTCGATCCAGTTATACACACCTTGTGTAATGTAGTTTACGAACTCAAAGTGAACTGAACACTACAGTTACATATATATAATATATATATATATATATATAATTACAACATTACAGATAAATGACATTTCGTGCGAATTCATCAGTCATTCACTAACCTTTGGGTTCACAGCAGGGGGCGCACCCAGGGAGGCAACAGAGCATAATGCACTGGTGTACGTATGGATGACAAATTAATGAAATATTAATAATATTTTTATTTATTTATTTATACGTTTTTTATTCATTTATTACAATTTATACCTGATATATTGTATTAGGGGTGTTTCTAATATTATTTGAGAAACACCCCCTGTCTATCCGGGGACTTGAACCGTGACCTTCCAGTTGGCCACCACCGCCCTGAAGACCTTGAACAAGATACTTTCTGAAAATCTCGGAATCTGCATTTTCTCAAGATTCTGACTTTTTTCTAAATAATCGAAAAATACTGACTTTTGTCTAAAATGTAACAATTCTGACTTTTTCTCATAAAATCTCAGATCTCAACTTTTTAGCTGAAACATAAAAACTCTGTATTTTTCTCAAAAATGTGGACTTTTGTCTGAAAATCCATTACTTTTAAGAAGAAAGAGGTCTCTGTATTTGAACCATCCTAGTGTTAGGAGCAGTGTAGGGAACGGTGCCTTGCTCAGGGATACCTCGGTAGCACTCTGTCTATCCGGGACCTGAACTGGTGACCTTCCAGTTGCCAAGCCGACCCTCTATGGACTTTGACACTACCTCTAATGTGTCAGTGGCTCAGTCTGTAGGGACTTGGTCTTGGAACCAAAGGGTCGCCGGTTCACGTCCCGATCGGACCAAAACAAATATGGAGTGAGCTGGTAGCTGGAGAGGTGGCAGTTCACCTCCCTGGGCCGAGGTGCCCTTGAGCAAGGCACCTAACCTTGGAAAATGTTAATAATCACTTGTCCCCGGCTTGAGCTTCAATCTCAGGATCCATGTATTTGTGATCCTCTCAAGAATGGGTAGTCATCACATACAGAGCATCTAGTTCCTGAACAGAGTCCTTTCCTGTACAAAATACTGAGTTTTTTATCAAACGTTGGCTTTTTTCTGAAAATCTAAAATTCAGACTTTTTCTCAAAATCTCAAAAAATTCTGACTTTTTCTCAAAATTCTGATCATGCTTGTCATCTGTCTATCTCCATAGAGGCTGAATCATCATGTTTTCACATAGCTATCATATGCCTAAAACAGTCCTGATGCTCTTCTAGGTAATCAGACATCCTGTCATGGTTCACAGCTACAGTTGGAGATACCTTTGTTATCATGCTACTCTCATACTGGAAGAGGACATTCAGGATTTTCCCAACAGAGTGGAGAAAGACATTTCCTTGTGAGGATTATTAAAGTATTCTTCTTCTTCTTCTTCTTCTTCTTCTTCTTCTTTCTTCTTCTTCTTCTTCTTCTTTCTTCTTCTTCTTCTCTTCTTCTTCTTCTCTTCTTCTTCTTCTTCTGACCCCAGGTTACTCAGTGGAGCTCAGCACAGCAGGTGTTGGATGAGAGGCCTCGGGGCCCTCAGGATCTCTACAGGGGGCCCCTGGACCACTACACCTCCATTATCAGAGAGGGAGTCCTGAAGGAGGACGAGCACCAGAGAGCTGTGATGCTGACCCTGGATCAGCTGCACCAAACACTCAAATGATACAGCAACACACACACATCCCTCTTCTCCAGGGTAAACAACAACACACACATCCCCTTCTCCAGGGTAAACAACAACACACACATCCCTTCTTCTCCAGGGTAAACACAACACACACATCCTCTTCTCCAGGGTAAAACAACACACACATCCCTCTTCTCCAGGGTAAACAACAACACACACATCCTTCTTCTCCAGGGTAAACAACAACACACACACATCCCTCTTCTCCAGGGTAAACAACACACAACACATCCCTCTTCTCCAGGGTAAACAACAACACACACATCCCTCTTCTCCAGGGTAAACAACAACACACATCCCTCTTCTCCAGGGTAAACACAACACACACACTCCCTCTTCTCCAGGGTAAACAACACACACACACACATCCTTCTTCTCCAGGGTAAACAACACACACACACATCCCTCTTCTCCAGGGTAACACAACAAACACATCCCTCTTCTCCAGGGTAAACAACACACACACATCCCTCTTCTCCAGGGTAAACAACACACACACATCCCTCTTCTCCAGGGTAAACAACACACACACACATCCTCTTCTCCAGGGTAAACAACAACACACACACATCCCTCTTCTCCAGGGTAAACAACAACACACACATCCCTCTTCTCCAGGGTAAACAACACACACACATCCCTCTTCTCCAGGGTAAACAACACACACATCCCTCTTCTCCAGGGTAAACAACACACACACATCCTCTTCTCCAGGGTAAACAACAACAACACACACTCCCTCTTCTCCAGGGTAAACAACAACACAACACATCCCTCTTCTCCAGGGTAAACAACAACACACACATCCCTCTTCTCCAGGGTAAACAAACACACACACCCCTCTTCTCCAGGGTAAAACACACACACACATCCTCTTCTCCAGGGTAAACAACACACACCACCCCTCTTCTCCAGGGTAAACAACAACACACACATCCCTTCTTCTCCAGGGTAAACAACACACACACATCCCTCTTCTCCAGGTAAACAACAACACACCATCCCTCTTCTCCAGGTAAACAACAACACACACACATCCTTCTTCTCCAGGGTAAACAACACACACACATCCTCTTCTCCAGGTAAACAACAACACAACACATCCCTCTTCTTCCAGGGTAAACAACAACACACACATCCCTCTTCTCCAGGGTAAACAACAACCACACACATCCCTCTTCTCCAGAGTAAACAACAACACACATCCTTCTTCTCCAGGGTAAACAACAACACACACATCCCTCTTCTCCAGGGTAAACAACAACCACACCAATGGTTTCCCCTTTTATTGAAGTATTTTAAGATAGAACTTTATTGATTCCAATTTGGGAAATGTTTGTGTTGCAGCAACATAAAAAGACAAGGCAGAGATAAGTCTTAAAGGTGTCCTATCATGCTAAAAGTCACTCTCTGATGTCTCTCTACATCACTACGTGTCCCCGGTGTGTCCCCGGTGTGTCCCCGGTGTGTCCCGGTGTGGGTCAGGAGACTCACAAAGAGTCAGGAAATAAACCCTCTCTTTTCCTCCGTACCCACATCTCTAAAAACGGGGGAACAACGGAGCTGATCCAGATTTGCTGCGTCATGACGACATTACTCAAATGTGGGCGGGCTTTACACCCACGGGCCAATCAGAAAACGTTGCTGTCAGAAACAATAAGACGTGTTCTGAGGCCTGTACTACGAAGCTGGATTTTCTCTTAGCGAGCTAACTTCAGGGAAACTCTGGGCTTCCGGTCCTACGACGCTGGTTCTCTTCTTAGCGGGCTAGATCTCCATGGTAACTGATGCTGAGCGGCTAGCCTGGTCCGGAGCAGTTAGGTTGCAGGCTAAGAGATCAACTCAGTGAAAGCACCGCCTGCTGACCAATCAGAGCTCAGTGTGCGGAGTTGAAAGCGATCAAGTCATATTACAGGAGAAAGGAAATACAGAGAAACTGCCGTTGCAGGAAAGACGGCCGGCAAAAATCACCGACTGTTGAACGTGAACATGAATAGAATATCACCTCCCATCTTCAGAGCAATCTGACTATTATAACATTAGCGTTAAGAAAGCTTACTGAAATATCTGCCACAACACAAGTAACCGGATCAAAGTAACATTACGTACAGTCCGCGGCACTGTGAGTGCAGACGTCGATGTGTCCCATTATCATTCATATCACATCACATCATAATGTATCATATATCTCCTTATCTGAGTCAGCTGAGCCGGATCTGGCCGTGCAACACTCACAGCGTCACATACTGTATGCAGAAGGATTATTTTAAGCAACACATTAAGTTGAGGAAACACTCGAGTCAAATGTAAGAAAGTCAGATCGTGTCTTAGACGGGGCAGTGATATCATAAACCTGTTAATGGACGCATTCAAACACTTGTTCTGTTACCAGCTGTATTCACCTGCAGCTGCAGCTATGTGGCTTTGATCCTGGATCAAGTGTTTAAGTCATGGATGTTTCAAGTTTAACGTCTTCATATTTGTCTAATATTATAGTTTACTTTTCATTCAGGAAGTATGACGCTGCGCTGTCAGTACGCTTCTCCATGTTTGTGATTGTCAAATGTTGCTAGCCCCGCCCCTTTCATGTGAACGCGCACTCAGCCGGACAGAGACCCTGGCTTGAGTTACCGAGTTGATAACCAGCGTCGTAGGACCGCTTAGCGAGAGCGCGTTTGTTCTGGATTAGGTAACTCAAACACATCCGGGGTCTGCTGAACTGGATTCGTAGTACAGGCCTCTGGAGATGAAACATTGTTTTATTTAATTATTTGTATTTAATTGTAACAAGCTAAACAGTATTTCATTTTTTTGCTATATTTCTTAAATTTATATTTTTCTATTTCTACACTATTCAATTAATTATGTCTTAGAGTGTAATTGCTTTATTTAAAACAAAGAAGCTCAAATAAATGAAGATGTGTTGTTCCCTTGTGATCGATCCTTTCCTGTTTAAGTTATACATTTAATTAATTGAACATAATAAAGTATTTAGCTCCATTCTGCTGTCGACATTTATCTATGTTGTTATAATTGATTAAAACTGACCCTTTGTGATTTTATCTTTCAGTTATTCACCAAGCCTGAAGCTCCTAACGGTTACTACATCTACGGTGACGTGGGTAAGAGAGATGAGAGAGACTTATACATGTAATTGATGTGCTAATGATCTCATCTCAACCTGCCTGTGTTCTGATGGTTGAGGCACGGGGAAGACGATGGTGATGGACATGTTTTATTCTCACGTCGAGACGGAGAAGAAGAAGCGGGTTCACTTCCACGGCTTCATGTTGGACGTTCATAAAAGTGAGTTCTCTTTCATTTTAATACGGAGGGGGAGAATCCTTAAAGTTGGTGTTTAAAGCTCTGAGAGAAGTCTCTTTAAAGGTCACCTATCGTGCTACGTGTAGGCAATAGCAGAGGTCTCAGATATATACAAATATATAAAAAACATGTCTATGAAGTGTTTTGCTCCAAATACCAAACAGACCCATTCTAGCCATGCCTCATATCCCTCTATTTCACTTCCTGTTTCTAAAGTGATGATTTGGGGTATAAAGCTTTAAAAAAAAGAGGAGGGTCTGAGCTCATGCGGGACCCGGCAGCTACTGTCTAAACTAAATACTGCCGTGATGAAACGCCATATCATGGATTATCAAGGATTCTCTCTGAAACAGGATGGAGCTCAAAGGCTTTCTCTCTTGCCGGTTATACCACAAGGTGAGTTCCTTTTTATTTCCTGCTTCTTCACACACATGCTCTCCAGTACAGGTTAGCTCTGAGTGTTAGCGATGCTAATGTAAACACCGACCATATTACGTCCAAACAGTCGGGCATTGTTTCTGATAGCAACTTTCTGATCGGGCCGTGGGTCCACATTTCAGATATTACGTCATATCGGACGCAATCTGGATCAGCTCCGTTGTTCCCCCGTTTTTAGAGATTTGGGTACGGAGGAAAAGAGAGAGGTTTTATTTTCTGATGCTGCGTGAGTTCCCTGACACACCGGGGACACCCGGGGACACCGGGGACACACCGGGGACACATGGACTCACCGGGGCACGTGGTGACACACGGGGACACGTGGTGATGTAGAAGACATCAAAAGTGACTTTTGCGTGATAGGTCCCCTTAAAGGTGGATCATTTGCACCATCTTTTGTTATATATATCCTGCTTACTTGAAGTAAACGGTTATTTTGTGGTTTTCTGTAATTATTATTGAGTGTTCTTGTATTTTAATGTGTGATTTTAGACCTCGAGACGGGGAAACAGTATTTTGATCTCTCTGTGTGTACAAACATATTTTGAGATTGACATTAAAGTTGACTTTGATAATGTGTAATGGAGGCCCAGTGGGATAGGGTAGATTAACTACACGTGCAAAACAATATATAATTGTTTCTCCACATTGTGAGGGATTAATTAGTGATAGTAAAGAAAACACTGAATCATTTCTATTAAAGAAATATAAAAAGTGGGGATTTTTCAGACATTTCATTGCATTTAGCTGAGGCTTTTATCCAAAGAGACTTACAATAAGTGCATTCGACCAACAAGATACAAACTTGAAGGAAACAGAATCATATAGAACATCAGGTTTCATAGAGCCAAAACATTTCAAGTGCTACTCAACTGGCTTTAGATAAGCCAGTCCTCTGTTAGTATATAAGTGCTTTGTTAGTAATTCTATCGCTCGAAGTGGAGTCGAAAGAGATGAGTTTTCAGTCTGCGCCGGAAGATGTGTAAGCTATCTGCTGTCCTGATGTCAATGGGGAGCTCATTCCACCATTTTGGAGCCAGGATAGCAAACCCACGTGTTTCTGCTGATGGGATCTTGGGTCCCCCTCGCAGTGAGGGTGCAGCGAGCCGTTTGGCCGATGCAGAGCGGAGTGCACGTGCTGGGGTGTACGGTTTAACCATGTCCTGGATGTAGGAAGGGCCAGATCCATTCGCAGCATGGTACGCAAGCACCAGTGTCTTGAAGTGGATTCTAGCAGTTACTGGAAGCCAGTGAAGGAGGGCGGAGGAGCGGAGGAGCGGATTTCATATTTATGAATTCACCACACTTATCCTACAGATCCAGGATTAATCCTC
>JAAKFY010000015.1:34504784-34553845 GCA_011823955.1 Dissostichus mawsoni
AATGAAGAAAGTCCAAAGTGAGACGGATCTGCAGGAACAGAGCAGCGTCCTCCTCCTCAGAGAGAGAGAGAGGCTCTGCTCTCACTCTCTCTGTATTCATGAGAGGAACCAGCTGCTCCTCCATCCCATCATCAAACCATTAACCCCCCCAGTCCTTAACCATCTAAATCTAATGTCTCTGTTAAACACAGACAAGACTAACAATACCATTTAACAAAGCTATTTATTTCCTTTGTACTTGATTATTTGCCCCGGTTGTTTGGTTGTTTGGTTGTTTGTTCAGCATGTAAAGTGGCCTTGGGTTCCTCGAAAGGCGCTATTCAAATATAATCTATTATTATTATTAAAAGGCAATCAGAGCATTGACTTCAGGACAGCAGAAAGCTTACACATCTTCCGGAGCAGACTGAAAACTCATCTCTTTCGACTCCACTTCGAGCGATAGAATTGACTAACAGAGAACTTATATACTAACGAAGGCCTGGCTTATCTAAGCCAGCTGAGTAGCACTTGAAATGTGTTGGCTCTTTGAAACCTGATGTCCTTCTATGATTCTGTTTTCTTCTAGTTTGTATCTTGTTGGTCGAATGCACTTATTGTAAGTCGCTCTGGATAAAAGCCTCAGCTAAATGTAATGTAATAATACCATATGTTTTAAATCAGGGGGGTCCACACTCTTTTCACGAGGGCCACATACAGAAAGATATACGAAGCTGTGGGCCGCTCACTAGAGGTGTGAGCTCCCAGCTCTCCAGAGGGTCGACTTCGTTCTGTCAGCAGCTCATTGTTTAAAACAGAAGCTTCAGAGAGTGACAACAAGAGGGAATACGAAGGGTCTGTTTCAAGGTTCTGTGAATAAGTTATTGGGCTTTTTTCTTATCAACTTAGATTTGTTAGAACATGTTTCTAACTTAATGGACTGAATGTATTTGAAAAGTGGTCTTATTAACTCATGAATACTACTGTGTTATATATGTTCACATATATAGTTAAGAAGTACAATATAAGACGAGCACCAGTTTCCTTTGTGGGCCGTATTACATTATACTTTTTGAATTTGCTGAGGGCCGATTCCAAATGAGTTTGGACACCCCTGCTTTAAATGATTATATGATGATTTGACATTATGGCTAACAGGTGTGTCTTTGTTGGGGGGTACTGGTCCCTCTTGTTGCTGGAGTGATGGTTTGACCAAGTTTTGGATATATGATGGACCAGATCCCTTTAGGTAGACCAGTACCAGGGTAGAGAGGTGCATTGTGGGAGAACTGGAGAGTGTGAAGACCAGTCTGGCTGCAGAGGTCTGATGGTGATATTTCATTACATTTTGTGCAGGAATTAAATCTTAAAATTGTGTCTTTGAGCTGTTAAATGTTTGGGAATTGCCTTCAACTGGGAATGAACTGGGAGAAATGTGCTTTGAAACCGGCTGTGGGAGAAAAAAAGTGATCAAAAATACATGTTTTTATGAGATTGTATTATAAGTGAATACCTCAGTGTGTTTTGGTTGTGATTTTTATGTTTCCAGCAGCGTTATTATTCCTCACCTGCAGGAAACTGGCGTACAATAACTTCTCAGGTGAGTGGGTTTAGGGTATGTGTAGTAACAGATGACATGTAATCAGATTACTAATGTTAGTAAATCATATTAACCCAGATTACATTAGAAAGAGGTGCCGTTAGATTATATTTACACTTGATTGCTTAGATTAAGAAACAGAAGAGGGACAGTTTGAGAAAGGGCAAAGTCTTTCAGGTCAAACACAAATGAAAAGATAACACCACATGTTAGAATGTTTTTTTCTAGTCCGACCAAGCGACGATGGGGGGGTGCAGATTTTGTGGGAGAAGGTGTTATTGCATTAAGCTGCGGGTTATTCCTTTACAGAGAAGAATATTGTTCTGTTGGAGAAAGTGTTGATCATGAAATCAGTCTGCTGTGTCCTCGGGTCGTGGGAAGAAGTCTAATTCAATTGTTCTCGCTCTGAAGACTCGTGGAGGTCAATTTGTCTTAATATCTTATTTAGGAACGGGTTGATAGTCGATGTGTAAATGTGTGATCTGTTCATGTTAAACACCTTCCACAAATGGGATAAGGAAACATTTATTTGCATTTTGATGCAGACATTTTGCATATTGCACCTTTAGTTCATAAGGAGAGTTTGATTAAACTAACTGCAAATACTTAATATGCAAAATGCATTTTATTTAAAGGGAAAACATATAGTTGTGGACTGTGCATGCTCAAAGAGACCAAATAATACAATCACAAGTTGTTTTGACGCATTTTGATGCAGAAATGTTGCATATTGCACGTTTTTAGTCTAATAACAGCAGATAACTTCAGTTTATGAGTATTTTAGTGAAATGTAAAATATACACAGTGATGTCAGAGTCTGCAGATCCTCCACACTGTCTCTTTAACTCTGTGCACGAGGGGTGCAGCTTTGTGAGGTTTTCCCTGTGCAGCAGCAGACTGAATGAAGTGTGAAGGCTGGAGAGAGGAAACGGTCAAGATGGCAGCTGAGCGGTGATGTTTGGGGGGCTTTATCTGCAGGATGAGGATCTTTTGGGGGGGATTTAGCTATAGCTTTAGCTGCATCTTCCCTTTTGTATTCCCCGTGTTTCTCTGCCATGCACGGGAGCGCGCTGCAGGACGCTGTGCGGGAGCGCGCACTGGATTCCTCCGAGGACCCTTTAACGCACCGTTTCTGCGGAATTGCAATGCATGCTGGCCGGGGTGTGTGCTGTGTGTGCGGATAGACACACACACACACACACACACACACGCACGCACACACACACACACACACACACACACACACACACACACACACACACCACACAGACAGACAGACATGTGTTGGTCTGTCTGCAGCGTGCACAGTAAATAAAGCCGCAAACACACATTGATGGAGTGATTTTAACCCTTTGTGTCGACACACACACACACGTGCACAGAGCTGATATCATGTCCGAGGCTCGGAGCCCCGACCCCCCCCTGATCGTGGAAATCGATCCGGATTTCGAGCCCCAAAAGCGGCCGCGCTCGTGCACCTGGCCGCTGCCCCGTCCAGAGTCCGGAGACAAACCGGGCATTAGTGACGTCATCCCGGAGGAAGAGGATGATGAGGATGATGAGGATGAAGATGATGGGGGGTCTGCTGTTGTGGTGAAGCCCCGCCGGGTTTTGAGCTCCGTGTCCCGGCCTGTGGAGGTGAATCTGCCCGCTGATGATGGGTCTCTTTCCCCGGCTTTAACGCCCCCTACAGCCGGCCTGAGGAAGGCTTCTTCCCGCAGGAACGCCTGGGGGAACTTCTCCTACGCGGATCTGATCTCTCAGGCCATAGAGAGCTCCCCGGAGAACAGGCTCACTTTGGCCCAGATCTACGACTGGATGGTGAGGTCCGTGCCGTACTTCAAGGACAAAGGAGACACTAACAGCTCCGCGGGATGGAAGGTGAGAGAGAGGAGGTCAAATAAAGTCAAAATGTCCAAAAATAAACTCTGCAGGCTGGAAGGTGAGACAGAGGAGGCTGAGACCTGAACAGAGACCACCTGCTGGGTCCCGGTGGAGACACATCAGTGCACATAGAGGCAGGTATGGGGGAGGAAGGGGAGGCAAACACAGGTTATTATCCGACATCCACCATGGAGAGGAGGGTCTATTATTAGGGTATTATATTCTTTATTATAAGGTTTATTATAAGGTATATCTGGGTGTGCATATCAGCGGGGATATTAATGCAAAAATAAAGCTCACATTCAAGTCCAAATGTAGAGAAAGAAGCAAACATGTCAAAGTGGAAATGTGACAACGTCCAAATGTAGAGAATTTAAAATACAGAGAATAAAGTCGTAATGTTAAAAAGATGGTGAGACGCTGCTGAAACCACAGCAAAGACCCCCTGGTCCCTGTGTGAGGACAGCAGGTAGAGATGGGGGAGGAAGGGGAGGCAGACAGGTTATTATCCCCCCCCCCCCTGAGAGGAGGGTCTATTATCAGGTTCATTTGAAGGTGTGTTTGGGAGGGTTTGGGATATTAAAGGCCGCTGTGGATGTGAGCTGTTAGCGGTCAAAAGGCGAGAGTGAGGCCGAAATGTCGAGAACAAACCAGAAACGCTGAGAAGTCAGAAGGTCTTGAATTAAGTTGGGATGTCCACAATAAAGCCCCAACGTCAAGAATGAACCCAACATATTGAGAAGTGGAAAATAAAGTTGAATGTTGAGCAAAAATATAGTCAAAAAGTCAACAAATAAATTCAAAATGAACAAAATATAGTCAAAATGTGTGTGAAGTGTAAACAGGAAGTAGATCTCAGTCTGCAGCTTCTGATTTTAAGGATTAGTTCGGGCTGGAAAACCAATTCCTCCGTCCTGGAATCAAGTCTGATGAAAGCTCAGAGCTTTGCAGGGTTTAGATGGTGGGGGGGGGGGGGCAGAAAAACTCTGGAAATATATAGTCTGTAATCCTGCAGGACTGGAGGGTGAGGGGTGCAGGAAGACGTTTCCTGTGTTAAAGGGGGGGGGGGGGGGAACGTGCATCCCAGTGTCTCAAAGGACTTGTTTTGTGAAAACCCCAAATATTCACTTTAATGTGATAAAAATAGGACAAATATCCACGTTTGAGACATTAGAGACATTTGAGACATTAGAGACATTTGAGACATTAGACATTTGAGACATTTGAGACATTTGAGACATTAGAGACATTAGAGACATTTGAGACATTTGAGACATTAGAGACATTTGAGACGTTAGAGACATTAGAGACATTTGAGACATTAGACATTAGAGACATTTGAGACATTAGAGACATTTGAGACATTAGACATTAGAGACATTTGAGACATTAGAGACATTTGAGACGTTAGAGACATTAGACATTAGAGACATTTGAGACGTTAGAGACATTTGAGACATTAGAGACATTTGAGACAATAGACATTAGAGACATTTGAGACGTTAGAGACATTAGAGACATTAGAGACATTTGAGACATTAGAGACATTTGAGACATTAGAGACATTTGAGACGTTAGAGACATTAGAGACATTAGAGACATTAGAGACGTTAGAGACATTAGAGACATTAGAGACATTTGAGACGTTAGAGACATTAGAGACATTAGAGACATTTGAGACGTTAGAGACATTAGAGACATTAGAGACATTAGAGACGTTAGAGACATTAGAGACATTTGAGACATTAGACATTAGAGACATTTGAGACGTTAGAGACATTAGAGACATTAGAGACATTAGAGACGTTAGAGACATTAGAGACATTAGAGACATTTGAGACGTTAGAGACATTAGAGACATTAGAGACATTTGAGACGTTAGAGACATTAGAGACATTAGAGACATTTGAGACGTTAGAGACATTAGAGACATTAGAGACATTAGAGACATTAGAGACATTAGAGACATAGTACACATTTAGGATTTGTGTTTAAAAGCTGAATTTGATGTTTTTTAGACCGTTATTGGCAAAACCTTAGATTCTTTTCCAGCCCAAGTAGATCTTTGGTAGGGCAGACTGCAGAGCATATTTTATATATTTAAACATGAGAATAGAAGTCGTTCTTGCAGATTAGTCTCTAAATGATTGGTTCTGTCTGAAAATATTGAAACGTGCATCCCAGTGTCTCAAATGTCTTGTTTTGTCAGTATAAACAAAAAAATATTCACTTTAATATAAAATACATTGAAAAAATCACCATATTTGAGACATTAGAGACATTTGAGACATTAGAGACATTAGAGACATTAGAGACATTTGAGACATTAGAGACATTAGAGACATTGAGACATTAGAGACATTAGAGACATTTGAGACGTTAGAGACATTAGAGACATTTTGTTGAGAAACATTTCATGGTTTTAATGTTTTACACAATTTGGATCAGATATTGTTTTACTTCTTTTTTGGTAGAAATACAAATAAATATAGATTTTTCTCTCCAGCTGAAATATATGTGATTTAGTGCAGAGAATATTTCCATATATAACAACGTGAGAAGAGAACATTATAAGAAAGATCATTATTAGGTTTTGATAAATGCAGCAGCTCTGCTTCTAAAAGAGAAATATGTATTTGATGTTTGTGCGTCTGTAAAGCTGCAGAGAGGTGTGACATTATACACACACCACACACACACACACACACACACACACACACACACTGACCTACATTATATACAGTCAGCTGATTGATTCTGTTGCCTCGTGAACATAAAAAGGACAGAGTGGCACACAGCAAATATTCTGCAGAGAAAATGACAGATTTACAGATTTATCAACATTTCAACCTCATTTTTCTGCAGAAATGTTTTTAAGTTTAGTTTCCAGAACCTCAAATCTGCTTGATATCAAATTAAAGTGAATATCTTATGTTGTTTTTACTGACAAAACGAGACTTTTGACCGGGGAGGGAGGGATTTTAGCCTCTGCAGACCATTTACATGCACTATATATAGTTTTTAGTTTTCTTCTGTTCTGATTGTATGTGAAGCGTCTTGGAGCATTAGGAAAAGCGCTATAAAAATCCAATGTGTTATTAATATGATGACTATAGAACACTCAGAGGGCTTTAACTCCTTCATATCTGTGGTCCTTCTGCAGTTTGAGGAGTGAAATCTCTGACAGCTGGATTTAACTCAACTGAATTCGACTGTCAGAGCATTAAGATGGACCCGTCTTTTCTGAAGCTGCAGATGTTCAGAAATGTTGAGGGAGATCCTGCAGAAAAGAGAGTAATGGCTCACAGTAAATGCACCAATAAGAGCACAGTGTAAAGAGGGTTTCGTCCCTCCCACTCTCTCTCTCTCTCTCTCTCTCTAATGCTTTATGGTCTTCATTTCTTCGATTGCAATGGTTTTAAAAACCCTCAGATTCTCAGTTTGTTGAATCAGAATCAGGTTTATCGCCAGGTTCCTTCACACAGACAAGGAATCTGCTTTGGTATCTGGTGGTGAGGACATCAACTATCTAATAAAACAAGCTGCAAAGTAGGAAACAAAAGAAATATATAAGGATAATACAGTATTTACACCACATTAAAATGTAACTAAATAACCTTAACAGCTAAAAACAACAACAAAATATATTGCAACCCTGTCAGAAAGGACTGAAGGTTGCACTGATTCAGATTTTGTGGACAAAGGTCAAGGGTCACTGTTTTCTGAGGTTATCAGCAGGAGAGATTTCCTTTTTCTGACCCTTTGAAGGATTTGAAGGATTTGAAGGATTTGAAGGAGGCCTGAGGAGGCGAGAAAATATCCATATACTTGATTTTGTGTCTCAAAAATATCTGGCAACCCTATCATTCTATTTCTTGAGACGCCCACATATTACATAGCGTTTCTGATCACAGACCCACAGACAGACAGCTGCTTTGTTCCGGTTTAATGCACCTTTTAGGTCTCATTCTTGTAGTTCATCTAATCTAGAGGGTTGTCTCACTCCCCAAGCTACTCGTTGATATCTGGGAACATGTGGCCAAACAAAAGGCTTTGTAACTGTCAGACGATTGGAAAAACGTCATTATTTTTGGAGGAAAACATAATCTTTGTATTTACAAGTGTCTGATCAGTCACTGCCCTTGTTTGTTTATGTATTGATGTATAATTATATCAGCTGTAATGCAAGGAATACAACTCTGTTTTCTCCTACAGGAAGTACATGCATTTAATAATGTCCGCCCTTCTGATTCTGTTAGTCGACTCGTTGGTGCTTTTTGTGAAATAAGACTTTTTTGTAGTCGGTTCAGAATCAGACTTCCTCTATAAGTCCCACTGAACGGACATTAACATATTTACAGCAAAGAGACACTTCTGATAGAGACACAATGAAAACAGTATTTAGTTAAAGGGGACCTATCATGCAAAAGTCACTTTGTGATGTCTTTTCTACATCACCACGTGTCCCCGGTGTGTCCCCGGTGTGTCCCCGGTGTGTCCCCGGTGTGTCAGGGAACTCACGCAGCGTCAGGAAATAAAACCCTCTCTCTTTTCCTCCGTACCCAAATCTCTAAAAACGGGGGAACAACGGAGCTGATCCAGATTTGCGTCCGATATGACGTAATATCTGAAATGTGGACCCACGGCCCTATCAGAAACGTTGCTATCAGAAACAATGCCCGACTGTTTTGGACGTAATATGGTCGGTGTTTACATTAGCATCGCTAACACTCAGAGCTAACCTGTACTGGAGAGCATGTGTGTGAAGAAGCAGGAAGTAAAAAGGAACTCACCTTGTGGTATAACCGGCAAGAGAGAAAGCCTTTGAGCTCCATACTGTTTCAGAGAGAATCCTTGATAATCCATGATATGGCGTTTCATCACGGCAGTATTTAGTTTAGACAGTAGCTGCCGGGTCCCGCATGAGCTCAGACCCCTCCTCTTTATTTGTTAAAGCTTTATACCCAAAATCATCACTTTAGAAACAGGAAGTGAAATAGAGGGATATGAGGCATGGCTAGAATGGGTCTGTTTGGTATTTGGAGCAAAACACTTCATAGACATGTTTTTTATATATTTGTATATATCTGAGACCTGTGCTATTGCCTACAAATAGCACGATAGGTCCACTTTAGTTAAGTATGAGCACACATATTCAGCATTTAAATACAATAATTACCAGAATTATAAACAAAACAAGTAGAAAGTATTGAAGTAGCTGCAGAATGACGGTAGTAAATAATATATTTCCTAGTATAAAGTATATCATGCACAGTTATTGCAGGTATTGGTTAGTGCAAAACGCATAAGCAGCCAGTAGTCAAATGTAAACATAGTTAGTTAATTAGTTAGTTCGTGTTCTGAGCACATCTCTGGTGAAACAAGATTTAAAGAGCAGATTTTGCGTGATCCTTTGGGAGGATCTCTGATTTAGAGCTCTGTGGATTCAATCAAATGATCCCTTAATAGAGAAGTATAGAAAGCTCCTTAGTATCTTATCTTATCCCTAATTTAACGGCTGTCCTTTGTTGTTGTTGTTGTTGTTGCAGAACTCGATCCGGCACAACCTGTCTCTGCACAGCCGCTTCCTGAAGCTCCAGAACGAGGGAACGGGGAAGAGTTCGTGGTGGATCCTGAACCCCGAGGAGGGCAAAGGGAAAGCTCCTCGACGACGAGCCGTATCCATGGACAACAGCAAGAACATCAGAGGAGCGAGAGGACGAGCCGCGAAGAAGAAGAAGGCGTCGCTTCAGAACCAGAACCATCCGAACCAGGTTTATTACCAGGTATGTCTTGGCGTTTTAATCCGTTTCTACCTTTAATCTCCACTTTCCTCTATCGGGGTTGTAGGTTATGACGCACCTCTCTTTGGCCACGTTTACACGGAGACGAAACGGAGACGAAAACGAATCTTAGTCGATATCAAAAAAGTCTTCCGTCCACACGGAATCGGCTCAAGCAACGTGTCCGTCCACACGGGACCGCTCGACCCGCTGGAGACGCTGGAGTACATATGCCGGGCCTGTAAGTGGCGCTGTCCTCCGCCACAAAATACACCAAAAGCAGCGAATAAGACCCCCCGAGCATGGTTGCCATGGTTGCCCTTCTGGTTATTCTCCGCGGTGGATTTAGCAACATGTAGTTCATGTCGTTCTCCAGGTCCACTTGTTGCTGATGGTTGCGGTAGAGGAGCTGTAGATGTTGCACTAACATCTGTATCACGGTCAGTAGCGTCTGGAGCACGAACGCAACCCTGTGATCCGCCATTGTTGTTGTTGTTGGCGAAACACATCAGCAATGACGCGGGGGTGAGCAGCAGAGGTGGGGAGAGGCGGGGCTATGGCGTCATCGTTATCAGGAAATGATCGTATTGGGCGTACACACGGAGCCGTTTGGCCCCCCAGAGCGTTTCGTCCACAGATCTACCCACCCTGGGACCCGTTACCGTTATCGTTATCCGCGTTTCCGTGTCGGCCTCGTGTGGCCGAACCGTCTATACCAGTGGTTCTCAACCTGTGGTACGCGTACCACTGGTGGTACGCCAGCTCCCGCTAGTGGTACGCGGAGGAATCTGACATCATTTTTTTTTTTTTTTTTAATAATAAGATTTTTTTTTTTTAAATTTTTTTACATTTTATTTAACCTTTATTTAACCAGATGAAAACATTGAGACAAAATCTCATTTACAATGCTGACCTGGCCAAGAAGACAGCAACGTTACACGTTCTTACACATAACACAGACATATAAAATACAGAGAACACAACTAAGTAAACAAAAAGACGAAAAGCAGTCCCTACATTGAGCACATTTGGGACAGAAAGGTACACTACTTATTACTGCAAGAGCAGCTGGTGGTAAGGACCTCAGACAACTTCAATTTAAACAGGCTATAGGGACAAGTGCCATCAGTTTGAGGCTTGATTGAATAACATTAATTACAAAATAAATCATACTATCAAAATACTACAACGAATGAAAATAAGCTTGAGATAATTGAAACTGTGGTTTAAATAAGTTCTAATAGGCTATTGTTGTTTTTAGATTTAGAAACGAACATTTTTTTTTCTTTTTTCTGGCGTTGCTAATGACGACCATACTACCCGCGAACGATTAGTGAACGTTGCAAGCAAGCTAAAGAAAGAAGAAAGCTGAATGATGTTGTGAGAGAGGTACAGAGGAGAATATTACCAGCGAAAGTGAACAAGTGAATGAGGAGGAGGACAGTCATCAACCGAGCACAAGCGCAGGCTCCGCCAGCAACGCAAAAGTGATATGCACAGCCACAACGCTGTGATGGAGGAGAGAAGTGACTCAGGAAGAAGGCATTTGCACGAGAGAGAGAGAGAGAGAGAGAGAGAGAGAGAGAGAGAGAGAGAGAGAGAGAGAGAGAGAGAGAGAGAGAGAGAGAGAGAGAGAGAGAGAGAGAGAGAGAGAGAGAGAGAGAGAGAGAGAGAGAGAGGAGAGAGAGAGAGAGAGAGAGAGAGAGAGAGAGAGAGAGAGAGAGAGAGAGACAGAGACAGAGACAGAGACAGAGAGAGAGAGAGAGAGACAGAGACAGAGACAGAGACAGAGACAGAGACAGAGACAGAGACAGAGACAGAGACAGAGACAGAGAGAGAGAGAGAGAGAGAGAGAGAGAGAGAGAGAGAGACAGGACGAGACAGAGACAGAGACAGAGACAGAGACAGAGACAGAGACAGAGACAGAGACAGAGACAGAGACAGAGAGAGAGAACTGCTCTTTGTACATGTAGCTGTGGCTGACAATAAATAATGTTATTATGAATACATGTGCCTCCGAGTCCTGCATGAACTGTGCATAGACTGTATTTTAACATGGTCATATGGTGGAACTTGGAGAGACAACTATTTTCTCAGGTGGTACTTGGTGTAAAAAGGTTGAGAACCACTGGTCTATACGATAGAGAACTGTAGCGGATAGAACCCGTTTCGTCTCCGTGTGGACGTGGCCTTTGTTTCCAAACTAACTTTGCGGAGGTCGTTGTACACTGGAAGAAATGCTGCTCCAAAAACAAGTTAAACAATAATGAAAACAAGGTGTTTTCTCTTGAAATAAGTCAAAAAATCTGCCAATAGAACAAGTGAAACTTAGCTGGTGAGAGAACTTGAAATAAGAAGGGATTTAGATAAATCACATCTTGTAATCAGCAGAACTCATTTTGAACTAATTCACCAGAATCAGGAAATGTTGTTACAAAATAATCCACAAACGCTCAAAGGTTTTCTGTTTTCTGATGTTAGTTAGTGATTTTCTAATAAATATGTAAAAGAATATGTGTTTCATCTGAGATACAAAATAAGATGTTTTGACTTAACAAGATGATGCATTGTCTAAAAACAAGAGCCTATATCTCACTGCAGTGTTACTCCTGAAGTTATCATGTCTTCTATCAGGAGGAGAGACACATTCTGACTAGATATCAGACACAGATACTGGACAAGATTTAGAGTTTTTGTGGTGTAGCGTTGAATCAAATCAAATGTATTAATTAAATCCAGGCGGCGTACAAACATGAAGACAAACTTCCTCGTAACTCTCTCTCTCTCTCTCTCTCTCTCTCTCTCAGAGAGAGTTACTTTGAAGCGAGGAAGTTTGTCTTCATGTTGGTACGAGAGAGAGATTGATAGGTACTTTATTGATCCCAATTTGGGAAATGTTCACGTTGCAGCAGCATAAAAAACAAGGCAATGTACATAAGAGAAACTAAGACACAAGAAATAAATAATCCAAAATATTTCTGAAATAGAAATAAAATAGCATTAAAAAGTTAAGTTAAGTAAAAAAAAAAGACTTACACACAAACTGAAAGATTGGCAATAAAGTGAATTGACTTTGACTTTAACAGATCTTGTGTACATTGTGTGCGCTCAGGTGTCTCTTCAGGAAGTTGGATCAGAGAGTAACTTCCTCTCAAAGTGGACAGGAAGTCCCGCCTCCCGAAGCAGCGAAGAACTCGACGCTTGGACCGATTTCCGCTCTCGAACAAACTCAAACGCCTCAACGCTCAGCGGACGTTTGTCGCCAATTCTCGCCAACCTGGAGCTAGACGAGGGTTTGGAGGAGGGTACGAACTCTCCTCTGTCCCCCATGTTGTTCTCTCCTCCTCCAGCAGCATCTCTCCCTCCACCCTCTCAGAACTTAACCTGAACGACATGGTGTCAGAAAACTGCTGGACAACGTGGCGTCGCAGCAGCCAAACGAGGAAGAAGAGGGCGATTCGTGCTCAGTTTTCAGCTTCAGCGGCGCAGAAAGTAGTCCCTCTGCCCTCGGCCTCTTCACGCCTCCGTGCATCGCCCTGAGGACGGCGCCCATGCAGACGATCCAGGAGAACAAACAGACCTGGTTCTCTTCGGTCTGCAACGCTCAGACTCTTTACTCTGGTAGGAAAGAGTTATAAGATAAGATGAGAGAAGTTAAGATAAGTTAAGTTAAGATAAGATAAGATAAGATGAGAGAAGTTAAGATAAGATAAGATAAGTTAAGATAAGATAAGATGAGAGAAGTTAAGATAAGTTAAGATAAGATGAGAGAAGTTAAGATAAGATAAGATAAGATGAGAGAAGTAAAGATAAGATAAGATGAGAGAAGTTAAGATAAGATAAGATAAGATGAAAGAAGTTAAGATAAGATAAGATAAGATAAGATAAGATGAGAGAAGTTAAGATAAGTTAAGATAAGAGAAGTTAAGATAAGAAAGATAAGATGAGAGAAGTTAAGATAAGATAAGATGAGAGAAGTTAAGATAAGATAAGATGAGAGAAGTTAAGATAAGATAAGATAAGATGAGAGAAGTTAAGATAAGTTAAGATAAGATAAGATGAGAAAAGTTAAGATAAGATAAGATGAGAGAAGTTAAGATAAGATAAGATAAGATGAGAGAAGTTAAGGTAAGATAAGATGAGAGAAGTTAAGATAAGATAAGATAAGATGAGAGAAGTTAAGGTAAGATAAGATGAGAGAAGTTAAGATAAGATAAGATGAGAGAAGTTAAGGTAAGATAAGATGAGAGAAGTTAAGATAAGATAAGATGAGAGAAGTTAAGGTAAGATAAGATGAGAGAAGTTAAGATAAGATAAGATAAGATGAGAGAAGTTAAGATAAGAGAAGATAAGATAAGATAAGATAAGATAAGTTAAGATAAGAGAAGTTAAGATAAGAGAAGTAAGATAAGATAAGATAAGTTAAGATAAGATAAGATGAGAGAAGTTAGATAAGATAAGTTAAGATAAGTTAAGATAAGATGAGAGAAGTTAAGATAAGTTAAGAGAAGTTAAGATAAGTTAAGATAAGATAAGTTAAGATAAGATAAGATAAGATAAGATGAGAGAAGTTAAGTTAAGATAAGATAAGATGAGAGAAGTTAAGAGAAGTTAAGATAAGAGAAGTTAAGATAAGATAAGATAAGATGAGAGAAGTTAAGATAAGATAAGTTAAGATAAGTTAAGTTAAGATAAGATAATGCCTTTTCATAAGAGATATTGTGAATGGGGGAAATAGAGGGATTTATTGACACTTTCTTGATTTTGTTTCAGGACCTTCAGAGCCACGACCTCCGACTCAGTCCGACCCTCTGATGTCTCAGGTCGGAGCCGCTGCCATCGCGCTGCAGAATTCACGCCGAAACGCCACGATTCTGCACAAAAAAGACCCCGAGGAAAACGACGCCAAACCGGTCCCGAAGTCTCCCGTTAAGCTGACCTCAGACCTGGATCTGGACGTGTTTAACGGAGGGTTGGAGTGCGATTTGGACGCTATTATCCGCAACGAGCTGATGGACGACGACTGTCTGGACCTCAGCTTCGACTCGCGCCTCGCCGCCGTTAGTTAGTGTTCTGAGGGACGAAACAACTCTCCATAAAACTTCCCAAAAAACCTGGTAAACACAAGATTTTAAAGGTCTCCTATCATCCTGTTCTTCATCAATATATCCCAGGTCTCAGATATATACAGAGCCTGTCTCTGATTGGCTGAAACACCAAACAGATCATTGCAGCATTACCCATAATCCCCTCTGTTTCAGCCCTGTTTCCAAAGTGCTGATTCTCTGTCTGTTACTTTAGATGAAAATAAGGAGCCCCTCCCCACGCCCCTCTGAGAGACATTTGGTTACAAAGAACTCAATGGTGCTCTAGGAGGAGATTCAGGTGATAAGGGGGGGGGGGGTTACCTTGGTTGCTGATTGGCTAATGGTTACACAAGACAAAACATCGTTATGACATCATCAAGTGGCCAAAATCTGATCAGCTCATTTTCAGACAGGTTTTTATAGAAATGGATCAGGAGAAAAAGAGAGAGAATCTTTGTTCCTGAAACTTTCAGAGTCTCTTTACACAGAGGGGACACATGTTGATGTAGAAGAGACATGAAGAAGAGGGGACACATGTTGATGTAGAAGAGACATGAAGAAGAGGGGACACATGTTGATGTAGAAGAGACATGAAGAAGAGGGGACACATGTTGATGTAGAAGAGACATGAAGAAGAGGGGACACATGTTGATGTAGAAGAGACATGAAGAAGAGGGGACACATGTTGATGTAGAAGAGACATGAAGAAGAGGGGACACATGTTGATGTAGAAGAGACATGAAGAAGAGGGGACACATGTTGATGTAGAAGAGACATGAAGAAGAGGGGACACATGTTGATGTAGAAGAGACATGAAGAAGAGGGGACACATGTTGATGTAGAAGAGACATGAAGAAGAGGGGACACATGTTGATGTAGAAGAGACATGAAGAAGAGGGGACACATGTTGATGTAGAAGAGACATGAAGAAGAGGGGACACATGTTGATGTAGAAGAGACATGAAGAAGAGGGGACACATGTTGATGTAGAAGAGACATGGTTGATGTAGAGAGAGAAGAGGGGACACATGTTGATGTAGAAGAGACATGAAGAAGAGGGGACACATGTTGATGTAGAAGAGACATGAAGAAGAGGGGACACATGTTGATGTAGAAGAGACATGAAGAAGAGGGGACACATGTTGATGTAGAAGAGACATGAAGAAGAGGGGACACATGTTGATGTAGAAGAGACATGAAGAAGAGGGGACACATGTTGATGTAGAAGAGACATGAAGAAGAGGGGACACATGTTGATGTAGAAGAGACATGAAGAAGAGGGGACACATGTTGATGTAGAAGAGACATGAAGAAGAGGGGACACATGTTGATGTAGAAGAGACATGAGAAGTGGATTTTGCAGAATAGGTGACCTTTAAAGTAAATGTACAGTTCTGTGGATTCAGTCAAATAATGGAGGTATAAAAAGTTCGCTAGTGAAGTTCAATAAAGTAAATCTTATCTCTAATTGATCACAGCTGGTCGGTTAGCTAGTTGCTAAATCCACGTTTAAAATCCAATGGAAAAAACCCATTGTTTTTTGTGAAAGGCACGAGGGAGATGCTGCCTTCAGGGTCCAACACGGAAAAAACGACATCTCTTACAGCTCTGTATCGTCCTGAGGGAGGAACAGTGTATGCATCCAGTTTGTTCTGTATTTAAGGACACATGTCTTGACGGACGCTTCAGAAACAGACTTTCTGTTAAAAGCATCAACTCGTGTTAGTCTCAGGGAAAACACTCGTCACTCTTTTCTTCCTGAAAAAAAACCTTTTGCCAAACCAGCCGTCGGTTTACAGAGAACTTCATTAACGTGGACGATACTTGACGAGCGTTTTTTATTCAATTAACGGACTGAAAGTGTTCATTATAAGCTTTTCTTTTCCCCCATTGATGCAACGAGGCACCACATATCAGTGTGTAGAGATAACGTGTGTTGTGTTGTTGTGTGTGTTGTGTGTGCTTTCTCTGTATGTTTCCCTTTCCCTGAGGTTTGGGTGACATTACTGTGAATGCTGTTCCTTCAGAAGAGGCATCACTGATATTAATAATAATGGTGTTTCTGCTGCAGATCCTCTTCACCATCGTCCCCTCCTCTTCCACTTTCTGCAATATCTCATCCCCAAAATAAGGATATATAGAAACAGGATTTAGTTGTTACATTAAACGTTAGATTTGTGTTAAGAGGAGAAACTACAGGTGAATATATACAGGTGCAACCGCTCTACAAACTCTTTGGGAACGATGCACACTACAGAAACTCAATGTCTCTCCTCCTGATGTGAGACATGATAACTCCAGGAGTAACACTGCAGTGAGATATAGGCTCTGGTTGCATCATCTTGTTAAATCAAACATCTTACTTTGAGTCGTATCTCAGATGAAACACATATTCTTTTACATATTATTAGAAAATCACCAACTAACGTCAGAACACAGAAAACCTTTGAGCATTTGAGGATTATTTGTAACAAGATCTCCTGATTCTGGTGAAATGTAGTTCAGAATGAGTTCTGCTGATAATTACAAGATGTGATTTATCTAAATATCCCTTCTTACTTCAAGACATCTTAGCAAGCTGATGTTCACTTGTTCTATTGGCAGATGTTTGGACTTATTTCAAGAGAAAACACCTTGTTTTCATTATTGTTGAACTTGTTTTTGGAGCAGTGCAGATATAAAAAACACAGATCAAAACACACTCCGAAACATCTTCAGCAACTTGAAACTTCCCTCTTCATTACTGACATTAACACGATTATCTTTTACATTACAGGATGTCTGACAGATGATGTTTACATATGCTAATGAGGCGTTATGTCATGCTGAGTTTAGGAGAACTCTGCAGCAGATAGTGAAAGAACTCCTGGATGTGAGTTATTCCCACTACTCTGAAAGAAGACGTGAATACAGTCTCTTTATATTTCCTCCGGTAGAATCTTTCCTCGGTGCTTTAACAGACAATATGTCGTTTTCAGTCCTCCAACAGGGGCTGGGTGAGAAATCAAAGAAAACACCCACAGTATTTTAAATATCGCCAAAATATGTCTGCGTTTCGGAGGATTTACAAAGTATAGATTTAAAGGGATTATGTGGACGAGCTCTTTGTGTTGACATGAATCAGCTGTTACTCTCCATCCTCGCTGAGTCTCGTTTGTTTGTTTGTTTACTTTTCCACATGATCGTATTCCCACATTTCCAACGCCTCAATCTGGTCTCCATGGAAACGAAGGTGTTAAATCCTGATGAGTGAACTCTCGGGTGTTTCCTTGAATTCTTGCAGAACACGTTATTGCTCTCTCGTCCAAAGTGAACGGAGCATCAGACGAAGATCAGTGTGAAAACACCTGTTGGTCACTAAAGCCTGCAGAAGTCTTATTGAAAGACTTACTGCACACAGTCTCATCTGCTGTAAGCTAACGTAGTAATACTCTCTGCAACTCTCCAGTCAAACGATGCATAAAAGGATCCTTTGTCCCCAGATCTAAACAAACGGACCGTCTGTGTTCTTCATTGAAATGCAACTTGTGATCAGCCCTAATGTGCAGACATGATATTAATTGTATATATTTTACACAAAGCTATTATAATAAATGCATAACATGCTGAATGGATTGTTTCAGGGATATGAATCACTTTGTAGTTACTATGTCTTTGTGTAAAGAGAATGAACTCTAGGGATGGTTGGGGAGGGTTATTCCTTTGATGACACAGAAACATTGAATCTTCATCTCTTATTTCTTTAGGGATTTTCTTCAAATAAATTCTGATATGTCTTTCTAATCTCATCTTCACATCCTGAGGTTTATTCTTTTACTAAATGATTCCTGAGTAACTCACTGCCAATCACACTCCTCCTCCTCCTGATCCTCCCCTCTCCTCTCCTCTCCTCTCCCTCCTCCTCCTCCTCCTCTCTTCCCCTCCTCCTTTCCTCTTCTCCTCCTCCTCCGATCCCTCCTCCTCCCTCCTCCTCCTCTCCTCCTGATCCTCCTCCTCCTCCTCCTCCTCCTTGCTGTATCAGATCTGGTGCATGTAAATAAATAAATACACTTTAAAGAAGGTGTGTGTGTGTGTGTGTGTGGCCTAGCATTACTATACTTGTGGGGACCTAAATCTGTTTACAGTCACGTGTGGGACTCGCCTCCCTTATGGGGACAAAATGGAGGTCCCCATAAGGGGAATCATTAATTTTAGGGTGAAGACTTGGTTAGGGGGGTTAGGCATGTGTTGGTTAGGGTTAAGGTTAGGATAAGTCTCCAGGAAATGCAGTAAGTCAATGTAATGTCCCTGAAGTGATGTATACATGTGTGTGGTGTGTGGTGTGTGGGTGTTTTATTTCTGTCTGCAGAGATAATAATGCAGGCTGCAGGAGGAGCTCTGCTATTGGCTAATCACCTCCTGCTGACAGCCAATCACACGCTGTATCCGGGAGGAGCATGTCATGTTTCAATACCGTACATCTTAAAGGGACATTTCACCACAAAATCACCAAAGCATTTCTCCTTTCCCCTGCGCTTTAAAAATGTATTAAAGATAATAAAAGAGACATGAAGCACTTCCAAAGCTGTGTCTTATATCAAGTGAATGTCCATGCATGCGTTTGCCGGCACTCAGCACGGTAAGAGACATTTAAATGGTACAAAAAATAAGCAAATAAAGAAAACATTTCAAAGAATAAAATCTGTACAAAAAAGAGAATACAGTGTGAAGATGTCAAATAACAAATGTGTACAGTGCATCCATTTAAAAAAGGTTTAACAGCTGTCTTTAAACACATCCCTTTTTATAGATACTATCATAGAGTGCAGCGTTAGCGCCCCACAGGTCACAGGCAGTCACTGAGGACAGAAGAAGAACATTTACTGTATTATTCAAATGTTGACGTTGACTTCAGGTAACACACAAACACACCCTCTTGTCTGTGCTTTAACTGCTAACCTTTCATAAAGATTATTACAGGTCTTTAGATTAATGCACTTAACGATATTTTATGTGCAGTACTGTACACAAAAAGTAAACAGAGGTTTTTATAAAGGTTTACTGTTGACTTTTCTCGGATGACCTTCTCCAAAAAATAGAGATTTCTTCAGGAACAGTTCGTCATGTAATAACTAGAGAATGGAACTCCTGTGGAAGTTGCGGTGTGAATGCGGAAAAGCTGACGTGTAATAGTCAAATTATGCTTAATATTTCTGGGATTATGACAGTTATGAATGTCCCGAGTAATGGCGAGCATGTCCTTATTGAGCGGCACGTTTTGATGTTCCAACGGAGATTCTGCAACGCAAAATGTGGGAGAGGAAGGCAATCAAAACAGATGGAGAACATACAGTGTGTTGTGAATACTTCCCTTCCCCAGAGGGTCTCAGCTGTTTCCAGTGGTGTAAAGATAGGAAAGAGTCCCGGCCTGGATCTGAAACGTCTGTCCCTGGATGTTTTGGGGGGGTATCTGTTCACTGATAGGCTGTGAGAGGAGGGGGGGTCCATGATGTAAGGGGGTCCATGATGTAGGGGGGGTCCATGATGGAGGGGGGTCCATGATGGAGGGGGGGTCCATGGTGACACGATGACAGCTGATCCAGGGCCTCTTTACTCAGTGTGATGACGTGAACTCCCTCGAGTCTGGAGGGGGCGGAGTCTGCTGAGGCCCCGCCCCCATGGGTGAGGAGGGTGAGTCTGGGGGCGGAGTCTGTTGAGGCCCCGCCGCCAGACTCCGCCTCCTCCGTGGTGATGATGCTGATCTCCTGGTTCTGACCCGAAACGAAGCTCAGGTCGTCCGTCACCACCAGCTGGATCTGCTGCAGGGCGCCTCGCTGCTGAGAGGGGGGTAAATAATAACAAATACTCTAAAAGCCATAGCATAGTACGATACGATACGATATACTGTATTGTCTCCGTAAGGAAATAGGATGAGGATAGGAGAGCTTTAAATAAACAAAATGAAGTGTGAAAAGTGACGCACCTCCTCATGCAGCTGGGGGTCCTCGGGGGGGTCCTCAGTGGGGGGCTCAGCGCGCTCCTTGCTGTGCCCCCTGCTGTGAGTCTTCAGGTTGTCCAGGCGGGTGAAGGAGAGGCTGCAGGAGGAGCAGCTGAAGGGTTTCCTGCCTGAATGAGAGGCTTCGTGTCTGCGTTTAGCGCTGGAGTCTGAGAAGGAGCGGCTGCAGAGGGAGCAGGAGAACGGCTTCTCCCCTCTGAGCAACATGTTGGTTCATGGATATATGTTTAATATATGTATTTGTGTATTGCTATTCTCCTAAATAAAGGACCAAAATACTTCATGTTTATTGAATGATTAAAGATGATACGTCACACTATGAATGAAGTCAACCTCGTTATATCTCACATTAGTTTAGTATCTGTAGATAAATGTCTGTCTCACCTGTGGATCCTGATGTGAGTCTGCAGCGTGCTCTTTGCTGTGAAACACTTCCCACAAATCTCACAGGTGAACGGCTTCTCACCTGAAAAACATCATCAATATCATCACAGATCTCACCTGAACAACATCATCATATCATCACAGATCTCACTGAACAACATCATCATCATCATCACAGATCTCACCTGAACAACATCATCAATATCATCACAGATCTCACCTGAACAACATCATCATCATCATCACAGATCTCACCTGAACAACATCATCACAGATCTCACCTGAACAACATCATCATATCATCACAGATCTCACCTGAACAACATCATCATCATCATCACAGATCTCACCTGAACAACATCATCACAGATCTCACCTGAACAACATCATCAATATCATCACAGATCTCACCTGAACAACATCATCAATATCATCACAGATCTCACCTGAACAACATCATCAATATCATCACAGATCTCACCTGAACATCATTAATATCATCACAGATCTCACCTGAACATCATTATATCATCACAGATCTCACCTGAACATCATTAATATCATCACAGATCTCACCTGAACATCATCAATATCATCACAGATCTCACCTGAACATCATTAATATCATCACAGATCTCACCTGAACAACATCATCACAGATCTCACCTGAACAACATCATTAATATCACAGATCTCACCTGAACACATCATCAATATCATCACAGATCTCACCTGAACAACATCATCAATATCATCACAGATCTCACCTGAACATCATTAATATCATCACAGATCTCACCTGAACAACATCATCAATATCACAGATCTCACCTGAACATCATTAATATCATCAGATCTCACCTGAACAACATCATCAATATCATCACAGATCTCACCTGAACATCATTAATATCATCACAGATCTCACCTGAACAACATCATTAATATCATCACAGATCTCACCTGAACAACATCATTAATATCACAGATCTCACCTGAACAACATCATCAATATCATCACAGATCTCACCTGAACAACATCATTAATATCACAGATCTCACCGCCACAGAAAAATGATATTCAAATATCTGATGTACCTGTGTGAGTTCTCAGGTGCTTCTTCAGCTGAGCCGTGTCCATGAACTTGTGATGGCACTGAGCGCACTCTGGTAGAGACTTGCCTTTAATGAAATAAAGAATGTATTAGATGAATGAGCTTCTACAGTATAATGAATGTGCTGATGGTGCTCACCTGTGTGAACTCTGTAGTGACTCTTCAGCTGACGCTTCTGAGTGAAAGTCTTCCCACATTTATCACATCCGAACGGCTTCTCTCCTGAGAAACAGACGGCATTCCCAGTGAGAAGAGACAGAGACGCTTTGCTACCACAAAGTGAAGGATGACATCTTTATGGCAGGAAAACTATGATGAGTTTAAAAATAATAATTACACTTTTGAAAATGCCGTTTACTACGGAAGATATTCTGTATTCGGGCCACATGTTTAAAAAATGACGATATCTGACCAAAAGTATTATAAAATGAGTTACTGAGAAAAAAGTGAAATATATTGGAATTCTGAGAAAAAGGTAGAAAATTATGAGAAAAAAGTCAAACGAAAAGAATGCACATGTGGCCCTAATCCCCTTCCGTAGTTTCCTAAGAAGATGATTGAATGTCTTTTACTAAATGACACATTAAGCTAATCATGAGAGCACATGATGTGGATGCAGAGACCTTGGTGCAGGTGCATGTGCTCCTGCAGGGCGTGCTTGAACAGAATAATCTAGATGTTTATATATATATGTAGGACCCTCACCTTGGTGCAGGTTTAAACAGAATAACCCCCAGAGCTAGATGTTTATATATATCAATATATATATATTGATGCATGTGGGATCCCCAGGAGGTATACTGACACCTCACCTTGCTGCAGGTGCATGTGCTCCAGAACTAGATGTTTATATATATATTGATGCATGTAGGTGGATATACACTGATACCTTGGTGCAGGTGCATGTGCTCCTGCAGGGCGTGCTTGAACAGAATAATCTAGATTTTTATATATATATATATGTAGGACCCTCACCTTGGTGCAGGTGCATGTGCTCCAGAACTAGATGTTTATATATATTGATGCATGTAGGATCATCAGGGGTTATACTGAAACCTTGGTGCAGGTGCATGTGCTCCTGCAGGGCGTGCTTGAACAGAATAATCTAGATGTTTATATATATGTAGGACCCTCACCTTGGTGCAGGTGCATGTGCTCCTGCAGGGCGTGCTTGGTGCTCAGAGACTTGCTGCAGACGTTGCAGATGAAGGGTTTCTCTCCACTGTGGCTGCGCTGATGAACCAGCAGCGTGTGCTTCTGAGTGAACGCTTTTCCACAGACCAGACAGGGGAAGGGCTTCTCTCCTGGGGACATCAGGAACATAAAGCATTACGTATCAGAAATAATAATGACAATAATTCATTCTATTTAGAGGCGCCTTTAGAAGCACTCAAGGACACCTAAATATTATTATTTTATTTTGTTTTTCTAAAAAGCTTTCATGACTTATTTATGCATACAGTAATATGTCATATTTTGATATGTGTAACTTTCTCTTACGTGACTTTTGTATGGCTCTCCTATCTAACATCAGAGCATTGATCGTCTCACCTGTGTGCGTCCTCTGGTGGATTTTGAGGAACAGATGGTTTTTGAACACCTTCCCACAGTCCTCACATCGAGCCTCGGTGTCGGGATACTTCCTCTTCCTGCCTCTCTTCCCCGGCTCTCTACTTCCTGTTTCCTCTCCGCTCACTCGGTAGCTTTTGTACTTCACCGGAGGACGGATCTTACGTTTGCTCTGCCTCGACACCGGGTTGAAATCTGCATCGTCTTTAGACTCTGATTCTGCGTCTTCATGGAGAACATCTGTAACTTCATCCTCATGGAGAACATCTGTAACTTCATCCTCATGGAGAACATCTGTAACTTCATCCTCATGGAGAACATCTGCAGTTTCTGAGTCTTCTTTCTGCAGATCTGTCTTACTCGGTCTTCCTCTCTTGCGTTTGGACACTTCCTGCACTTTGGGAACGCCCACCTGCAATCAAATGACCAACACTTTATTTTCTTTAATGCTGAGAAAAAAGTAGGAATTCTGAAAGTCGGAATTAAGTTGCAATCAACAATCCGACTTATGAAAAATTTAAAATAATGGAACAAATTAAATGCATTTTAAACGATATTTTGTGTATTTAAGCTTCAACATATTACGTTATATTTTCACATGTACAAATGTTCTTAAAGCATGACTTTTTATAACATATTCATGTAATAATATGTAATTCTTTTATACGTAGAACCTTTTCTTATGCAGGAATATGTATTTACAGTTTGATGTGAGGTCATCTTTACCTCCTGCAGCTCTGATTGGTCGTCCTTCTCCTCGTCTGCAGAGCGTTCAGAAAGCGCCGTGATGAGTTCACTGACCTGCAGGAGTTTAGCGGCGGCGAGAAGCTGCTGCGTGACGTCGTCCTCCACACACACCTTGTTGTCCTCCTCCACACACACCTTGTCCTCCTCCACACACACCTGTGCGCTGTAGATGAATTGGAGCACGTTGCTGAGCGTCTGCAGACACGTCCTGCAGCCGGTAGACACTCTGAGGCTTCGAGGTGAACAGGAACAGGAAGTGGTCGCTGCTCGCGGCTAACAGAGCTTTGTGGGCCCTGAACGCCTCATCATGCACCTGCAGAGTGACGTCACACAGGAGGTCCTGCTGCCTAAAGGTGTTCAGTTTACCCAGAATGCTTTGCTGGTGCGAGTGGGAGTGCAGGGACCTGATGGAGGACCGGTTCGATGCCGGAGACATCTTCAGGTCCTGCAGGGATAAAAATAACTCTATTAAACAGGGGATTTTAGCTACAGCATAATGTGACTTAAATATATATATATATATATATATATATATATATATATATATATATATATATATATATATATATAATACATTTTATACTAGACTATAACTTAAAGACTAAGACTTAAAAAAAATACTTTTAATACTTTTTTAAACATACCATCACTTTTTTGTTACTATTTTAAGATGAGATGTATTTTATTGGGATTTGTTTTGCGTTGCAGAATCATAAATAACAAGGCATTGCACATAAGTAGAAATTAAAGAGTAGAAATAAACAATTCTGGTGTAATAATATACATGTTATTTATATAGCGCTTTTTCTGGTGCTCAAAGCGCTTAAATAGGATTATATGAAGCAACCTCTGCACGGCTTACCACCAATAATGCACATTCTTTATTTTATTACTACGAGTATTTAGTCATTTTATACTGCATATATATTTCATGTAAATATCTCTCTATATTTCTAGTGTTATAACCGTTTTTTAACCAACAGTTTGGTCCTTTTTCTTACTCGTTATCTCCTAAATCTGTGTTTATGTTATGCACCAAGGCAAACTCCTCTAGTGTAAACCTACCTGGTAATAAACCCGATTCTGATTTGATTCTGTCTCATTTCTGTTCTGGATATCTGTCCTCATGAGCACACATCAATTCAATAGTTCCCCATTCATCTTTAGTGTCTCCTCTTGAGTTTGCGTCCATAAGAACTATCTATTCCCCACCTGAGTGATAATAAAATTTACCTGCTGATGTGTTACCTCAGAAAGCACACAGCATTAGTTTAGCATCATGCTAACAAACATGCATTCCGCGCTAGCTTTCACACACTCCAAAGCTAGCAGAAGAAGCTAAGTGTGCTGCTGTAATAACGCGTTAAATAAACTCTATTTAACTCGTGTTTCTACTTGTGTCTGCTTCAAAGCGGTGTCATTCAGAAATAGTGATCTTTAAGGACCTTACTTCTACTACAGCTGTGGACGGAGGGAGGGAATGTGAGGGAACTATCGCGAGAGTTGTGATTCTGACGAGATTAGCGCACAGCTGATCTACAAAGGCTGTGGATGGACACAGCTGATTGTGCGCGGGATGACGCGTGGTTTATAGATCAGCTGTTCCGCATGAAGTGCTTTATGTGTTTACGATGTGACGGTTAAAAAGGTCAGCAGCTAGTTAGAGAGCAGTAACTGAGAGAAACTGAGAGAGGGCAAAGTGTTTCTCACACTGAGCTTTTCTACGTGTTCCTGGTTATGTGAGGATTCTCACCAGGACGTGCTCCTCCTTTACAGTCCGAAGAGAAACACTACCAGTCTGCTGAGAGCAGGTTGATCTTATTATAACTAGGTAAGTGAAGGAATGCACAATAAACTGCGTTGTATTCACTATAGGACACTTTGTGACTGTGAGACGTTTAAAAAATCATGTTTGATTACAATAACATTAAGCAAAATCAGCTTCAGTTAAACTCACAGCTGTCTGCACTTTAAAGGTAAAATATGGAGTTACAAACTACCTGCTGCAGGTAAACATTACACGACGTGTCACCTGTTAGACGCTTTTATCCAAAGCGACTTACATACTCAATACTGTGGGCAATCCCCCCAGGAGCACTTTGGGGTGAAGGGTCTCAGGGACACAACGACATGCTGACTGCAGTGGGGTTTGACCCTGTGACCCCCTGCTGTGACCCCCTGATCCGAACACCAACGCACAACCCACTGCACCACACGCCTCCCTAAACAGGCTGCAGAATATCACCTGCACAGCTGGCTCCATGCAACATACTTCTACAGTTGTTAACAACTCTGCTCTTAGACTGTGAATATTATAGCTGTAGTAATTATGCAGGTTTATATATTTGTTCTCCTAGTGTTGATCTGTATTCTGTGTATTTGTACTCCTGTATAATGGCAATTAGTCATTAGTGTGTTGTTGTTTGTTGTTTATATGAATGCACAGTACATCAGCAGTAGAGTGTAATAACAGGGCTGTGCAGAGGATGTCAGAGGCTCTCATTTAGTAAGGAGCTTTCTGTATAATAATAATGGCATAATATTCGTTTTTTGTTTTAAGCGAATGCGTGACATACGAGGTTTTCTTTGCACCTGGTGCCAATGCAACATATAATGAACAGTGACAAACTATACTAATATTTAACTTTGTATGGCATCTTATACTTTGAACTTTGATAGATCTTTTTGTGTAATGAGAAACTGTGCCTTTTTTATTTGAATTATTAACTTTTTACGGCATGTTATACTTTTGATATTTTGTAATATTAAACTTGTTTATGACTTTATAACGCGTTGTATTCAACTTTTATGGCATCATATAAACACTTATTTTACTTTTCAATATTTAAGTTTTAATTATATACTGTACTTTATTTTTAAATGTTAATATTATTATATATTTTTAAATATTTATCACATTTTAAAAAGTTTCTATGAAATACCACTTTATTTTTTTTACTTTTTATGGCATATTATTATATGATTTTCTAACATATCAGGTTTTGTTTTAACTTACTAAACTTTTTAATAAAAATGTAATTTTTTTAAATATTTTAAGTATTTAAAAAATATTTATGACTTTTAAAAAGAATTCTATGAAATACAGATATATACTTATACACACACTAACAACTGTTACCTGCAGTAACTGGAGGTTATTACCACACTAACAACATGTTACCTGCAGTAACTGGAGGTTATTACCACACACTAACAACATGTTACCTGCAGTAACTGAAGGTTATTACCACACACTAACAACATGTTACCTGCAGTAACTGGAGGTTATTACCACACACTAACAACATGTTTACCTGCAGTAACTGAAGGTTATTACCACACACTAACAACATGTTACCTGCAGTAACTGGAGGTTATTACCACACACTAACAACATGTTACCTGCAGTAACTGGAGGTTATTACCACCACACTGACAACATGTTACCTGCAGTAACTGGAGGTTATTACCACACACTAACAACATGTTACCTGCAGTAACTGAAGGTTATTACCACACACTAACAACATGTTACCTGCAGTAACTGAAGGTTATTACCACACACTAACAACATGTTACCTGCAGTAACTGAAGGTTATTACCACACACTAACAACATGTTTACCTGCAGTAACTGGAGGTTATTACCACACACTAACACATGTTACCTGCAGTAACTGGAGGTTATTACCACACACTAACAACATGTTACCTGCAGTAACTGAAGGTTATTACCACACACTAACAACATGTTACCTGCAGTAACTGGAGGTCATTACCACACACTAACAACATGTTACCTGCAGTAACTGGAGGTCATTACCACACACTAACAACATGTTACCTGCAGTAACTGAAGGTTATTACCACACACTAACAACATGTTACCTGCAGTAACTGAAGGTTATTTACCACACACTAACAAATGTTACCTGCAGTAACTGAAGGTTATTACCACACACTAACAACATGTTACCTGCAGTAACTGAAGGTTATTACCACACACTAACAACATGTTACCTGCAGTAACTGGAGGTTATTACCACACACTAACAACATGTTACCTGCAGTAACTGGAGGTTATTACCACACACTAACAACATGTTACCTGCAGTAACTAGAGGTCATTACCACACACTAACAACATGTTACCTGCAGTAACTAGAGGTCATTACCACACACTAACAACATGTTACCTGCAGTAACTGGAGTTATTACCACACACTAACAACATGTTACCTGCAGTAACTGGAGGTTATTACCACACACTAACAACATGTTACCTGCAGTAACTGAAGGTTATTACCACACACTAACAACATGTTACCTGCAGTAACTAGAGGTTATTACCACACACTAACAACATGTTACCTGCAGTAACTGGAGGTTATTACCACACACTACAACATGTTACCTGCAGTAACTGAAGGTTATTACCACACACTAACAACATGTTACCTGCAGTAACTAGAGGTCATTACCACACACTAACAACATGTTACCTGCAGTAACTGGAGGTTATTACCACACACTAACAACATGTTACCTGCAGTAACTAGAGGTTATTACCACACACTAACAACATGTTACCTGCAGTAACTGGAGGTTATTACCACACACTAACAACATGTTACCTGCAGTAACTGAAGGTTATTACCACACACTAACAACATGTTACCTGCAGTAACTGGAGGTTATTACCACACACTAACAACATGTTACCTGCAGTAACTGGAGGTTATTACCTCACACTAACAACATGTTACCTGCAGTAACTGGAGGTTATTACCACACACTAACAACATGTTACCTGCAGTAACTGAAGGTTATTACCTCACACTAACAACATGTTACCTGCAGTAACTGGAGGTTATTACCACACACTAACAACATGTTACCTGCAGTAACTGGAGGTTATTACCACACACTAACAACATGTTACCTGCAGTAACTGAAGGTTATTACCACACACTAACAACATGTTACCTGCAGTAACTGGAGGTTATTACCTCACACTAACAACATGTTACCTGCAGTAACTGGAGGTTATTACCACACACTAACAACATGTTACCTGCAGTAACTGGAGGTTATTACCACACACTAACAACATGTTACCTGCAGTAACTGAAGGTTATTACCACACACTAACAACATGTTACCTGCAGTAACTGAGGTTATTACCACACACTAACAACATGTTACCTGCAGTAACTGGAGGTTATTACCACACACTAACAACATGTTACCTGCAGTAACTGAAGGTTATTACCACACACTAACAACATGTTACCTGCAGTAACTAGAGGTCATTACCACACACTAACAACATGTTACCTGCAGTAACTAGAGGTCATTACCACACACTAACATGTTACCTGCAGTAACTGGAGGTTATTACCACACACTAACATGTTACCTGCAGTAACTAGAGGTCATTACCACACACTAACAACATGTTACCTGGAATACATGTGGAGTGTGTCCTGCTGCCTCTCTCTGGTTTACTGCGTGTTATCTAACGCATCGTAATTATTACAGATTTCTGTCTGTGACCTTTGAAAAGTGCGCTGAGGTCGGGGGAAGTTGTGCATTAATCATAACCAGCATCAGAATCAGAATACCTTGGACATTTACATTGTTACAGCAGAAAAAAAATATTTGACTCTGGCTGGTGATGTCACTGCTGTGACATTAATGTTTGACTCTGGCTGTGTTTGATATTACATTTGCATTGTTTTGATTGATATATTTGGGGATCAAGAGAGGGTGGGGTTAGGGACTGTGGGTTCTGCAGCTGCCCTAATTACCAGGGAGTCTCCCATTAACAGAGGGATTCTCCTCCAGGGGCAGTTTAGATACTGCTCTGGGGTTCTACCAGCCCACCAACACCTACTACAACATACACACCGTTTTGCTATCCTGGCGGTCGGGCATCTGACGCTTTAGTGCCTGAATAAGTGATACGACGGGCAGCGTGGTGTTAGAGGCCACGCTGTAAACGCCCCCTAAGCAGATTACGTTGATCTTGCGTGTAGATTCTGGGGGGTTTTGAAGTCCTAAAAAGATTGGACGGCCGTTCACCGGAGCCTTATCAGCACCGGAGTTCGGTATCGGAGACGGCCTAGGTATTAACATTGGTTGTATCGAAGCTAGATTCCTTTTCAATACGATAACACTTTACTGGTCAGATCCAGTCTGAAATGCTCCTTGCATCACAGCAGCTCCATGTGTAACATCGACAAACATCAAGACACAACACATGAAACACAATCAAATCAAATTGAACATAACAGCAGGATCAGTGAGAGGAAAGATGCTCAAAGAGCCTTCAGCGTGCATCTGATCTGGATTCAGCTCTGTGTTTACTGAGAGGACTGACTGGAGCACAGAGGATGCTTCAGGCTGACTGGAGCACAGAGGATGCTTCAGGCTGACTGGAGCACAGAGGATGCTTCAGGCTGACTGGAGCACAGAGGATGCTTCAGGCTGACTGGAGCACAGAGGATGCTTCAGGCTGACTGGAGCACAGAGGATGCTTCAGGATGACTGGAGCACAGAGGATGCTTCAGGATGACTGGAGCACAGAGGATGCTTCAGGCTGACTGGAGCACAGAGGATGCTTCAGGATGACTGGAGCACAGAGGATGCTTCAGGATGACTGGAGCACAGAGGATGCTTCAGGCAGACTGGAGCACAGAGGATGCTTCAGGCAGACTGGAGCACAGAGGATGCTTCAGGCTGACTGGAGCACAGAGGATGCTTCAGGCTGACTGGAGCACAGAGGATGCTTCAGGATGACTGGAGCACAGAGGATGCTTCAGGCTGACTGGAGCACAGAGGATGCTTCAGGCTGACTTTAGTGAATCTCCATTAGATGGTAGCAGTTCATATTCTCTGTCAGAGCATGCTTTGGGTCCCAGATGATGCTGTTGTTCCCTCTCTCTCTGCAGGATGATGGATGGTGTTCGGGTGGTGGTGGTGGGTGCGGGGTGGTGGGTTTCTCCACGGCGGTGTGCATCGCGGAGAATCTTCCCCACGTCTCCGTCACCCTGCTGGGGGAGAAGTTCAGCCCCGAGACCACGAGCGATGGAGCCGCCGGCATCCTGTTAGCAAACCACAACCCAGGTGAGGATTCATTTCTTATTTTTGACACGATGGGCTCACAGGAACTCAGATGCACGATTCAGTTTGAACTCAAAAACATCTTTTATTTATAAAAGACTAAAGCTACAAACAAAATCACTTAATAGGAAAACTCCGATAACAAACAAAAGATCACTAGGTTCTACTAGGTTGCTCAAAAGACTCACTATGATTACAGACATGGACTCGACGTGGAGACAAGACGAACTGACACAAGACAAAGGGAGACAAGGGCTATACACACACACACACACACACACACACACACACACACACACACACACACACACACACACACACACACACACACACACACACACACACACAAGGTAATGGGGCACAGGTGGAAACAATCAGGGGCAGGAACAACAATCAGGCTGACAGGTGACACACAAGGGCAGGAAGTGAAGACACCTGAAACCAGAGGATAGAGTCATTTACCAAAACAAAACGGAAGGTGACAAGACTAGGAACACAAGAAATTAAACTAAAAGGACTTTAATAAATGATGTGCAAATATGAATCCCTGCAGAGTAAAAGTAGTTAAATGTAGCTACACACTATGTAAGGGATAATGTGCAGCGAGGCGGTCATTCTGGGTAAAAGAACACCCGACAGGCTGATCAGGGAGCCAGACGTGAAGCGGTCTTGATCAAAAAGGATTTTATTGACTTAAAAATGATCGTATTTCTTCCGCTAAGAAAAAAAAAACGAAGGGATAATGTGCAGCGACGCGGTCATTACACCCTTCATGCAGATCTAGATCCCTCCGCTTCGCGTCGGGCTCCTGATCAGCCTGTCGGGTGTTCTTTTCCCCATAATGACCGCGTCGCTGCACATTAACCCTTAATTATTACATGGCCACATTCTCAACAAAGTAACGATATGACTCCCAATATTAATTGAAATGTAATAATAAATGATATCCCCCCCTCAGATGTCCCAGTGGAGCAGCAGAGGCGCTGGTTCAAGTCCAGCTTCGACCACCTGCGGCTCATCGCTCAGTCTGAAGACGCTCCGGAGGCCGGCGTCATGCTCAGCTCCGGGTCAGTCAAACACAAAGTCTTATTAACACGTTAAATACTCAGTTTATAACTTCCTCCTGCTCCTCCTGCAGCTGGCAGATCTTCCGGGACGTTCCTGAAGATAAAACTCCGTACTGGTCCGACCTGGTGCTCGGGTTCAGGATCATGACGGAGCGAGAGATGGTTAGATTCCCGGAGCATCGGTTCGGACAGGCGTTCACCACCATCAAGTGTGAGTGCAGCCGCTACCTGCCCTGGCTGGAGAAGAGGTAACCACGCATTAAAACTGATTATAATTCAAGAAAGCTCATTCATTCATAGAGCAGTATTCACACAAGAGACAGAGCTCAAGGGGCTTCATGTGGAGTGGAGAAGAGGTAAGACACGCACGATCAACTCTCAGTCGTTAATAATAAATATAAAATATAAATACAGGTAAGTGCAGTTAAATGTTTAACCCCCACAAGGAGCCAATTGGGACAGATTGGGACAAACCACCTGCTTCCATGTCAAAGGGGGGATTTGGGTTTTGTCAGTGTTCTTTGTGTATTCTGTTCATATTAATTATCCCTTGGTTTCAACTTGGTTTGGCCCAGCCACTATAGAGGTCCCTTGGTTTGTCATTAGCAGGTCAGTTTGTTGAGGGAACAGCTGTCAAGTTGATGGAGGTATTTTCTGTTGACCTGTTTTATAGGCCTATTTAGAGATTATTGGTTTATAATGTTGGTTTTTGGATTTTTGGGTAAATAAAAAACCCAGTTATTTAAAGGTCACCTATTATTTAAAATCCACTTCTTCACGTCTCTTCTACATCAACATGTAACAGACAGAGAATCAGCACTTTGGAAACAGGGCTGAAACAGAGGGGATTATGGGATGCTGCAATGATCTGTTCGGTGTTTCAGCCAATCAGAGACAGGCTCTGTGTATATCTGAGACCTGTAATATATTGATGAAAAACAGTATAATAGGAGACCTTTAAATGTTTACCCCCGCTCTTCCTACCTGTCTTCCTCTCTCCAGGTTCAGGCGTGGGGGGGTCAGGTGGAGCAGCGCCGGGTCGATAACATCCAGGATCTCAGCGGTAGTTTTGACGTCATCGTAAACTGCTCGGGCCTGGGATCGCGCTCGCTGGCCGCAGACGTCTCCGTGCAGCCGGTTCGAGGCCAGGTCCTGAAGATGGAGGCTCCCTGGCTGCAGCACTTCATCCGCGACGGGGACGGCCTCACGTACATCTTCCCAGGGATCCAGGGGGTCACTATCGGAGGAACTCGGCAGGGGGGAGACTGGAACCTGCAGGTGGATGAAAATGACACTCGGGGCATTTTGAAGCGCTGCAGCTCCCTGGAGCCCTCGCTGAAACGAGCCCGAATCCTGAGCTCCTGGGTGGGGCTGCGTCCCGACAGGAAGACCCCCCGCGTGGAGGTGGAGAGAGAGGTGGAGGTGAAGAAGGGAAGAAGGAGTGTTATTGTGGTGCATAATTACGGGCACGGGGGGGTCGGGGTCACCTTCGCCTGGGGGACAGCGATGGAGGCGCTGGGGCTCGTGAAGAAGAGCCTCCAGGAGACGAAGAGAGATAAAGCTAAGCTGTGAGGAGGGGCTAACTCACTTTATGTAATGTTAGAGGGAAACGTAATCCTGACTTCACTGCCAGTAACGCCCTTCAAATAGAGGGCAACTAAATCAGCTGATCACTAAATCCTGCTTCTACAGCCAGTAACTCTCGCTCTTAAATAAACTTAGTCTCCAAGGACTTTAAATGAAGTCAGGGTGAAACTACATCTGAGTAACACCGGAAAACAATTCCCTTACTAAAAGCTTTAAAATACTGCCCGTAGATCAAGCTTTGGAAGGAGGTCCTCGGTGGAGTGATGAAATAAAGCTGAACTGTGAGGGGGGCTACTGCTGATAACTCACTTTATGTAACGAGGGAAACTTAATCCTGATTTTACAGCCAATATAACTCACTCCTAAATAACTTAGTCTGCAAGACTTTAAATGAAGTTAGTGTGAAACTACATCTGAGTAACACTCGCCCTTAAAACGTTGGATTGAAATCACTGATAGACAACGAATCAAAACTGAAATCTTTCAAATGTGCCTTAAGTTTTTCCAGGAGGTTTAAATCTAAGACTCTGAGCCGGCTCTGAGTTCGGGAAGAAACTGCATTAGATCATGTTTGGAAAAACCCTTCCCCTGGTTAAAGCTTTAAAAAGACGACAGTCATCCAAGCTTTGAGAAACGTCCCTCCCTTTAAGCATGGGAAACATTTCTCTTAGTTTAAACTTAAAAAATATGTCCGTTAGATAAAGTTTTAAAAAATGCCCCTCATTGAAGCTTTGAAGAAGCCAATAGTTGAAGTTTAGGGAAAGCCATCCTCTTGTCTGTGGCTCCCCTTTCACACCAAGGCTTTTCCCGGTCGAGCTCCGTGCTAGAGCTCTTCTGGTTCAGAACCGGTTCTTCGCTTCAGCTCCCGCTCTGTTCACACCGCCCAGAGCCCGACTGGTGCTGCGTCATCGCGTCATCGTTTGCGCCATGACGTAACCGTTTGCGTGCCTGCTTCATAAAGCCAACCGCGCGGAACCCCCTCACATCGACAACAACAACAATGGCCGATTGCATTGAAGCGCTGCTCGTTTTGGTTTTGCTCTGTCGAAACGAAATGGAAGAAATGGGACAATGGAACAAATGGACATGTAACTTGCTTTGGACCGCGTGCTCCCCTCCAGCTTCCTCTGTACTTCTTCGGAAGACCAGATTCCCAGTAGGTAGCTGGTCTCTTCAGTGGACCACTGCTGCTTTTAAGTTTTAGGTTTTCCATCGTTGTGTACAAACTGGATAAAACGCGGGCTTGTTGTTGTTGTTAGAGGTTGATCCCGCCCCCGCCCCCGCCCCCGCCCCCGCCCCCGCCTCCGACGTAAGCGTGACGTATGCGGTGCTTGCTTTCTAGACCGACAACTTTTGTGGTGCTTGAAACAAACCGGATTCCGGAGCTTACACCGCTGCGGTGTGAACAGGAAACACCGGTGCTTTTCAGGCTCCAGCTCCGGACCGGCCCTGGAACCGCGTTGGTGTGAAAGGGGCTTAAGTTAAGGGTTGAAAAAAAAGATTCCCTTAGATCAAACTTTGGAAAAACAAGCCCTCAGTTAAAGCTAGGAATGATAAAAAAACTAATATAAGCTTTAAAAAACGTATTAATATATAGGTATATTAATACGTTTTAATTTTCAAATACGAAACAGATCATGCATTTTAGCCATGCCTCATTTTGCCTCACTCCAGCTCTGTCTTTGCAAGGTCTGATTCAGCTGACCACGCCCCCATGCGGAAGAGGGGGCGTGACACGGCCCCGGCACGAGCGTCATGTTATCATGCTTGCTGTGATTACGAGTGGAGAGTCAACATGGCCCAACCTCTCATTCCCCTGATTGGTGGAGAGTTGACCAATCAGGCGGAGTACACCTACATTACGTCAAAAAGGTGCAAATAAAAAATCCACCCGTATCAAATCCGTTGCAGCCCCGTTTTTAGAGATTTGGGTATGGAGGAAAAGAGAGAGGGTTGTGTTTTCTGACACTTGTGAGTTCCCTGGAACACCGGGGACACATATGTATGTATAAAAGACATCACAAAGTGCATTTTGCATGATAGGTCCCCTTTAAGCTTTGAACAAAAGGACCGACATTTAAAATACCTCTTAGTTTAAACTTGAAAAACGTCCCTTAGTTTGAGTTTGGTCGACCCGTAGCTCACTTGCTAACTTTTGCACAGATCCTGGTTGAACTGTGGTATCATTACTGTGAACATCAATACTGCAGTGTAACATCACTGACTTCCTGTATACATGAAACAAATATCTGTGTTTAAGCCGTTCTTAGTTCCCCCAAACTCCTGCACATCTTTCATCAAATTACACACATATTTAAGCTTTTATGATCCTTTTTTAACAACTAAAGTCATATTGTTCACTCCGCCTCACACTCCGAAAGCGTTGTGTACAAATGAAATGTGTGTTAATATTATTCTTGTGAGATTAATAATGATTACGGCTGTTTTTAAATAAAATGTCTTCTGTTTGGAGCATTAATCTACATGTATGATGTGAAAGTAGACACTGTATTTTTACATTTTGTAAAAAATAAACCTTTATTAATCAAATGAATAAAAAGGAAGACTGTACATGATTTACTGACCAGAAATAAAAAGGTTATATTCATGAAGTCTGGAATTAAAGTTTCTGTGAAGACCTGCTGATAGTCGCCTGTAAAAACTACATCATATAAAATAATATGATTAAATATAACATAATTTATTATAATATGTATGTATGTTAATAGATTTTCCCAACATTTAAAAAACAAAGTATGTTTTTTCCTTCAAATTATTCACCAATTTTAGGGAATTTCTTTTTACATTTGACATATTTTTCTGAAATTATCCCAAAAATTCTTATAATCTTTGGACATTTTACAAATAATTTACATTGAATAATCGGTACCACTTCACAATAACCCTACCCTGATAACGGGTTTATGAATAGTTTGTAATTCATTTATTAATTAGGTTGTGAACACTTTATAAATCATTACTAAGCTTTTATAAGACATGAGATAAACAGGGCGACTGTGACCGGTTGCTTGCCAAATAGTGAGCCCACATGTATCTGTACTGCTAAGCCTTATATTGGCTACCTAGCTTACTTCATCTTCTTCATCAGCCAGCATCCTTGGTATCTGTAGCTGACTGAGTTGATTCTCGCTAAGTAGCCAATATAAGGCTTACCCCGGGATTCCACCGGGTCCGTCTGCGCCGCGTTACGGCTGCGCCGCGGTTTTGTTCCGACCTCCTAAGCGTCAAACCCCACCGGGCGCGTTTCAGAAGCGGAGCGTCTTGCGTGCCGGCTCACAGTTTTTGTTGATTTTGGTCATATTTCCTGGACAGGCTACTTTGTGCAGACAAAGTTAATAATAATCTTAATATTCCAGTTATAAACGACATGGATCTCCACTCACAGTGGATCCGTGGATCTCCACTCACAGTTCGCCACACACTCACGTCTGTGTGCTCAGGCTGAGTACCAATCAGAGCACAGTGGGCATAGGGAGGGGGGAGGAGGGGGGGGCAGGAGCTCCAACAAGCCGTGTAGGACAGAGTGAATACACATACTATACAGAGATGCTGTGAGAAACCAATGTGAGTTTGGAACATTGAACAATGTGAATCTATTCTAGTAGACCTCAACAATGGAACTATGATCAGTAGAAATGGCCATGTCATGGGACCTTTAAGATGTTTTAAGAGGCACCCATCAGCAGCCGTTAAAGGGACAGTTCAAGCTTAAGAAAAATAAATATAATAATACAATTTATAATAATCTGGAGATTTGTTGCTTTTCTCTGTTTTATACACTAAAGTGAATTTGTTTTTTTCACACATTATAACCTAATATTTTAGTTTTTCATGTTTTACTCCACAAATATTTTTAATTTATTTTCCCAATATTTAAAAAAAAACATTTTGATATTTTTTGACATTTTTGACATATTTTCCTGACATTATCCAGAACATTCTCATACTTTTTGGATATTAAACATGTTTTAAGTGTCTCTGATGTGAGATCTTTATTCTTATTAGTTCTTATGATACATCCCTGGATCTTCAGACGTCCTGACGCTCTCTTTTATTCCTCTTCAGTTTCAGCCGCCGGGCTTCAGAGTTAGCAGAAACTGAGAGTGTGGTGTGTGAGGAGAGGGGAGGTAAACTCTCTGATATTTCTGGAGGAAACACGGTGTTTGCACGACAGGAAGTGGCTGCCGACCTGTGAGGATCCACTTCCTGTTCCTCCGGCTGCAGGAGGCTCTCAGTGACGGAGGAGAAAGTCTGTTTGTCTCGTCCTGAAATAAACAAGTGTTTGCAGTTCAGGAAACTAGACACTAGAGATGGAAAAGTACTCAGATCCTCCACAGAAGTACAAGTAGAAATACTACACTACAAAAACTCAACATCTTACCCACTATCGTGTCTGATATCTAGTCAGAATGTGTCTCTCCTCCTGATATAAGACACAATAACTCCAGGAGTAACACTGCAGTGAGATATCGGCTCTTGTTTTTAGACAATGCATCATCTTGTTAAGTCAAAACATCTTATTTTGAGTCGTATCTCAGATGAAACACATCTTTATTTACATATTTATTAGAAATCACCAACTAAGATCAGAACACTTGAGCGTTTGCGGCTTATTTTGTAACACAACATTTCCTGATTCTGGTCAATATAGTTCAAAATGAGTTCTCCTGCTAATTACAAGATGTGATTTATCTAAATATCCCTTCTTATTTTCAAGTTCTCTCACCAAGCTAATGTTCACTTGTTCTATTGGCAGATGTTTCTACTTATTTCAAGTGAAAACACCTTATTATTGTTAACTTGTTTTTGGAGCAGCATTTTGTCCAGTGTGTGGTGTAAGTATACTTGAGTAAATGTACTTATTTTCATCACAAAAAGCTCCTCTGTATATCAGATACTCTCGTGGTACTTTATTTATCTCTCATGCCTCCACGTGAACCAGATAGGATAGGATAAGATAGGATAAGATAAGATCAGATATTGATCCTAAATTAGGAAATGTTTGCGTTGCAGCAGCATAAAAAACTAAACAAATAAACAAGGCATTGCACCTAGCGACAGCAGGAAACAAACAACGTGGCTGAGAGGCTGAGGCCGGGCCGGTTTGATATTGTGTGACACGCTACAAAAAGTACTGTTGAAAAATAATGTAGTTTAATGGAAACTGGGATGATCAACTTATTTTCTTTGGTCATAGACATTGTTATAGTAATCAAAGCAATCATTAAACTTGTGGTCAACAAAAAGTACAACGGCCCTGTGTCACCCTCTCTTCCACACACACACACGCAGGCACGCACGCACGCACGCACGCACGCACGCACGCACGCACGCACGCACGCACGCACGCACGCACGCACGCACGCACGCACGCACACACACACACACAAACACACCTCACGCAGGTGAACAGGATTATAATGAGTGCCGTCCGTATCCATGTGACCCAAGCCAACCAATCAATAGTGATCAAGCAAATATCTTATATTAAAACCAAACGCATTGCTACGCGCTTCATGGCATGGCTGGCTACGCGCTTCATGGCTACGCGCTTCATGGCTACGCGCTTCAGGCTACGCGCTTCATGGCTACGCGCTTCATGGCTGCGCGCTTCATGGCTACGCGCTTCATGGCTACGCTAAGCGCTTCATGGCTACGCGCTTCTACGCGCTTCATGGCTACGCGCTTCATGGCTACGCGCTTCATGGCTACGCGCTTCATGGCGACGCGCTTCATGGCGACGCGCTTCATGGCTATGCGCTTCATGGCTACGCGCTTCATGGCGACGCGCTTCATGGCTACGCGCTTCATGGCTACGCTTCATGGCTAGGCGCTTCATGGCTAGGCGCTTCATGGCTACGCTTCATGGCTACGCGCTTCATGGCTACGCGCTTCATGGCTACGCGCCATGAAGCGCAAGCAGCGCAAGCAGCGTCAGGTGAACATGGAGTCTTTATTCCTCTTCATGGCTACGCGGGCTTCATGGCTACGCGCTTCATGGCTACGCGCTTCATGGCTACGCGCTTCATTGCTACGCGCTTCATTGCTACGCGCTTCATGGCGACGCGGCTTCATGGCTACGCGCTTCATGGCTACGCGCTTCATGGCTACGCGCTTCATGGCTACGCGCTTCATGGCTAGGCGCTTCATGGCTACGCGCTTCATGGCTACGCGCTTCATTGCTACGCGCTTCATTGCTACGCGCTTCATGGCGACGCGGGCTTCATGGCTACGCGCTTCATGGCTACGCGCTTCATGGCTACGCGCTTCATGGCTACGCGCTTCATGGCTACGCGCTTCATGGCTACGCGCTTCATGGCTAGGCGCTTCATGGCTAGGCGCTTCATGGCTAGGCGCTTCATGGCTACGCGCTTCATGGCTACGCGCTTCATGGCTCCTCCAACACCGACGTAGAAATAAACAATACTAGAAGTTAAACATCTCCAAATAGAATTAAAACAGCTTTAAAAAGTATAAAATCTACAGTAGACCGTGAAGATATAAGTTCTATAAGCTCTGAGAATAAAACACCATTGAAGGTTTTTAGACACGATATAAAGCAGGATATTATTTACAGTAAGAGTGTAGGGAATGGAAACAAACAAACAAAAACCTTCTAACAACGTGGAAACATTTGTTGTTTACGAGCAAAAGGATAAACGAAGCAGGATTTTAGACCCTAGAAATAAATGATTGTATAATAATCTTTGAATCACTTTAATTCCCCAACAGCTCTTATAACATGTTCTCACACACAAAGCACTTCTTTTGTAAATAGAATATTAAATGCAACTTTTTTTAAATCCTTGAAACCCCCTGTGGAGACCCTAAATCTACCCGACCCCTTTTCACGCTTCTGGTTAACTGCATTTCTTTGTCTTAATATACTTGTAATTTGTTCAATGACGTTGAATATAAATGAAGACGTCCTGTGTTACTGAAATACAGAGGCTTGTTTCAGGTTTATTATACGGTAACAGAAGCCCGTTGTCCATAAACTACATGTCCCACAATGCATCTCATTGTGTTACACTGAAGAGACTTGCAATTATTTGCCCTCGACTTCTGCTTTCAGACGTAGTTCATTATGAAGTTATTACCCTATCCGGTAATAATCCAATGCAGAGGCAATCATGTGAAATAATACATTATTTTGTATATATTTATATTTATATATGAATAATTTGATATAGTCTTAAAGATACAACCGGCCCTTTGAGTGCAACCTTAATGCTGATGTTTCCCGAGATGAAATTGAGTTTGACCCCCTCCTCTAAAGAGAAACAGAGAGAAGCAGGAAGCAGCGTCAGGTGAACATGGAGTCTTTATTCCTCTGTCAAACTGATCCTAAGTCTGCATTTTAAGTGCATTCACAAATATACAAAATGCCGTATTTTAAACAAGTAGGCTATAATCACTATTTTAAAATTCAGTAAATATTTTAAAATCTGCAGCTTTCAGGCACATGATAAATATTGTTTTCATTTCACTGGACTAAAAAGATATACAGAGAGGTGCAGGAGACTCTTTAAATAGAACTCATCCAACTCAAACACAGCGGGAAACCCAGAAGGTTTGATCACTATTTAAAATCTAATCTCTTCATTCGGGAGAAACACCGCACACATCACTGCAGAGAAACCTCTCTTCATAACCCAGAGACGCTATTAGAGCTGACTCTCTTGCAAAGTTATTTTTTCATCTGAAAGTCTCTGGAAACACATGATGTGAAGTGGAGCTTCTGCAGGACTCTGGAGAAACAACTCACTATCCTTTCAGCAATTCATCCAGTGGTTCCCATAATGGGTGCAAGACAACTTTAAAGGGTCCTCTCCTGCTGATGTTCAGGTGCATATCAGTATGTAGTGTCTCTACTTTAAAGAGTCCTCTCCTGCTGATGTGCAGGTGTATATCAGTATGTAGTGTCTCTACTTTAAAGAGTCCTCTCTGCTGATGTTCAGGTGTATATCAGTGTGTAGTGTCTCTACTTTAAAGAGTCCTCTCCGGCTGATGTTCAGGTGTGTATCAGTGTGTAGTGTCTCTACTTTAAAGAGTCCTCTCCTGCTGATTCAGGTGTGTATCAGTATGTAGTGTCTCTACTTTAAAGAGTCCTCTCCTGCTGATGTTCAGGTGTGTATCAGTGTGTAGTGTCTCTACTTTAAAGAGTCCTCTCCTGCTGATGTTCAGGAGTGTATCAGTGTGTAGTGTCTCTACTTTAAAGAGTCCTCTCCTGCTGATGTTCAGGTGTGTATCAGTGTGTAGTGTCTCTACTTTAAAGAGTCCTCTCCGGCTGATGTTCAGGTGTGTATCAGTATGTAGTGTCTCTACTTTAAAGAGTCCTCTCCTGCTGATGTTCAGGTGTATATCAGTATGTAGTGTCTCTACTTTAAAGAGTCCTCTCCTGCTGATGTTCAGGTGTATATCAGTATGTAGTGTCTCTACTTTAAAGAGTCCTCTCCTGCTAATGTTCAGGTGTATATCAGTATGTAGTGTCTCTACTTTAAAGAGTCCTCTCCTGCTGATGTTCAGGTGTATATCAGTATGTAGTGTCTCTACTTTAAAGAGTCCTCTCCTGCTGATGTTCAGGTGTATATCAGTATGTAGTGTCTCCACTTTAAAGAGTCCTCTCCTGCTGATGTTCAGGTGTATATCAGTATGTAGTGTCTCCACTTTAAAGAGTCCTCTCCTGCTGATGTTCAGGTGTATATCAGTATGTAGTGTCTCTACTTTAAAGAGTCCTCTCCTGCTGATGTTCAGGTGTATATCAGTATGTAGTGTCTCCACTTTAAAGAGTCCTCTCCTGCTGATGTTCAGGTGTATATCAGTATGTAGTGTCTCTACTTTAAAGAGTCCTCTCCTGCTGATGTTCAGGTGTATATCAGTATGTAGTGTCTCTACTTTAAAGAGTCCTCTCCTGCTGATGTTCAGGTGTATATCAGTTTGTAGTGTCTCTACTTTAAAGAGTCCTCTCCTGCTGATGTTCAGGTGTATATCAGTATGTAGTGTCTCTACTTTAAAGAGTCCTCTCCTGCTGATGTTCAGGTGCATATCAGTATGTAGTGTCTCTACTTTAAAGAGTCCTCTCCTGCTGATGTTCAGGTGCATATCAGTATGTAGTGTCTCTACTTTAAAGAGTCCTCTCCTGCTGATGTTCAGGTGTATATCAGTATGTAGTGTCTCTACTTTAAAGAGTCCTCTCCTGCTGATGTTCAGGTGTATATCAGTATGTAGTGTCTCTACTTTAAAGAGTCCTCTCCTGCTGATGTTCAGGTGCATATCAGTATGTAGTGTCTCTACTTTAAAGAGTCCTCTCCTGCTGATGTTCAGGTGCATATCAGTATGTAGTGTCTCTACTTTAAAGAGTCCTCTCCTGCTGATGTTCAGGTGCATATCAGTATGTAGTGTTTCTACTTTAAAGAGTCCTCTCCTGCTGATGTTCAGGTGTATATCAGTATGTAGTGTCTCTACTTTAAAGAGTTCTCTCTCAGAGCCCTTTTAGAGACAAGAACAGATTCAAAGATAGAGGAACTTGAAGAAGAAGCACCAGCAGATAATGTAACGACAGCAGAGTTTCCAGAGGAGCAGAAACTGAAATATTGGAGCGTGAAGAAGAAGAGCTGGAGACCATCGATGAAGAGGAAGAAGAGGAAGATCAGGGGGGCTCGAGATCTCGTTACCGTTCTCCAGAATCTCCTTCACATTCTCCAGGTTCTGGATAACGTTCTCCAGGTTCTCGTTGCTCTCGTAGCATCCTGAGTCTCGAGGAGAATCTCCAGTTATTCCTCGATGCTGAATCAGTTTCTCCTGAACGACCTGACGCTCTGGATCGCTGCTTCCTGTAAGACAAAACACAACCACCAGGGGGAGAGCGTCACATTGAGGAAACATCACATATGTTGATTTAAAGAGAGTCGGATAAAGCTGGCCGGCTCTGTTGTGTTAACTAGGTCTGCGGACAGAATACATAAATAATATAATAACAATAATTGATTTGTAGCTGACAGCTCTTCTCAATTCAAGGACCGCAAGGAGGTTAAGAAACGTGTGTTTTCTGTGTTTTGGATGTGGTACCCTCGTCCTCCTGCAGCAGCTCCACGGCGGTCAGCAGGACAGCTCGATGCTGAGCGTCTCTGATGTTCAGCTCGTCCAGGTCCTCCTCCTCCAGCAGCTGGAAGGTGTCCAGGTCCTCGTATCCGTTAAACAGGAAGGTGGGGAGGTGCTCCTGGAGAGAGGAGGGCACTTCATACAGACACTACTTCAGAAACTTCATACAGACACTACTTCAGAACTTCATACAGACACTACTTCAAAACTTCATACACACACTACTTCAAAACTTCATACAGACACTACTTCAGAACTTCATACACACACTACTTCAAAACTTCATACAGACACTACTTCAAAACTTCATATGGACACTACTTCAAAACTTCATACAGACACTACTTCCAAACTTCATACAGACACTACTTCAGAACTTCATACAGACACTACTTCAGAACTTCATACAGACACTACTTCAAAACTTCATACGGACACTACTTCAAAACTTCATACACACACTACTTCAAACTTCATACGGACACTACTTCAGAACTTCATACGGACACTACTTCAAAACACTACTTCAAAACTTCATACAGACACTACTTCAAAACTTCATACAGACACTACTTCAGAACTTCATACAGACACTACTTCAGAACTTCATACGGACACTACTTCAAAACACTACTTCAAAACTTCATACAGACACTACTTCAAAACTTCATACAGACACTACTTCAGAACTTCATACAGACACTACTTCAAAACTTCATACAGACACTACTTCAGAACTTCATACACACTACTTCAGAACTTCATACAGACACTACTTCAAAACTTCATACACACACTACTTCAAAACTTCATACGGACACTACTTCAGAACTTCATACAGACACTACTTCAAAACACTACTTCAAAACTTCATACAGACACTACTTCAAAACTTCATACAGACACTACTTCAAAACTTCATACACACACTACTTCAAAACTTCATACAGACACTACTTCAAAACTTCATACGGACACTACTTCAGAACTTCATACAGACACTACTTCAAAACTTCATACAGACACTACTTCAAAACTTCATACACAAACTACTTCAAAACTTCATACGGACACTACTTCAAAACTTCATACGGACACTACTTCAAAACTTCATACACACACTACTTCAAAACTTCATACAGACACTACTTCAAAACTTCATACGGACACTACTTCAAAACTTCATACGGACACTACTTCAAAACTTCATACAGACACTACTTCAAAACTTCATACAGACACTACTTCAAAACTTCATACAGACACTACTTCAAAACTTCATATAGACACTCTTCAAAACTTCATACGGACACTACTTCAAAACTTCATACGGACACTACTTCAAAACTTCATACAGACACTACTTCAAAACACTACTTCAAAACTTCATACAGACACTACTTCAAAACTTCATACAACACACTACTTCAAAACTTCATACAGACACTACTTCAAAACTTCATACGGACACTACTTCAAAACTTCATACGGACACTACTTCAAAACTTCATACAGACACTACTTCAAAACTTCATACAGACACTACTTCAAAACTTCATACAGACACTACTTCAGAACTTCATACAGACACTACTTCAAAACTTCATACGGACACTACTTCAAAACTTCATACAGACACTACTTCAAAACACTACTTCAAAACTTCATACAGACACTACTTCAAAACTTCATACACACACTACTTCAAAACTTCATACAGACACTACTTCAAAACTTCATACGGACACTACTTCAAAACTTCATACGGACACTACTTCAAAACTTCATACAGACACTACTTCAAAACTTCATACAGACACTACTTCAAAACTTCATACAGACACTACTTCCAAACTTCATACAGACACTACTTCAAAACTTCATACGGACACTACTTCAAAACTTCATACACACACTACTTCAAAACTTCATACGGACACTACTTCAGAACTTCATACGGACACTACTTCAAAACACTACTTCAAAACTTCATACAGACACTACTTCAAAACTTCATACAGACACTACTTCAGAACTTCATACAGACACTACTTCAGAACTTCATACGGACACTACTTCAAAACACTACTTCAAAACTTCATACAGACACTACTTCAAAACTTCATACAGACACTACTTCAGAACTTCATACAGACACTACTTCAAAACTTCATACAGACACTACTTCAGAACTTCATAAACACACTACTTCAGAACTTCATACAGACACTACTTCAAAACTTCATACGGACACTACTTCAAAACTTCATACAGACACTACTTCAAAACTTCATACAGACACTACTTCAAAACTTCATACAGACACTACTTCAAAACTTCATACGGACACTACTTCAAAACACTACTTCAAAACTTCATACAGGGACTACTTCAAAACTTCATACTCACACTACTTCAGAACTTCATACAGACACTACTTCAAAACTTCATACAGACACTACTTCAAAACTTCATACAGACACTACTTCAGAACTTCATACAGACACTACTTCGGAACTTCATACAGACACTACTTCAGAACTTCATACATACACTACTTCAAAACTTCATACAGACACTACTTCAAAACTTCATACAGACACTACTTCGGAACTTCATACAGACACTACTTCAGAACTTCATACAGACACTACTTCAGAACTTCATACAGACACTACTTCAAAACTTCATACAGACACTACTTCAAAACTTCATACAGACACTACTTCAGAACTTCATACAGACACTACTTCAAAACTGATCAAAAGTTGTACAGACTGATGTAAATAAAACCTTTGATAAAGTTATTTCCATACAAGCTATGTTTTTTATTAAGTAAGCTCTTTACCTTCATAAGGATTCTTTGCTATTTTAATGAGCTCTTTATCTTGAGGTTATATTCATAATAATGTTTACTGTGAGGTTGATAATGACTTTATATATTAAGTAAGCTCTTTACTTTGTGTTCATAAGGAGTCTTTAAGCTCTTACTGTGAGGTTGATGCGCTGCAGCAGCTCCTCCACAGACGTGGGCTTCGGCTGCCGAGGCCTCCTCCTCCGTCGGGTTTTCTTCGGCTTCACCTCCTCGTTCAGAACGTCTACGTAGATAAACTTAAAGGTGCCGACCTTCCCGTTCAGCATTCCATCCATGTTCCCATCGGAGGCTTATTGATCACCTCGATCACATCCCCACTCTGAGGAAGAGAGACGGAGGTTAATCAATAAACAGCCAAGAAAAAAGATGTTAAAAAAGAAAAAACATGGATAAAATACAAGAATAAAAGTAGAACTTTAGAGAAATTAATACTTTTTTGATTAAATAACGTTTTCTTTTCGTATTTTCCTGTTTCGTGGTGTTGTACCTGAGTTTGAGGGAGTCAGAGTCGTATGGACTGGGTGTGAAGTCGGTGTGAACCACTGCTCTCCCACAGAAAGGTCCTCTGTAGGGCAGCTCCTCCTCCTCAGACCTCACTCTCTCTCTGGAGCTCACTCTCTCTCCGGAGCTCACTCTCTCTCTGGAGCTCACTCTCTCTCCGGAGCTCACTCTCTCTCCGGAGCTCACTCTCTCTCTGGAGCTCACTCTCTCTCTGGAGCTCACTCTCTCTCCGGAGCTCACTCTCTTCCGGAGCTCACTCTCTCTCCGGAGCTCACTCTCTCTCCGGAGCTCACTCTCTCTCCGGAGCTCACTCTCTCCGGAGCTCACTCTCTCTCCGGAGCTCACTCTCTCTCTGGAGCTCACTCTCTCTCCGGAGCTCACTCTCTCTCTGGGGCTCACTCTCTCTCGGAGCTCACTCTCTCTCTGGAGCTCACTCTCTCTCCGGAGCTGCCCGACGACGTGGTGCCTGATGAGTCCGTGGTGCCCACCGTCTGCCCGCTGACCACAGAAGATGGACACTTATTAAACACAACAATACAAAAACACCAGTTTTTTATGTCAACTTTTTCAGAAATCTGACTATTTTTCATAATTTTTGACTTTTTTCATAATTTTGACTTTTTTCATAAGTTTGACTTTTTTTCATAATTTGGACTTTTTAAGACTTTTGACTTTTTTTCTCAGAATTGTTTTCAAATGTTGACATTTTAAGAATTTGACTTTCAAGAATTTTTCTTTTTTCAGAATTTTTACTTTTCTCTCGGGATTTTTACTTTTTAAGACTTGACTTTTTTCTCAGAATTTTTTCTTTATTTGTGGTGCTCGACGAGACCCTCGGTGCCCACCGTCTGCCCGCCTGACTACAGAACAGGGACACTTATTAAACACAACAATACACAAACACCAGCATTGCTCATTTCTCTCAGAATTTGGACTTTTTCCAGAATTTTTCCTCAGAATTTGGACTTTTCAGAATATTCCCCTCCCTGCTGCTCTGAGGTCAGTTTATAATAAACACAGAGAGGATAAACAACGTACTGATGGAGCTCTGTCCGCTCAGAGAGCTCCTCAGACTCTCCACAGACCCCCCCGGCTTCAGAGACGCTTTCTCCAGAGAGTCCTTCTGCAGAGAGGAGGAGTCGGGGGGCTCAGCCTCTCGGGGCTCGACTGCAACACAGGAGAGGAACACATTATTACCCATAATCAGACGTGGGAAGTAGTGGAGTACAAATACTTTGTTACTGTACTTCAGTACCAAGGGACAATGAAAACGTTGTCAGTTGCCGTTGTTCAGCATGGAAACATTCATTAGCTAACAATGACATTATTGTTCTATTAAGATAAAGGGAGGTCAGGTACTCTTAAAACAGCTGCTAGTTATGGGTACTTTTTACTGAAGTACATTTCAAAGCCTCTTTACTTTTACTTGAGTAAAGAAGTTTAGTCAGTACTTCTACTTTCACCAGAGTATTTTTACAGTATCTGTACTTCTACTTGAGTAAAGGATGTGTGTACTTTTGCCATCACCACAAAGTAGTCCCCTCTCCCCTCACCTGTTCAGACAGAGAGCCGTGGTATCTCTTGGAGATGTGTTTCCTCATCGTTTCTCTCACCGACTTCACCTTTTTACCCAGAGAAA
>JAAKFY010000015.1:34554845-34599845 GCA_011823955.1 Dissostichus mawsoni
AGAGAGAGGGGGGGGGGGCTACAAGGATCTGTTTGGGGTTTGGAGCAGGACACTTCAGAGACATGTTTTTTATATATCCTTGATATATCTGAGACCTAAATATATGCCTAATGATAGTAGGAGACCTTTAGCTCTTCTTCTGTGGTGTTTGCAGGAAGGCTCTTCATACAGACTTTCCCTCGCTGCTCGACGTCATCACCGTCACGAGTCCGGTCGTCTTCAACTGTCTGATCGACATGAGAGGCGTCGAGTCCATCCTCATCATCAAGGTCACAAACACCTTTGCATTATTAATAGTTTTTATTTTTTACCCCAGAATTCAGCATTAGATTGTTTTTTTTATTCTAAATTGTATAGAGAAGTTTAGTTTTCATACACATTTTGTTTTGGTTTTATATATTTCTTTTTTCATATAATATTTTTAACATTTTTATTTTCATGTATTTCGTTTCTTTATATATAAATATATTTAGTTTGACATTTCTTTAGTTTATATGCATTTAGATTTGTTTTTCATATTTGTAATCTATATTTATTTTTAATCAGTCAAATATTTAGTTTTTAGTTTTCAAATATTTAGGTTTTATCTTGTGAGGTTTTTAAATCTTTTAGTTTCTTTTTATTTCTTTTTTTTAATGAAATTATCAATTAATGCTTATATACATATATATTTATTAGGATAAACCCCTTGAGATGCACCGTGGTTTTCGGGGTCCCGACCAAAGCAACGTGTTACAGACATACATGAACAAAATAACAGAAAGCAAAGCATGACAAACCACGTACCGTCTGTTCAGTAAATTCATGAAGTAATACGATCATTAGAATCATCACAATTTGATAGACAGTAGTGTCTAATAGATCAGTTGAAGCCTGTTGCTGCTGAGTCCTCCAGAGGCCTGTACTACGAATCCAGTTCAGCAGACCCCGATGTGTTTGAGTTACCTAATCCAGAACAAACGCGCTCTCGCTAAGCGGTCCTACGACGCTGGTTATCAACTCGGTAACTCAAGCCAGGGTTTCTCTGTCCGGCTGAGTGCGCGTTCACATGAAAGGGGCGGGGCTAGCAGCATTTGACCAATCACAAACATGGACAAGCGTACTGACAGCGCAGCGTCATACTTCCTGAATGAAAAGGAACTATAATATTAGACAAATATGAAGAAGTTAAACTTAAACATCCATGACTTAAACACTTGATCCAGGATCAAAGCCACATAGCTGCACCTGCAGGTGAATACAGCTGGTAACAGAACAAGTGTTTGAATGCGTCCATTAACAGGTTTATGATATCACTGCCCCGTCTAAGACACGATCTGACTTTAAATACATTTGACTCGAGTGTTTCGTCAACTTAATGTGTTGCTTAAATAATCCTTCTGCATACAGTATGTGACCTGTGAGTGTTGCACGGCCAGATCCGGCTCAGCTGACTCAGATAAGGAGATATATGATACATTATGATGTGATATGATGTGATATGAATGATAATGGGACACATCAACGTCTGCACTCACAGTGGACTGTACGTAATGTTACTTTGATCCGGTTACTTGTGTTGTGGCAGATATTTAAGTAAGCTTTCTTAACGCTAATGTTATAATAGTCAGATTGCTCTGAAGATGGGAGGTGATATTCTATTCATGTGTTGTTCACACAGTCGGTGATTTTTGCCGGCCGTCTTTCCTGCAACGGCAGTTTTTCTGTATTTCCTTTCTCCTGTAATATGACTTGATCGCTTTAAACTCCACACACTGAGCTCTGATTGGTCAGCAGGCGGTGCTTTCACTGACTTCATCTCTTAGCCTGCAACCTAACCTGCTCTGGACCAGGCTAGCCGCTCAGCATCAGTTACCATGGAGATCTAGCCCGCTAAGAAGAGAACCAGCGTCGTAGGACCGGAAACCCAGAGTTTCCCCTGAAGTTAGCTCGCTAAGAGAAACTCCTGCTTCGTAGTACAGGCCTCTGGCCTCAGGAGTGTTGTTGTTGTTGTTGACCTGTGTTGTTTGTGTGTTTTCAGGAGAATGAGGTGGCTCGGCAGGTGATGCAGCAGAGTCGTCCTCCGAAGAACTGCAGAGAGGCGTTTACTGCCGAGGGAGATCAGGTGTTTCCTAACAGATACTACACCTCCGACTGCAACAGGGCCAAATACCTGGGAGGAGATCTGGAGACAGAGATCAGGTTCTTACATATCTGTAATATCAAGAGACGAGATAGATAGATAGAGAGAGAGAGATAGAGATATAGATACTTTATTAATCCCCAATTGGGAAATTGTTTTGTTAGGATCAGTGTGCTCAACATTAAAATACAAATAAATAAAAGTGGAAAAGAGTTAACAATTCAAATGAAAATGTAAAATAGTATAAACCAATATGAACAATGTACAACATTCTAGATAATTAAAATGTTAATTGTAATGACCTTTCAGATTCCCTTTATTAGTCCCAGTGGGAAATGAATATTGTTTAATGTGACTTTAGTCTTCTTAAATGTGGTAAATGTATATTCTATGATTGATCGTTGTGTCCCTGGGTCAGTGTTCTGGACTGTGACCTGGAGAACCTTCAGGCCCATCTGAGCCGCTTCCAGCTGCAGGTCTGCTGCGTCAGCACCGACATCCAGAAGATGGAGAACGGACTGAACAGAACCGTCCTGAACCTGAAGAGGAACCTGGTACCAGAACCACGATCAGAACATTTAAACTTACACATAATGGTGTTAATACAAGTTATTAAGTGGGGAGGTTTCATGGTGATAAATAGACATTATTTAGTACACCACGCAAATAAATCAATATTCTCAACAAACATAGAAAATATAGTGTTAAATAAATAAATAAAAATTGAAAATACAAACAATTATAAGAAAGAAAATTGGAATACAAAAAGATTCTTACTAACTTTGTTGACCCTATTCACCTGTAGTGTGTCTACATGTGGACTTAGTTTGAGTTGGTTGTATCTGTATTGCAGGCTTCTGTGAATCAGGTGAAAGCATCGATATCAGAGCAGGAGGCAGCGGGGGAGGAGCACATCGAGGACGTCTGCTCTTTGGTGATTTACTTTGTAGTGATCACGATATCCAGCTGACCGATGAGTAGACGCTTGTTGTTGAGAGAGAAAATAAAGGAATGACCGATGCGATTGAAAAGTAAAATATTCTTGTTTATTCCAAAAAAAGGCGTTCTAAACGTTTTCAAACAAACAACTTCTCACATAAACTGATGCTTCAAATATTAAAGGCAAAACAAGGAACCAAGCCGTCACGCTCCCAACAAGCAAGGTCTAAAGACTGTTTAGAAGCACACCTGAATCTAAAGGATGTGAATGTGTGATCCTGCAGGAGGAGGTTGCTGAGGAGAGTCGGCAGAAGATGGAGGCCGAGCGGCAGGCGATGATCGAGGAGAAAGAAGAGCTGGAAAAACATGGAGAAAACGTAGAAAACATGGAATCGAAAGACTCGTCGGTCAGAGAGAGAATCGATCGACTCTGTGAGGAAGTCGAGACGCTGAAGGTGAAGCACTGAGACAATAACGTCATATATCAGTATGTAGTGTCTCTACTTTAAAGAGTCCTCTCCTGCTGATGTTCAGGTGTATATCAGTATGTAGTGTCTCTACTTTAAAGAGTCCTCTCCTGCTGATGTTCAGGTGTATATCAGTATGTAGTGTCTCTACTTTAAAGAGTCCTCTCCTGCTGATGTTCAGGTGTATATCAGTATGTAGTGTCTCTACTTTAAAGAGTCCTCTCCTGCTGATGTTCAGGTGTATATCAGTATGTAGTGTCTCTACTTTAAAGAGTCCTCTCCTGCTGATGTTCAGGTGTATATCAGTATGTAGTGTCTCTACTTTAAAGAGTCCTCTCCTGCTGATGTTCAGGTGTATGTCAGTATGTAGTGTCTCTACTTTAAAGAGTCCTCTCCTGCTGATGTTCAGGTGTATGTCAGTATGTAGTGTCTCTACTTTAAAGAGTCCTCTCCTGCTGATGTTCAGGTGTATATCAGTATGTAGTGTCTCTACTTTAAAGAGTTCTCTCCTGCTGATGTTCAGGTGTATATCAGTATGTAGTGTCTCTACTTTAAAGAGTCCTCTCCTGCTGATGTTCAGGTGTATATCAGTATGTAGTGTCTCTACTTTAAAGAGTCCTCTCCTGCTGATGTTCATGTGTATATCAGTATGTAGTGTCTCTACTTTAAAGAGTCCTCTCCTGCTGATGTTCAGGTGTATATCAGTATGTAGTGTCTCTGCTTTAAAGAGTCCTCTCCTGCTGATGTTCAGGTGTATATCAGTATGTAGTGTCTCTACTTTAAAGAGTCCTCTCCTGCTGATGTTCAGGTGTATATCAGTATGTAGTGTCTCTACTTTAAAGAGTCCTCTCCTGCTGATGTTCATGTGTATATCAGTATGTAGTGTCTCTGCTTTAAAGAGTCCTCTCCTGCTGATGTTCAGGTGTATATCAGTATGTAGTGTCTCTACTTTAAAGAGTCCTCTCCTGCTGATGTTCAGGTGTATATCAGTATGTAGTGTCTCTGCTTTAAAGAGTCCTCTCCTGCTGATGTTCAGGTGTATATCAGTATGTAGTGTCTCTACTTTAAAGAGTCCTCTCCTGCTGATGTGCAGGTTTTATATTTAGTGGCTCGTTTAAAGGCTTTATGAATGACTGAATGGTTTGGAAAACACCTGTATCTGGAGGATGTGATTGATGTTGTTATTGTTGTTGTTGTTTGTCGTCCTCAGGAGGAGCAGCTGAAGCTGGAGGCTGAGTGCAGCAAACATGAACAAAGCCTCCAGATTTTAGAGAAGAAACTGAAGAGTCATGTAGAAACTATCAGAGAGATGAAGAGTGACCTCGCTCAGACAGAGGAAGAGTTACAGGTAACAGCAGCTTTAAACTCAGCAGGTCCGGTGATCGAGACACTGCAAAGATAACAGGATTTATAGCCGGTCTTCTTTCAGACCAGTGGACCTGCTGATATCTTACATGTGTTTGATATCTCCCCCCCGCAGGAGTGTGTGAGTAAAGCGTCAGAGATCAGTCCTCAGCGCCAGCTCGTGTCCGCCAGCTCGAGGAGTTTGGACACAGAAATAACTCTACTGCAGAGGAAGATCCAAGTTTACGAGAGCATTCACGGAGAGCAGCAGCAGGTGGTGAGGTGAGGAATCCCTTCACTATGAGTCAACACACAAAAAAGACATATTCAACTTTTTTGTTTGATTTTGAGTTCATTTTTTCCTCTGAATTTTGATCTTTTTGGAGAGTTTTTAAAATGTTTGGACTTTCTTTCAGATTTAATTATTTTCTTATAATTTAGACTTTTTTTCAGAGTTACATTTTGTTGGTGGTTAGGAATGATTTCACTATTAGTCAACACAGAATAAAGAGATGGTGCAAACACACGTAAGGTAACATATCATCTCAAAATGTGAAGCTTTTTCCCGGCTTCCCTGAATCCCTCCTAAATCATGTTGTGGCCTTGTTTTACACCATGAAAACTTAAATCAGAAATAATATATATTATTATTATTATTATATTTATCAATTAGTAATATATATTATTGATCAGATAAATATGTTTCCTCTTCCTCAGGGAGTACGCTGAGGCGCTGTCTCTGTTCAGACAGAAGAGCAAACAGGTGAGAGACCTGCGGAGATTCATCGACCGCCTCGAACACATCATATCGGACAGACAGAGCAGATACAAGGTCCTGAGGAGGTACACATATTTAACATTAATACTATTTAACACTCGGAACAGATACAAGGTCCTGAGGAGGTACACATATTTACATTAATACTATTTAACACTCGGAACAGATACAAGGTCCTGAGGAGGTACACATATTTAACATTAATACTATTTAACACTCAGAACAGATACTATAAATACAGAATTTTGACTTTACTTAAAATTGATTGTTTTCTAAGAATTTTATTATTTTCACCTAATTTTGACTTTTTTCTCAGAATTTAGATTTTATTAGTTTACTTTTTTTCTTTTGACTTTTTATTGAATGTTTAAAACTTGACTCTTTGAAGGACCCTTAAACCAGCAGAACAGATCAAATATCAGAATACTGCAGATAAGCTACACAGAAATATGTTTCTTATTCAACATTAGTCAGTGTGGTTCTTTGTTCTTCCTGCAGGTCTCTATCGGTCAGGTGTAAATTATATTTTAATAACTTCATGATAAAGATGAACTGCTGCGGCTCCATGATCTTCGACCACAACAACGAGACGCTCTCCATCTCCGTACGTATACTTTTTAAATTATTTCATTTCTCCAAGTTACTCCTTTCTTATTTCAGCATTTAAAAAAAATGGAAGTATAGTCGATAAAAGTAAACAAACAATATTGTTTAAAGTAAGATGGACTATCCTGGTATGGAGAACTAAATCCACCTCACCTGTGTTTTCTCACCTGTAATTACTCACCTGTGTTTTCTCACCTGTAATTACTCACCTGTGTTTTCTCACCTGTAATTACTCACCTGTGTTTTCTCACCTGTAATTACTCACCTGTGTGTCTCACCTGTAGTTGTCTCACCTGTTGTTTTCTCCCCTGTTGTTGTCTCACCTGTGTTGCTCACCTGTAGTTGTCTCACTGTAGTTGTCTCACCTGTGTTGTCTCACCTGTAGTTGTCTCACCTGTAGTTGTCTCACCTGTGTTGTCTCACCTGTAGTTGTCTCACCTGTGTTGTCTCACCTGTAGTTGTCTCACCTGTGTTGTCTCACCTGTAGTTGTCTCACCTGTGTTGTCTCACCTGTGTTGTCTCACCTGGGTTGTCTCAACTGTGCAGGTGATGCCCCGGGCCGGGAGGATGAGGGGGTGGTGAGTGACATGCGCTCTCTGAGTGGAGGCGAGCGCTCGTTCTCCACCGTCTGCTTCATGCTCTCTCTGTGGGAGATCACAGAGTCTCCATTCAGGTGCCTCGACGAGTTCGACGTCTACATGGTACACACACACACACACTCACTCACTCACTCACTCACTCACACACACACTCACTCACACACCTTTCACCCACACCCACACAGACACACACACACACACACACTATACACACACACACACACACACACACACACACACACACACACACACACACACACACACACACACACACACACACACACACACACACACACACACACACACATTCTCTCAAACTGAGGAATAAATAGCATGAAAATCCAAAATACACACACGTGAATTTCTTATTTATTTAGGGCTTTTTTGTGAAAGGTAAGAAGGAGAGAATCTGGTTGAGTATTTAAATGTGCCGTTCTTGGACTCTGTTGATGTTTTATGATCTTCATGAATCAGTTCAGCTCAATGCGACTGGAAGATGCATTTGTTTACGACGCAGAAAAAAAATTCTTTGTTCCAGAAAAAATTAGAAATGTGTAATTTATTTCAAATGAAAGGTTTTCTTGTGAAAGTATTAATGTCAAAAACAAAAGGGAAAAAAAGGTATTTTGATTTAATCACAAATTCCATTATGTTTCCCAAATAAAAAAAATGCCATGATAATAAATGAATGAATAAAATGTATTAATAAATACATAAACTAATAATACAATTAAAGCATCAGTTATTAACTCTGCTCTAACGATTGTAAACTTCTCTCTACATCAAAAATACAAATAAGAATCATTTTGTAAATCATCAAAATAATGAAGAACCTAGCGAGGCTGATGTAACTGATGCCCCTCTCACACCAACGCAGTTCCCGTTCCAGCTCCTCTTGCGCTCTTCTGGTTCGGACCCGGTTTTTATTTTCATCCCCCGTTTAGTTCACACCGCCCAGAGCCCGAGTGGTGCTGCGTCATCGCGTCATCGTTTGCGTCATGACGTAACCGTTTACGTGCCTGCTTCATAAAGCCAAACCGCCCGCACCCTCACACCGACAACAACAAAAATGGCCGATTGTATTGAAGCGCTGCTCGTTTTGCTTTGTCGAAACCAAATGGGAATAATAGGACGACTTCACCACGAACTTTCCATTCGTCACAAGCGACTTTCAAATATTCTCTGACAGTCTAGCAAGTCATAATGTGGACTTGTTTTCGGACGACCGCTGCCACTCCGTCCGAGGTCTCACTTTTGGTCCCGAAAATCCTCTTAACTTTTTTCAGTTTGTTGCAAATCTGGTCCACGCTTTAAGTTTGGGGTTTTCTATCGCTGTGTACACACTGGACCAAACGTGGTCTTTTTGTTGTTGTTGTTCAGGGGTGTGATCCCGCCCCCTCCGACGTAAGCGTGACGTATGCGGTTCTTGCTTTTAGACGGACGAGCTTGGTAAGAACAGGTTTCAGGTTGTAGCTCCGAACCGGCCCTGGAACCGCGTTGGTGTGAAAGGGGCATGTGCGTTTCACTTCCTTTGATTATTCATATTTGTATTGAAGGCAGAACTAAATAAGTTTAATTTGTACTATCTTTGATTTATCTTCTTTATTTTTGCAGGATATGCACAACCGGCGGATCTCTCTGGATCTCCTGCTGGAGCTTTCTGAGCGACAGACCCTTCGTCAGTTCATCTTCGTCACTCCTCTCACCACCAGGTGGCGCTCCTCTTCACACACTGACCTTTCTATCATATTTACAGTTTTAATTTGACATCTTAGTTTCCTGTACTGAGGCTAAAGCATGCCATCCAAACAATTATATAGGTTTTAGTTTTTAACTATATAATACATATTCAATTATTGCATATAGTAATACATATTAGGAATGGATCATTATTTTAAATGTATATTAAATATAATAATATGAATTCAGCATTAAAATGTAAAAGTAATTTTAATACATTCTTTATTTGTGATAATTGTGCATTTTATATGAAATTATAGAATAAAAAATGATAATATATTGTATTACTACTTTACCAAATATTTTATTGCATCATTAAATACACATTTAAAACATATTTACATTTTATTGTTTAATTACATGGTTTTTTACATGTGTTGGAAATCCTTGAAACACCTGAATTTAATCTGTGTTTTCAAGGTTAGCATGAAAGTGCTTATAATGTGGTTTTTATAATGACATGTTTCACCCTTCTGCAGAATGCTGTTACACATCTGTGTTGCTTGTAGCACAATAATATAATAAAGAAGTGAAAAGGCACCTTGAAATGCCTAAAAGGTGCTTTTCTCATACCTCTTGAGGGGGCAAGGATCCTGTGCGTCAGCTTGATTCTTTGACATATTTTCACTTTTTTTATGTCACCTGTGTTTTGTGTCTTTCAGCAATCTTCCAAAATCCAGACTGATAAAGATCCACAAGCTGCAGGATCCAGAGAGAATCTGCAGCGAAGCTCAGGAGGAAGAAGAGGACGTTTAAAAATAATAAAGAGAGACGTTGGTAGCCTACGATGTGAACCTCGATGGATATGTCAGTATTATTATTCAGTATTCTCATGTTTGTTTGCTGGGATTCATTTATGGATGTGTTTGAAAACCTAATGACAGTTTAAGTTTCAGGACTCGCAGGTATGTTAACTCTTATTGTTGTGTTAATGTGTTGCTGCCTTTAGCCACGGCATTATTCTTTATATTTATCATCTGTTATCAACATCTTTTGTCATCTTATTTCCTTCTAATTTCTTATTATTTGGTGCAGGCACGAAACATAGGCTACTACCAATAAAAATACATTGCTTTAAAATCGTTCTGTGTCAGAATACTGAAATCTGTATTTTTTAAATCTGTTTTTCCTTCTAATTTGTTATTATTTACATTGCTTTTAAAATCGTTCTTTGTGACACGAAAGAAATGGCGAAATTGTGTTGGTGAACGAATCAATAGATTAATTCGTGACTATAACACGAAATGCCGTGAGACTGGGTTGTACACTGGCACATACACAGTGATGATCCTTGTGCATTGTGCCTAATGTAAAAATATAATTATAATCGCAATATTCAATTCAGCATTGACACAAAAACTGAAAAGATTAGGAGTTATACCATCAATTACATGTTAGAAGTTATAGCATCATAAGCTTTTAGCACAATAAGCTGTTAGAAACCGTTAGCTGCTATCACTGTAAGGCCCGTTAGCTGCTAACAACGTTAGCTGTACCACTGTAAGGCCCGTTAGCTGCTACCAACGTTAGCTGCTACCACTGTAAGGCCCGTTAGCTGCTACCAACATTAGCTGCTACCACTGTAAGGCCCGTTAGCTGCTAGCACCATTATGCTTGCACCGTTAGCGGCTAGCACCGTTTGCTGTCAGCACCATTAGCTGTTAGCCCGTTAGCTGCTAGCACCGTTAGCTGTTAGTCCCGTTAGCTGCTAGCCCGTTACCTGCTAGCAGTGTTAGCTGCCAGCCCCCTAGCTGTTACCACGTTAGCTGTTAGACATGTTTGGTGTTTTAATGTTAGCTGTTAGCTGCTAGCTTCCAGCTTCAGCGAGCAACAGTGAGAGTCCTTGAAGTCTAATCAATCCAATATGAATTTCAATTTGGGAACCTTTTAAAAATAAAGACATTCAACTCATCAACATTCTGAAATTAGCTAGTCGAAAGGGTTTAAGTCAACTGTTCCCTCGTAGGCTAGTTGAGTAAATAGCAGTATTACATGTTCAGTTTCATACAGAATGCCTTGCTAATATTCAGTATTAAAGGGTAGTGTGTTTAAGGTACCAACAGTTTGTTAATTGTTAAAAAAGATCATAAGAAATGGTTTTAAAAGCTTTTAAACGATTGTTCACGAGTCATTTAAACTCATAATAATATTATACTGTGATATTTCCTGTTTTAATGTTACATCTGTAACAACGTAAGTCTCGTTCTGTCTAAATCCCAAATAAATGTACTTTAATATGATATAAAAGCACCACATCTGCATATTTAAGAGGCTGGAAATGGCATTTAAAGAAACATTTCTACAGAGAAAACCACTTTAGTTGATAAATGATCTCTGAATGTGAACTTTCCATGTTTTCCCCCATGTTTAAAACACTCCTCCTGCTGTAAAACTCCATGTGAAGAATCAAAATCAGTGTTCAAATAACTTCAGATGATCTAAAACTCTTCTTTTCCCACACATTCATCCACACATTTCATCTCCCATTAATCACACCTGACGCCGAGTCTTTTGAAAAAGCCTGGTGATGGTTTATTCATTTTAATCACTACAGAATAAATTCAGGTGCAAACACATGCCACATGTATAAAAGAATACAGTCACTTGTGTTATGATTTTTCCATATTTGATATAAACATTTACGAGACAAAGAATCGGACACAGTGACCGGACTGAAATGTCTTAAATAATACAAATATATATCGAGGGACGGTGAAATCTCCGCAGGCAGACTCTCGGTCCACCTGCAGAAAAAGAACTGAATATGGGGAAGCAAAGAACTTTTGAAAGAGTATTTCTGAATTAAACCTCGCCTCTTTCAAGAGCTTCGTCGTCTCCTCTCTCGAGGGTCCTGCGTCTTGAATGATTGTTGCAAACAGAATAGATTAGAAGACTTTTCAATAAAAAGTTTCTTTTTTTACAAAACAGTTTTCAGGAATGCAGTGTGTCCAGTAAACATATAGGAGGTCTTTTTCCTCCGTCTTTTATTCTTTTTGCTGCATTGGAAGTGGAGTCGAGCTCCCAGCAAAAAAGGGTTTTTCTTTTCTTTCTGTAAACATGTTGATATGTACTGAGTTAACTTACTGAAGTCTAAATCAAACAAGCAGCCTGGGAAAAAACAAGAAGCCAATTTAGGAATGATTTCATAATGCACGAGTTCTGCATTTTAGCATCTCTTGATTCAGCGGCAGCAGTACGAGGAAATGATCATAAAGAATCCATAAATATATATATTTCTGCTAACATAAGTCACTGAAGCTTAAAAAAATATGACATTTACAAGGATGGAATATGAGACGATGGGCTCCTGGGCACAGACGTGTTGTGTGTTGTTTGTCTTTGCATCTCTTTGTAGTCATTGTGAGTCTTTGTAGTCACTTTAAGTCTATTTGTAGTCACTTTAAGTCTCTTTGTAGTCACTTTAAGTCTATTTGTAGTCACTTTAAGTCCATTTGTAGTCTCTGTAGTCGTTTTACATATATTTGCAATCATTTTGTCTCTCTTTGTAGTCTGTGGGTCTCTCTTTGAAGTCTGTGGGTCTCTCTTTGAAGTCTGTGGGTCTCTCTTTGAAGTCTGTGGGTCTCTCTTTGTAGTCTGTGGGTCTCTCTTTGAAGTCATTGTGAGTCTCTTTGTAGTCACTTTAAGTCTCTTTGAAGTCTGTGGGTCTCTCTTTGTAGTCTGTGGGTCTCTCTTTGAAGTCATTTTGTGTATCTCTTTTAGTAGCTTTGTCTATTTGTAGTCATTCATTGTATCTTTGCAATCATTTAGTCTCTTTTTCAAGTCATTTTGGTTTTACAGTAGTTGTTTTACGTCTTTGTAGTCGTTTGTGTCCCTTTCTAGTTGATTTAAGTAGGTTTTCTGGTCATTTTGCATCTGTTTGTAGTAGCTTTGTCCCTTTGTTGTCGTTCGTTGTATCGTTGCAATAATTGTATGTCTCTTTTTAGTTGATTTGTGTCTCTTTCTTCTCGTTTTACATCTCTCTTTGTAGTCACTTCGCATCTGTAAGCAGTCAATTCTTTCTGTTTATGTCTCTTTGTGGTCGTTTTTTGTCCCTTTTTCGTCACGTTGTGTCTCTATGTAGTTGATTTCCGTCGCTTGTCTGGTCATGTTGCATCTCGTTGTCGTAGCAGTGTCTCTTTGTCGTCATTTGTTGTATCTTTGCAATCATTGTGTCTCACTGTCGTCGTTTTGTTTCTCTTTGTCGTCGCTTTACGTCTGTTTGAGGTCATATTTGAGAGTTGCCCCTGCTTTCTGTGCCCGGGAGACCCCGCTCAGTAATCCCTCTGTGTTTGTGTTTTAATGTGAAACTCTTAACCCACATCTGCAATCCTTCCGTAAACTGAACACGTACAGGTGTTTCCGGATGGAGAAAGCATGCTCCCACGTTACTGGAGGTGAACAAACGCTGTGATGCTCACATACTGTACATCCCATGCAACAATACTAAATGAATCCATAGGGTTTCTTTTATAACCACCTAAAGATGCAAAAGGTAAGAGATTGATATTTTTCTGACACATATTATATGCATGCAAAGAACCTACTCTTCCTGGTTCCACCGTGTGAAAACAGCCTCTCTATTCTCCACGTCTGGATAGTAGAGACAGTTACAATTATCATAGGAGTTATTGTTTAGTTAGTATAATGTAAAGCGTAAAGCGGCAGCAGCGGTGAACACTGGGGATTTTCCTAAACACTGCAGGAACATCACGCAGTGCTCCACTCATTTACAAGCTACATGTTTAAGGGGTTTTACTGTGCACAAATCACGGGTTTGGAGATAGAAACGTATGATATCTTTACAGCTATATTCAAAATTATTCAGCTTTGACATTCTCATGCATACAACCACAAGAAGCGAGTCCATTGAAAAGTAGTCCAAGCATTGTTTTTTTTGTGTTTTCCTGTGGGGATGGCAGAGAACCTAAAGACATTAAAACATGTGCTGCAGTCCAGAGAGTGTGTTTACAGAGGGAGGGGAAGGAGAAGAGTGTGAAAGAGTGAAGATGGAGGTCTCACTTCTGCATGTCACACTGCAGCAGAAGAACGATGGACGGGTCGCTCTTCGCCGCCTCCTTGAACTCGTCCAACGAGATCTGGTCGTCGTTGTTTTTATCCATCTTTCCGAAGATCTTGTCCACCCTCTGCTGCGGTGTCAGGCCGTCCTCGTTCATCTTCATCATGATCACCGTGCCCACCATCTTGTAGATCGCCTGTTGGAGAAATTAACACAAGGAAAGGAGGGTTATGTCATCCAGCATTGGGGGGAACATTTAGATATTTCACTATGAATACCAAACATAACTGATGTGGAAAAAAGCTTTACTGATGATGCGTTCTGGACCTTTGAAGGAAACGGCTCTTTGACTGACCCTGCTGAGTATTATATTCTGCTCTGTTTAAACTAGCTCATGCAGTAGCACTTAATCTGGTTGGGTTATAGGTAGGAAATGTACCTGCAGGATTGAGCACACACTCCTAAATATAACCACTTTATATAGTATGTAGTATGCAGAACAGGCTTTAAGTTCATGCATTTATAAGGGCACTTAGAATGAAGATTGAGCGGTCACTTTTCAAGTCGACGAAGACAGAAAACACTGCGGCATAACTTCAGTTTTTATATGTAAAGGCTTTTACGTAGAGGTTGTATTCTACAGTAACGAATCTGTGTCTCCATTCAAAGCAGGTGTGCAGGGTTCTGTTATTGGTCCCTGATAAGTTTACCCCCCCGCCCTCACCTCGATGATCTCCAGCATCTCCACCCGGGTGATCTTGCCGTCTCCGTCCAGGTCGTACATGTTGAAGGCCCAGTTGAGTTTCTGCTCGAAGCTGCCGCGGGACGTGATGGACAGAGCGCAGATGAACTCTCTGAAGTCGATGGTCCCGTCTCCGTTCTTATCGAAGGTCCTGAAGGCGTGCTGGGCGAACTTTGAGGCGTCTCCGTACGGGAAGAACTGCAAAGGTAGGAGGGACATGTTTTATTTCTCAACCAGATTACTGGAACTCGTCAAAGTTCTGCCTGCTGTCCTTCAGGAATACTTTATGAATGGATGAAATGGATGGATGGATAGATGGGACTGAATTGGAACTAGTCAAATTTTGCCTGTTGTTGGGGTAGTCTCTCAAGAAGCCTTTGGATGGATAGATGGATGGATGTTTTAATAAACGAATGAATGAATGGATGAATGGGACCACCTTGACGTAGATCTGCTGGAACTAGTCAAGGTTCAACCTGATGGTGGTTCAGTCCTTCAGGAATCTTTGTATGAATGACTGAATGGAAAAATGAATGAATTGATAAATGATCCACCTTGTATCTGTTTTATTGTGTTGCACTGTTGGAGGAGCCTGTGACATAAGATTTTCATTGTCATAACTACACTGTAGCTATGTACGAATGACAATAAAAGCCTTGAATCTTGACGTAGAACAACTGGTTTCAGTCAAAGTGTGCCTGTTGTTGGGGAAGTCTCTCAGGAAAGCCTTTGACTAGATGATGGATCGATGGATGAATACATGACTGAGTGGATGATTCACTGACTAACTGAATCAATGACTGGATATATAAATAGACTAATGGGTGACCCACCTTGACGTAGAGCTGCTGGAACTCGTCGAGGTTCAGCGGCCGGTGGGACAGTCCTTCAGGAAGCCTTTGTACCACTGCTTCAGCTCGTGCTCGTTGAACTCCGTGTTCTTCACCAGGTCCTCCATCACCTCCGGAGTCAGCTTGCTGTTCTGCTTCCCCATGATCCTGCAACCACACCAGAGCAATGCGTTCATTAAAGGTCCCCTATCATCCTCTTCTTCATCAATATATCACAGGTCTCAGATATACAGAGCCTGTCTCTGATTGGCTGAAACACCAAACAGATCATTGCAGCACCCATAATCCCCTCTGTTTCAGCCCTGTTTCCAAAGTGCTGATTCTCTGTCTGTTACTTTAGATGAAAATAAGGAGCCCCTCCCCACGCCCCTCTGAGAGACATTTGGTTACAAAGAACTCAATGGTGCTCTAGGAGGAGATTCAGGTGATAAGGGGGGGGGGGGTTACCTTGGTTGCTGATTGGCTAATGGTTACACAAGACAAAACATCGTTATGACATCATAAAGTGGCCAAAATCTGATCAGCTCATTTTCAGACAGGTTTTTATAGAAATGGATCAGGAGAAAAAGAGAGAGAATCTTTGTTCCTGAAACTTTCAGAGTCTCTTTACACAGAGGGGACACATGTTGATGTAGAAGAGACATGAAGAAGAGGGGACACATGTTGATGTAGAAGAGACATGAAGAAGAGGGGACACATGTTGATGTAGAAGAGACATGAAGAAGAGGGGACACATGTTGATGTAGAAGAGACATGAAGAAGAGGGGACACATGTTGATGTAGAAGAGACATGAAGAAGAGGGGACACATGTTGATGTAGAAGAGACATGAAGAAGAGGGGACACATGTTGATGTAGAAGAGACATGAAGAAGAGGGGACACATGTTGATGTAGAAGAGACATGAAGAAGAGGGGACACATGTTGATGTAGAAGAGACATGAAGAAGAGGGGACACATGTTGATGTAGAAGAGACATGAAGAAGAGGGGACACATGTTGATGTAGAAGAGACATGAAGAAGAGGGGACACATGTTGATGTAGAAGAGACATGAAGAAGAGGGGACACATGTTGATGTAGAAGAGACATGAAGAAGAGGGGACACATGTTGATGTAGAAGAGACATGAAGAAGAGGGGACACATGTTGATGTAGAAGAGACATGAAGAAGAGGGGACACATGTTGATGTAGAAGAGACATGAAGAAGAGGGGACACATGTTGATGTAGAAGAGACATGAAGAAGAGGGGACACATGTTGATGTAGAAGAGACATGAGAAGAGAGGGACACATGTTGATGTAGAAGAGACATGAAGAAGAGGGGACACATGTTGATGTAGAAGAGACATGAAGAAGAGGGGACACATGTTGATGTAGAAGAGACATGAAGAAGAGGGGACACATGTTGATGTAGAAGAGACATGAAGAAGAGGGGACACATGTTGATGTAGAAGAGACATGAAGAAGAGGGGACACATGTTGATGTAGAAGAGACATGTGTAGAGAGAGAAGAGGGGACACATGTTGATGTAGAAGAGACATGAAGAAGAGGGGACACATGTTGATGTAGAAGAGACATGAAGAAGAGGGGACACATGTTGATGTAGAAGAGACATGAAGAAGAGGGGACACATGTTGATGTAGAAGAGACATGAAGAAGAGGGGACACATGTTGATGTAGAAGAGACATGAAGAAGAGGGGACACATGTTGATGTAGAAGAGACACTGTGAAGAGAGAGAAGAGGGGACACATGTTGATGTAGAAGAGACATGAAGAAGAGGGGACACATGTTGATGTAGAAGAGACATGAAGAAGAGGGGACACATGTTGATGTAGAAGAGACGTGAACAAGTGGATTTTGCATAATAGGGGACCTTTAAAGCCTGAGCCATGACCGCGTGAACAGATGCAGCAAAACAGCGCAGAGAAATACCTTCAGACAGTCTGCCTGCAAAGAGGTTCAGAGGTTTTCTGCATATTTTTTGCTGAGTTTGTCTTTGAATGGAGATTTTAAACATTAGTGCTGCATCTAAAGATTGTTTTATTATATAATATCTATATTCTTCTCGATTCATTGATCAGAAAAGGTCCAAAAACATAGATCAATGTTTCTTCAAATGTCTAATGTTTCCACAACTGAAAGATATTCAGTTTCCTGTCATAGAGGAGGAGAGAAACCAGAACGTATTCCCATTTTAGGAGCTCTTAAAAAAGCCCTCAAACTGGTTATCAAGATATTGGGGATTTATTAGTTGACTACTAAAGATACATCTTTGCAGCTGTTATTATCCACACAGTAGGTATGCAACACTTCATGAACACACCTGTATCATGTCTGCAACTGAATATCATTTTCATTACAGATTGTTTTTCTAGATTACTGGTTTAGTGTCTAAAAATCCAGAACATATTGAAACTGTTTCCCTCGAGGGAAACACAGGGATTTAGCCTCTGCAGACCATTTACATGCACTAAAAACCTATAGACCACCCTATAGGGAGAGGGAACACAGGGATTTTAGCCTTGCAGACCATTTACATGCACTAAAAACTATAGACCACCTAGGGAGAAGGAACACAGGGATTTTAGCCTCTGCAGAACATTTACATGCACTAAAAACTATAGACCACCCTAGGAGAGGGAACACAGGGATTTTAGCCTCTGCAGAACATTTACATGCACTAAAAACTATAGACCACCCTAGGGAGAGGGAACACAGGGATTTTAGCCTCTGCAGAACATTTACATGCACTAAAACCTATAGACCACCTAGGGAGAAGGAACACAGGGATTTTAGCCTCTGCAGACCATTTACATGCACTAAAAACTATAGACCCCTAGGGAGAGGGAACACAGGGATTTTAGCCTCTGCAGAACATTTACATGCACTAAAACCTATAGACCACCCTATAGGGAGAGGGAACACCACGGACAGCAGAATTAGGGCTCCTATAAACAGCTATTTCAACTTCAAACCGCAGCACCAGAGTAAATATCAGGGTCGTGTAAGTCAGCAGTGAATATTTCCCGCTGCTCTGGTTCTATTTCTGTCTCCGACCCGGATCCTGTGACAGATCAGTTCATCGATCGATCGATCGCTCAGATCAGGTTCCTGCAAACAAACACAACAAACCTGCGTATGTTGTGTGTTGGCAGACAGGTAAACATACCAGGCTCTGCACAAACATACGGGGGATTTCTTTTACCATATATGTTGAACATTTTTCTCGCTTCCACTTAAAACGCCTTGTAGATAAGACACTTCCAACTAATATCACTATCACAATGATTCCAACACAAGGCCTTTACAAGACAAATCAAATCATTGGAGGAAAATGTATTCATATATTATTTGTGTTTATACCAGAAACGTACAGACTAAGTGTACTCAAATCTCTTCCATCAGGAGAAACGCTGCAGCTTCAGAAAGGATGCAGATATAAAAACCCAAAGGTTCCACATGAAGAAACATCTTCAGCAACAACACATGCAGCGTTTAGAGAACATTCAGCAACTTGAGGAGACATGCAGCGTTTACTAAAAGCTGCAGAAACCAAACGCTGAAGAAGCTCAAACACAACGGAGACCAGGGGACACTAAAGAGAGACGCACACAGCTGGGAGACCAGGGGACACTAAAGAGAGACGCACACAGCTGAGAGACCAGGGGACACTAAAGAGGGATGCACACAGCTGGGAGACCAGGGGACACCAAACAGTGATGCACACAGCTGGGAGACCAGGGGACACTAAAGAGGGATGCACACAGCTGGGAGACCAGGGGACACTAAAGAGGGAGCACACAGCTGGGAGACCAGGGGACACTAAAGAGTGACGCACACAGCTGGGAGACCAGGGGACACTAAAGAGGGACGCACACAGCTGGGAGACCAGGGGACACTAAAGAGTGACGCACACAGCTGGGAGACCAGGGGACACTAAAGAGTGATGCACACAGCTGGAGACCAGGGGACACTACAGGGTGACGCACACAGCTGGGAGACCAGGGGACACTAAAGAATGACGCACACAGCTGGGAGACCAGGGACACCAAAGAGTGACGCACACAGCTGGGAGACCAGGGGACACTAAAGAGTGACGCACACAGCTGGGAGACCGGGGACACTAAAGAGGGACGCACACAGCTGGGAGACCAGGGGACACTAAAGAGTGACGCACACAGCTGGGAGACCAGGGGACACTAAAGAGAGACGCACACAGCTGGGAGACCAGGGGACACTAAAGAGGGATGCACACAGCTGGGAGACCAGGGGACACTAAAGAGTGACGCACACAGCTGGGAGACCAGGGGACACTAAAGAGGGACGCACACAGCTGGGAGACCAGGGGACACTAAAGAGTGACGCACACAGCTGGGAGACCAGGGGACACTAAAGAGTGACGCACACAGCTGGAGACCAGGGGACACTACAGGGTGACGCACACAGCTGGGAGACCAGGGGACACTAAAGAGTGACGCACACAGCTGGGAGACCAGGGGACACCAAAGAGTGACGCACACAGCTGGGAGACCAGGGGACACTAAAGAGTGACGCACACAGCTGGGAGACCAGGGGACACTAAAGAGTGATGCACACAGCTGGAGACCAGGGGACACTACAGGGTGACGCACACAGCTGGGAGACCAGGGGACACTAAAGAGTGACGCACACAGCTGGGAGACCAGGGGACACTAAAGAGTGACGCACACAGCTGGGAGACCAGGGGACACTAAAGAGTGACGCACACAGCTGGAGACCAGGGGACACTAAAGAGTGACGCACACAGCTGGGAGACCAGGGGACACTAAAGAGTGACGCACACAGCTGGGAGACCAGGGGACACTAAAAGTAGTTTGTCTCTTAACTGTTGGTGTTTGTCAGTATATCTGAAATGACGAGGTTAGCTACGTTAGCTAGCTAGCTTACAGCAGAAGGAGTCATGTGACCACAATGTTAAAATAACACCATAAAACATTTTAGGTGAGTTTCCAACAACAGAGACAGTAAATGATCTCCAGTCAAACCTATTGAGAGAAGGGGCGGTGCTACGTAACGGGAATACAGGCTGCTAACAATGAATTGAATGGATGTAGTACAATTTAAAATGCTGCGACGTCAAGCTGCTTCACGGAAAGGCGAAACTCCACTATCCAGCCTCGCAGAGCCTAACAAACGTTGTTCCTGCAGCTCCTTTATGTCTCTTGTTGGAGTGGAAAGAGGTGATTTCATGGATGAGGAGGTATCCAGGTCGAGAGAAATACCCTGGATTATACAACTGTCCCATCATTAGGGAAACTATTAGAAAAAGAGTTTGCCTGCAGGTGAGGAATCACGTTAAGTACAGCCTGTGTGGGGAAACTTCTGAAGCAATTAGAGACAGGACTCAGAGAGACACGAGGAGAGCTGGAGCTTTGATGGAGTCAGGACTCAGAGAGACACGAGGAGAGCTGGAGCTTTGATGGAGTCAGGACTCAGAGAGACACGAGGAGAGCTGGAGCTTTGATGGAGTCAGGACTCAGAGAGACACGAGGAGAGCTGGAGCTCTGATGGAGTCAGGACTCAGAGAGACACGAGGAGAGCTGGAGCTTTGATGGAGTCATGACTCAGAGAGACACGAGGAGAGCTGGAGCTCTGATGGAGTCAGGACTCAGAGAGACACGAGGAGAGCTGGAGCTTTGATGGAGTCAGGACTCAGAGAGACACGAGGAGAGCTGGAGCTCTGATGGAGTCAGGACTCAGAGAGACACGAGGAGAGCTGGAGCATTGATGGAGTCAGGACTCAGAGAGACACGAGGAGAGCTGGAGCTTTGATGGAGTCAGGACTCAGAGAGACACGAGGAGAGCCGGAGCTCTGATGGAGTCAGGACTCAGAGAGACACGAGGAGAGCTGGAGCTCTGATGGAGTCAGGACTCAGAGAGACACGAGGAGAGCCGGAGCTCTGATGGAGTCAGGACTCAGAGAGACACGAGGAGAGCTGGAGCTCTGATGGAGTCAGGACTCAGAGAGACACGAGGAGAGCTGGAGCTCTGATGGAGTCAGGACTCAGAGAGACACGAGGAGAGCTGGAGCTTTGATGGAGTCAGGACTCAGAGAGACACGAGGAGAGCTGGAGCATTGATGGAGTCAGGACTCAGAGAGACACGAGGAGAGCTGGAGCTTTGATGGAGTCAGGACTCAGAGAGACACGAGGTGAGCTGGAGCTTTGATGGAGTCAGGATTCAGAGAGACACGAGGAGAGCTGGAGCATTGATGGAGTCAGGACTCAGAGAGACACGAGGAGAGCTGGAGCTCTGATGGAGTCAGGACTCAGAGAGACACGAGGAGAGCTGGAGCTCTGATGGAGTCAGGACTCAGAGAGACACGAGGAGAGCTGGAGCTTTGATGGAGTCAGGACTCAGAGAGACACGAGGAGAGCTGGAGCTTTGATGGAGTCAGGACTCAGAGAGACATGAGGAGAGCTGGAGCTCTGATGGAGTCAGGACTCAGAGAGACACGAGGAGAGCTGGAGCTCTGATGGAGTCAGGACTCAGAGAGACACGAGGAGAGCTGGAGCTTTGATGGAGTCAGGACTCAGAGAGACACGAGGAGAGCTGGAGCTCTGATGGAGTCAGGACTCAGAGAGACACGAGGAGAGCTGGAGCTCTGATGGAGTCAGGACTCAGAGAGACACGAGGAGAACACTGACGGTTTATTTGGAGTTACGGCCGGAGAACTGACAAGACATGTCAAAGGGCCACGGTCTGACCACATCGTTGAGATGCCAAATCAATTCTGAAGAACTCTTTCTGCAGCGGAGTGTAATAATCAACATTCTTCATCAGTGAGACTAAACAATTATGGACCCTGAATCTAACAAGAGCTCTCGTCCATAGGAAAGAATGTGCGCCAGGGAACCTCCGTCCCTGAACAGTAAACTAGCTCATGGCGGCTTGTGCTCTGTCATAGACTGGCAACAACAATGCGCCCAAGCTGCTCCTCCTTAAGAGAGATAGCAGCAGAACCCAAGCTGCTCCTCCTTAAGAGAGATAGCAGCAGAACCCAAGGCCGTAGAACTATGCCGTGGGAAAGGAGACAGTGAGAGGAGAAATTGATGAACTGGGTCAAAGGTTGAATACCTAAGCAAATTATTCCCCAACAGCCTGTTTGCTATTCTGTCTCCAAAATGGTGGAACGAGCTCTCCATTGGTATCAGAACAGCACAAAGAAGTCTTGGCCATTGAATGAAACACAAAAAGCTCATTGAGGAAGTGAGTCATTATAAAAACATTGTTGATGTGTTTTTTCAAGCAGACTGGGCAGTTCTTCAACACATTGCCCTAGATTCTCTCAAATGCATTTATTTGGATACACAGGGGGTCCGCGGGGTCTTAAAAAAAGTATTAAGAGTTGATGAATCAATTTAGCGAAAATGTAGGCTATTAAAAAGTATTAAGTATGAAAGGGCATTTTCCAAGGTATTACATTTTGTAGCTTGTTTTCAATAAGTATATCAATGGTCCAAAGAGGTTGTATTCTACAGTCTGCCTGAATGTAATCATTGCGTAGGTGTGTAGTGATTCTGCCTGAATGTAATCATGGCGTAGGTGTGTAGTGAGTCTGCCTGAATGTAATCATGGCGTAGGTGTGTAGTGAGTCTGTGTAGTTTATTTATGGCATCCCGTTGGATGTGACGTCATCTGAACAGGACATCGCACGCTCACTGCTTGATAGCGCGCGAAGGTCTGTTTACGCCGGTTGCTAAACAACATTGTTTTGGGGAAATGCAAGTCTGCGTCCAAATGGTTGGAAGATAAGGAGGAAGGACAATCAATACTGTATATAGTCAATGTGAGGTAAAGTGTGTCGCCAAGGTAACCGGTTAAAACTCCAAGTGGCGATGAGGTCTTAAAATGTATGGAAAGGGTAAAAAAAAGGTCTAAAGGTTTACATCTGACTTCAGGATTCTGCAGATAGCCTGAGAAAGAAATCTCATATTTGTAATCTTAATAGTTTCTCACCTAGACACCTGTCCGCAGGGGAGCGGGAAGGGGGTGCTCTAGCGCCCTCAGCACCCCCTTCCCGCGCCCCTGCCTGTCCGGCCCGACGCAAAGCTGGCAGATCAAAAATAGTCCGTTGTTACCGTTTGATCTACGTAGCAACGGCAGGAACTGCTTCGTAGCGTTTTTGAGGAGCTTTCTGATTACAGATTTGAAAACATCGTTGCTTGCTTTAAAAGTAGCAGAATTCATGATGTCAGACCTTGGGAAGTATCTAGATATCCCTGCCCTGATGCCAAAGGAACTGCACACTGAATATGTGTCGCCGTTTGATCTCTATGTCTGGACCGCTGCGTAAAAGGAGGGTTTCTGCCCCGTTACTTCTCCGCTGTTTCCTTGTCCCAGTTTGAAAAGCAAACATTACGTCCGTTACGAAACTAACTAACTAACAAACTAACTAACTAACTAACTAACTAACTAACTAACTAACTAACTAACTAACTAACTAACTAACTAACTAACTAACTAACTAACTAACTAACTAACTAACTAACTAACTAACTAACTAACAAAGCTTAAGATGGAAACATGTATGGGATAATGTGCAGCAAGGACTTATTGACCGTTAAGGACGCTCACATCTGCAGAAAGAAGTCCGGTCGATTTAACGGTATACAGTAGTTAGTTTCGTAACGGACGTAATGTAACAGCTGTAACGGTTGTAGCTTTTCTCAGACGCGGAGGGATACTGACTTGTTGTGAAAAGTAACTACATTTCTACCCGTGATATACGCTCATTATATCACGGCTAAGAACCAATCAGATTGCTTGATTTGACTTGTCCGTTTTATAAATAGAGGATATACATATTTATACATTTTGATATTTGTATTATTGTATTCTGATTGTTGGAAACGTTATTTCGATGTACAAACACACAGAACAATTGACAAAGTTGACTTTGATTCAAAAGCTTAATAACTGCTGATTTGGCAAGTAAGGTTGATAAAGCTCAGTGTTTCCCCTAGGATGGAGTCATAGCAGCGGTGCTAAGGCACGCGGGCCCAGCAAAATGTGAGCGCGGCGCGCGTGGACATTTTAAGTGTGTGCGCGTGCGAAGTGCTTCCCGCCATTATGTTTCTATGTGTCTGCCAGCACAAGAAAGACACATACATCATTAAAGGCTTCAAATGTATTCAGTATTGTATGAACATAATTGGTGGTTGGACATCACATCCTCTAGGGGGGTCCGGGGGTATGCCCCCCCGGGAAGATTTTTTTTTACATTTTAATATAAAATGCTTCAATCTGGTGCACTTTGAGCACACAATGACTAGAGACTAGAGCTAACTCTAAACACCCATATGAAAAAGATCGTTTTACATTTTAATAATCAAATAATTGAACATACCAATAACCTATCATAGCCAATAACACATATGTAACTTATTTTAGTTGTTCATTTACATCACTTTCATCTGGCAATTTTTTAGTCTTTTTTCTTCTAATTTTTTATGTCTGCTTCAACTTGCTGTTGTCTGTCTTGTCAGGCAGTTTTCCTTCAGCTCTGAAAATGACAGCTTTCCCGCGTATCGGTGGCTCGAAGTTGCCGCGAGCGCTAGGGGGCAGCACTTATAGTTCTTTTAATAAAAAAAAATCTGCTTGGGGGCTTCAGCGCCGCTGCTGAAAACATATAGGGGAAACACTGAAGCTGACAGTGCTATGCAAAGTAATGGCAGATACTCTCTCGCATACATAATACGGCAACCTGTATACTGTACATAAAAAACAATACTTACATCCACTTTTATGCCATTTGGCCTCGAGAGGATAGATGAAAGTAAACTCAAAACCTTAAAGATAGTGTGCCTTAAATCTGCAAAAATGGGGGATATAGTGGAGGAGGTTATATATGATATATAATATGCAATGTGCTGTTTAATAACATGTTCAATCAGTGTTGGGTTATTCCTCTCTCTTGATGTATTACCTCAGATTGTATAGAAGTCTATGAGGAAATGTCTCTCTCTCTTGATGTATTACCTCAGATTGTATAGAAGTTAGGAGGAAATGTCCTTCTCTCTTGATGTATTACTCAGATTGTATAGAAGTCTATGAGGAAATGTCCTTCTCTCTTGATGTATGACCTCAGATTGTATAGAAGTCTATGAGAAATGTCCTTCTCTCTTGATGTATTACTCAGATTGTATAGAAGTCTAGGAGGAAATGTCCTTCCCTCTCTTGATGTATTACGTCAGATTGTATAGAAGTCTAGGAGGAAATGTCCTTCTCTTGATGTATTACCTCAGATTGTATAGAAGTCTAGGAGGAAATGTCCCTCTCTCTTGATGTATTACCTCAGGTTGTATAGAACTCTAGGAGGAAATGTCCTTCTCTCTTGATGTATTACGTCAGATTGTATAGAAGTCTAGGAGGAAATGTCCTTCTCTCTTGATGTATTACGTCAGATTGTATAGAAGTCTAGGAGGAAATGTCCTTCTCTCTGATGTATTACCTCAGATTGTATAGAAGTCTAGGAGGAAATGTCCCTCTCTCTTGATGTATTACCTCAGGTTGTATAGAAGTCTAGGAGGAAATGTCCTCTCTCTTGATGTATTACCTCAGATTGTATAGAAGTCTAGGAGGAAATGTCCTTCTCTCTTGATGTATTACCTCAGATTGTATAGAAGGAGGAAATGTCCTTCTCTCTTGATGTATTACCTCAGATTGTATAGAAGTCTAGGAGGAAATGTCCTTCTCTCTTGATGTATTACCTCAGATTGTATAGAAGTCTAGGAGGAAATGTCCCTCTCTCTTGATGTATTACCTCAGATTGTATAGAAGTCTAGGAGGAAATGTCCTTCTCTCTTGATGTATTACCTCAGATTGTAGAAGGAGGAAATGTCCTTCTCTCTTGATGTATTACCTCAGATTGTATAGAAGTCTAGGAGGAAATGTCCTCTCTCTTGATGTATTACCTCAGGTTGTATAGAAGTCTAGGAGGAAATGTCTCTCTTGATGTATTACCTCAGATTGTATAGAAGTCTAGGAGGAAATGTCCTTCTCTCTTGATGTATTACCTCAAACAGCCCTGACAATCTGTATAAATGGGGAATCTATCTTGTGATACGGTGAGTTGAACATAATACATAATGTGTATTTAATAGCGTGTTTAATCCAGTGTTGGGTAACCGCACACTGTTCTGCATTATGAGTCTCCTCGGCACCAGCAGCAGCCACATTATTAATTATTCACCCATGATGTGGCAGATGACATCAAATGGCCGAGAAATGCGTCAATCCTGCACACATGCGTATGAAAAAAAGAGCTGTTTTCTGCACATGAGAACAGGTGTGATGATGCTGCTCTGGAGAAACATCTGGATCTGCAGCAGCATCACATCAGGCCTCCACAACAACACGAACAAAGTGCGTTCAAATCAACGCAAAACACTGCGTGTGATGTGACTCTTTGCTCTCTCTCAAAGGGGAATATTGTACATTTTTGGGGAGATTTTTCCAAACAAGACGTACATTGAGAAGCCCCCTCCCCAGAAAGAAATACAATAAAAAATCCCAGCACTCACATATTATTAAACCACATAAAAACAATCAAAATCCTACCCAAAAAAATCCAACAATAGTTGAATATGTGTATTTTCTAACTGGTATACGAAGCTATATATGATCTGCTCACATCCTTCAGGGTAAAGCACCGACTTATTTGGCATATTCTGCGTGTAATGTGTCTCTCACTCTACTCTCAATGGGGAATATTGTACATTTTTGGGAGATTTTTCCAACACAAGACGTATATTGACAAGCCCCTCCCCAAAAAAAGAAATCACAGCACTCTAATCGTTGGTTTATTTGGTTACTCAACCACATAAATACATACAAAATCCCACCCAACAATTCAAATAAGAGTAGAAGTAGTAGAGTAGTTATTATTTGTTAACTGGTATACGAAGCTGTATATTATCTGCTCACATCCTTCATACCACACAGGGTAAAGCACCGGCTTATTTGACAAATCCTGCGTGTAATGCATGTCAGAAACCCCCCCTGAGCAGCACGAGCTGTATTCATGTTGTGCTTAATGTGCAGAAGAGGCTGCAGTGAATGACCTTGAGACATTTTTTTTGCAGGATTGTGTTTCTTTGCACTGACAAACCGTGTGGACATCGTGTAACTGCGGCGTCCCCCCCCCCCCCCCCCCCCAGATAAACCCCTCGCGATGCAAACAGGCCACAGGTTTTAATAATGTCCAACAGATGCTGCTTTATTCCAGCTTTGAGCAATGACATCCGAGTTAATGCTATTAAAGCTAAGCTGCCATGCTGCTGCATTCCGATGGAAACGACGCAGTGAGCGCGTTTTTTTCAGATGATCTCCATCCTAATGACATCTTCTTCTGCGCATCGATACCAGAAAAACACATTTCATAACCGAGCAGATCTATTTATTTATATATATATATAAAAAAACCAGGACAGCTCCCTCGGTGCTGCTGCAGAAACACGTTGTAAAAATAAAAAAAAACCGCCAATTAAAATGCGCAAATGTGCATGACATCTGCTTAAAAGCGCCTGTGTTTCCTCTTAAAGGGTGCACAGCTCGATGGCATTCATGCAAACGCGAGAAAACCCCGATATGTAAGGCGACACATGAACACCAGCTGCTTGTATATGTGAAAACACGACATGTCGGCCTCTCTGCAGGCGGATCTTCTCACCTGATTTCTGCCCGTTTGGTGATTCTCAATGGATGAACGTGTGCTCCAGAAAACCGAAAAAAGCCCCTTCCGATGGAGACGTGAGCCCAAAGGGGATTCTCTTATTCTCAACACTGCTGCTTATAAAAAACACAGTCTGCTAATGAAGTGTGTGGATCTTTCCCGACGTTATTGTTCCAGATGCGGCGCAGCAGGGACCGATCCCACGCGCCAGTCTGATGCGTCTGCAGGAGCCGTGTGCAACTTTCTGCTTCTGGAGCTCATTACATCATCAGGAGGACAACATTTGGGATTTATAACACCCTGATGGAGCTATTAAACAATCAGGATTATATTAGGTGATGTGTTGTCATTTAAAGGTGTGATTTTTAAAGAAGAATTTAAAAAAAAACATGCAAGGCTGACAGAAAAAGCCCCAGTGGTGGAAAGTAGATTTACTCCTACTTGAGTATTCCCATTGTATGTTACCTCTCCACTATAACACAGATAACATTGCATTTATTTAATGGCATTTTGTTCATTAAAGAAGATATACTAGATCAGATTCAGAAATCACACACAGCAAAGGGACGGCGCAGATAAAAGGCACAATATAAGACTATTTAAAGAAAAGGGAGGCAAACGTTAAAAGACATAATGGCAAAAAAAAGAAGCATCAAAGCTGAAAATATGACCCCCACCCAAACATTCTAATAAAAAATAAGTGAACTTGCTCGAGCCAGACCCTCATGTCATCATCAGGGAGGACAAGGTTTGGGATTTATAACACCCTGACGGAGTTATTAAACAATCAGGAATGATATTAGGTGATGTGTTGTCATTTAAAGGTGTGATTTTTTAAAGAAGAATAAAAACAAACATGCAAAGCTGGACCGAAAAGCCCCAGTGGTGGATCAGGATATTCGTTTTTTACTTGAGTATTCCCATTGTATGTTACTTCTCCACTATAACACAGATAAACATTGCATTAAACGAGATTTGCTGGCTTTATTGAGAGGATCAGAAATCCTTTATTCGTCCCACAGCTGGGAAACTCTCACAAGGGACAGTGCAGATAAAAGGCACAATAAAAGGCTATTTAAAGAAAAGGAAGGCAAACGTTCAAATAAATAATGGCAAAAAAGAAGCAGCAGCATCAAAGTAAGCCACAACTATTTATGTAGAAGCTGAAAATAGACCCCCACCCTAACAATTCTAATAAAAAACAAGTGAACTTGCTCGAGCCCAGACCCTCATGTCATCATCAGGGAGGACAACGTTTGGGATTTATAACACCCTGACGGAGTTATTAAACAATCAGGAATGATATTAGGTGATGTGTTGTCAGGGCCGTCCCTCCCTACAGGCCGATCATGCAGACTGCGTGGGGCCTCACCTTGCGGAGGGGGCCTCACCATGCGGAGGGGGGCCTCACCATGCGGAAGGCGCCTCACCTTGCGGAGGGGGCCTCACCATGCGGAGGGGGGCCTCACCTTGCGGAGGGGACCTCACCTTGCGGAGGGGGCCTCACCTTGCGGAGGGGCCTCACCTTGCGGAGGGGACCTCACCTTGCGGAGGGGGCCTCACCTTGCGGAGGGGGCCTCACCATGCGGAGAGGGGGCCTCACCTTGCGGAGGGGGCCTCACCTTGCGGAGGGGCCTCACCATGCGGAGGGGCCTCACCATGCGGAGGGGGGCCTCACCTTGCGGAGGGGGCCTCACCATGCGGAGGGGGGCCTCACCTTGCGGAGGGGGCCTCACCTTGCGGAGGGGGCCTCACCTTGCGGAGGGGGCCTCACCATGCGGAGGGGGGCCTCACCTTGCGGAGGGGGCCTCACCTTGCGGAGGGGGCCTCACCATGCGGAGGGGGGCCTCACCTTGCGGAGGGGGCCTCACCTTGCGGAGGGGGCCTCACCTTGCGGAGGGGGGCCTCACCTTGCGGAGGGGCCTCACCTTGCGGAGGGGGCCTCACCTTGCGGAGGGGGCCTCAACTGAGCCGATAATGCGGCGCACCTACTGTATGCGCTTATGCGGCGCAATTAGTGTGGCGCGGCACGGTTTCGCCGCTGTGAGGCTCCACTAGCACCAGTATTTCCATTTGATGCACCTTTATTCTACTCTACATCTCAGAGGGAAATATTTTACTTTTCTTGAGAAACAGAAGTTATTGGCATTTTTCCCATGAGCTCCCAAAAGAATAAAAAAATAGAAGTTACAGTTAAGAAAATATTTATTAAATTAAATAAGTATATAAATATCCAAAAATAAAGAGATTTCAAATTGTAGTTTTGATTAAAAAACATACTTTAAAAAATCCAAACTATGTGAAAATGAAGAGCGACTCAGAAGGTTTAGAAAATAAACTTGCATTTAACTATTTTCTGACAAAATGTAGGAAATTCTTACATAATATTGATCTTTTTACAGCTTACTTCTTGTTGCCTCAAAACTACAGCTCTAAATCAATTCAATTATTCCATCACAATTAATCACATGATTCATTGTAATGATGCAATACCTTAAAAAGCTGCATTCTCTCTAATATCCAGCAGGGGGCGACACTTCTCATTGAAATGAATTCAGATTGTAGAGAAGTCTATGAGGAAATGTTCCTGCTTCTCTCTCTCTTTATTACCTCAGATTGTATAGAAGTCTATGAGGAAATGTTCCTACTTCTCTCTCTCTTTATTACCTCAGATTGTAGAGAAGTCTATGAGGAAATGTTCCTACTTCTCTCTCTCTTTATCACCTCAGATTGTATAGAAGTCTATGAGGAAATGTTCCTGCTTCTCTCTCTCTCTATTACCTCAGATTGAATAGAAGTCTATGAGGAAATGTTCCTACTTCTCTCTCTCTTATTACCTCAGATTGTAGAGAAGTCTATGCGGAAATGTTCCTACTTCTCTCTCTCTTTATTACCTCAGATTGTAGAGAAGTCTATGCGGAAATGTTCCTACTTCTCTCTCTTTATTACCTCAGATTGTAGAGAAGTCTATGAGGAAATGTTCCTACTTCTCTCTCTCTTTATTACCTCAGATTGTAGAGAAGTCTATGAGGAAATGTTCCTACTTCTCTCTTTATCACCTCAGATTGTAGAGAAGTCTATGAGGAAATGTTCCTACTTCTCTCTCCTCTATTACCTCAGATTGAATAGAAGTCTATGAGGAAATGTTCCTGCTTCTCTCTCTCTCTATTACCTCAGATTGTAGAGAAGTCTATGAGGAAATGTTCCTGCTTCTCTCTCTCTCTATTACCTCAGATTGAATAGAAGTCTATGAGGAAATGTTCCTACTTCTCTCTCTCTTATTACCTCAGATTGTAGAGAAGTCTATGCGGAAATGTTCCTACTTCTCTCTCTTTATTACCTCAGATTGTAGAGAAGTCTATGAGGAAATGTTCCTACTTCTCTCTCTCTTTATCACCTCAGATTGTAGAGAAGTCTATGAGGAAATGTTCCTACTTCTCTCTTTATCACCTCAGATTGTAGAGAAGTCTATGAGGAAATGTTCCTACTTCTCTCTTTATCACCTCAGATTGTAGAGAAGTCTATGAGGAAATGTTCCTACTTCTCTCTCTCTCTATTACCTCAGATTGAATAGAAGTCTATGAGGAAATGTTCCTGCTCTCTCTCTCTCTCTATTACCTCAGATTGTAGAGAAGTCTATGAGAACATTCAGAAACCTCCAAAGAAAAGTGACACTATAAAAACCCTCAAATGCACAAATCTGCGATGACTTGATTTCTTAATTTAATGTTCACATACAGTACAATATACACAGGGTTTCCTTTACAGACACAGACACAAAGCAAACATTAAATACATGAAAGATAAGTTTAGCACCAGCAGACTCTAACACCCTTAAGGCTCGGCTGCACCAACCGGGAAGCATTTCATATATTTAGAGTTCAGCAAAAACTACAAAAAAGATTCAAATAAGAATGCACCATCAAAAAAATGTCCTTTTAAGCTTAATCAACATGAGGAAGCTTGTGGCTATTTAATACATATTATTATAGGAGCAAATAAAACACTCAGGTCTGTCTCTTTAATTTATTTGAGAAAGTAGATTATTTTTCTAAATAAAAACTCCTTAAATTTCAAGATTACAAGATTTAATTTAATCTAAATTTAGAGCAAAACATATACAGCTATTAAGTTTAAATTCTATATTTTGATGCTAAATGATTGAATATGACGGGATAAATAAACTGAGGCTTGAAAAATAATTAAATTACATTCTTATTTTTTATGTTTTGGGGCAGCCACAAAATTAATTAAAGTAAAAAATAACATGTAATCTTATTGGGACAGAATAACAATAAATCCAGATTAATAATTTACATTAAAAACACCTGATTTAGAGTTTACTTAAAGGTCACCTATTATTTAAAATCCCCTTCTTCATGTCTCTTCTACATCAACATGTGTCCCCTCTTCTTCATGTCTCTTCTACATCAACATGTGTCCCCTCTTCTTCATGTCTCTTCTACATCAACATGTGTCCCCTCTTCTTCAGTCTCTTCTACATCAACATGTGTCCCATCTTCTTCATGTCTCTTCTTCATCAACATGTGTCCCCTCTTCTCCATGTCTCTTCTACATCAACATGTGTCCCCTCTGTGTAAAGAGACTCTTTACACAGAGGGGACACATGTCTCTTCTACATCACATGTGTCCCCTCTGTGTAAAGAGACTCTCTTTACACAGAGGGGACACATGTCTCTTCTACATCAACATGTGTCCCCTCTTCTTCCTCTCTCTTCTACATCAACATGTGTCCCCTCTTCTCCATGTCTCTTCTACATCAACATGTGTCTCCTCTTCTCATGTCTCTTCTACATCAGCATGTGTCCCCTCTTCTTCATGTCTCTTCTACATCAACCATGTGTCCCCTCTTCTCCATGTCTCTTCTACATCAACATGTGTCCCCTCTTCTTCATGTCTCTTCTACATCAACATGTGTCCCCTCTTCTTCATGTCTCTTCTACATCAACATGTGTACCCTCTTCTCATGTCTCTTCTACATCAACATGTGTCCCCTCTTCTCATGTCTCTTCTACATCAACATGTGTCCCCTCTTCTTCATGTCTCTTCTACATCAACATGTGTCCCCTCTTCTTCATGTCTCTTCTACATCAACATGTGTCCCCTCTTCTTCATGTCTCTTCTACATCAACATGTGTCCCCTCTTCTCATGTCTCTTCTACATCAACATGTGTCCCCTCTTCTTCATGTCTCTTCTACTTCAACATGTGTCCCCTCTTCTCCATGTCTCTTCTACATCAACATGTGTCCCCTCTGTGGAAAGAGACTCTGAAAGTTTCAGGAACAAAGATTCTCTCTCTTTTTCTCCTGATCCATTTCTATAAAAACCTGTCTGAAAATGAGCTGATCAGATTTTGGCCACTTTATGATGTCATAACGATGTTTTGTCTTGTGTAACCATTAGCCAATCAGCAACCAAGGTAACCCCCCCCCCCTTATCACCTGAATCTCCTCCTAGAGCACCATTGAGTTCTTTGTAACCAAATCTCTCTCAGAGGGGCGTGGGGAGGGGCTCCTTATTTTCATCTAAAGTAACAGACAGAGAATCAGCACTTTGGAAACAGGGCTGAAACAGAGGGGATTATGGGTAATGCAATGATCTGTTTGGTGTTTCAGCCAATCAGAGACAGGCTCTGTGTATATCTGAGACCTGTGAATATTGATGAAGAAGAGGATGATAGGGGACCTTTAAGTGTTTTTTAAATGAATCCTTGTCGGTGCAACCCAGCCTAATATTCGTAGTGATTTTCTAAATAAAAGCCCTCAGCTCGTTCTCACTCGGCTCACATGAGACATCTTTACAGCAGCATTCAATTACAAAGTTAATTAATTAAAAAAGGATGCATACTGTACACCTAAAGTGGCGTACAAAAGCAATACTATATATTATTATGAATATATATTATACCCATTTCCATGGCGGATTCTCAGTGTAATATTAACGGCGTTTTGACACTGATGGAAAATAATACAAAACAAGTTTACACAAAGAGCCAATGGAGATAATTGGCTTCTTAAAACATAAATATTTCTATGTCTCTCATTTTTTAAATATATATACTAATAAGAGAGCTACTGTCTTTTGGCTAGAGTGATTTTTAAATAAATTATAATACAAAATAATGACAAATCAAATGGGAACCTTACCCTCTTTGTTGGACAATAATGTCAAAAAATAGCGTCAAAAGGATTTTCTAAATGCACCATTTCTCAGTAATGAGTTGTGAAAAGTGTTCACTGTTATCGGTCAGATGATGAAATATATATATATATTTATAATGAATTTGCATGTGCCTTCTTTAAAGCCCGCGTCACACTGTCCCGGACACCAGATGGACACACGATAAAGGAAAGGTTCAAATTCGGCTCTGATCGTAACAACATCGGGCCATTCCTGAGGGCATCTTAAGCCATCGTATGACCGCCGGTGGAGTTTCTCAGGCTCCGGCAGCAACTTCGTGAGCGGTGGCAAAATCTTTGGCATGAAAAAAAATTGCCGAAAGACCATGCGAAGGTTCATTTTCGTGTTGAATTTGTGTGCCCTTCGTAAGGCCATCGTGAGGCCATCGTGAGGCCATCGTGAGGCCATCGTGAGGGCGTCTTGTCAAATCGTGTCATCTTCGTCTTTACTTCGTGTGATCATCGGGCCATCGGGCATTTTTCGCCTCGCGAAGACAATACGAAGGAAACAAGAAGCTGCCCGATTGTCTTAGGAAGGCAACACGACTACGTGAAGCCCTCGCGATGCCGTCGTGTAGCCATCGTATTATAGTACGATCTGTGTTCTGTGAAACTGAAAAGGATATGACATTGTTTTGTTACTTTCGTTGCATGTCTTAAATGTAATTTAGGTTAACTTCCTGTTTTATTTAGATGCTTTTATTTTGAAGGCGAGTTTACGCTGTTGACAGGAAGTTGTAGTTGCTATGGAAACAACATGACGGAGTGTGTGGTTCGGGTGCCATCGTGTGGCCTTCTGTAGGCATCGTACTTGCTTCGGCTGTTGACCAAGCTAGGGGCCATGTTCGTGCGACCGTCTGGTGTCCATGTCGGGACAGTGTGACGCCAGCCTTACTGATTACATTAACGTGTGCAGGATTTATTTTTCCACCATCTGATGTTTTTTTAATTCAAAAATCTGTCCTAAAGTGAAATGTACAACTGTGGAAGTCTTCGTTGATCCTCTTCTCCTCTCAGATGGATTTACAGACGAGGATAAATGTGTTTTCAGAACTTGTTGTTCTTTAGTTTGTCGATGTGGAAACAGAGCTTCAGCGCCGGGCCGAGCTTCAGACCCAGATACTTCATGATCATATCGCTCTTCAGGAGCAACAAGGCGTTTCCATCGATCTCCTGGAGGAGAGAGGAGGAGGAAGAACAAGAGGAGGAAGAAGGAGAAGAAGTTAGATCAACAGGAAATAGGTGAGCAGACAAGATGTTTCATATCCAATCATTTCCCTGAAAATGTTTGTAATTAAATGTCCTGACTGATAATGTAAAATGTTATTGCATTACCGACTGGAAGTAAGAGTGGAAAAGTACCGAGAAAGGATACTATAGTAGGCTATAAGGAGCCATTTAATTTAACAACGATCACTGTTGATTAATATTAAACATTTCACAGAGATTGAAGCATTATGTGCAGGTTCATTTCCCATTGATAGGGACTTGACTTTAATGCATCTTTGCCTGATAACAACTTACCAATTTCCTCTTTTGTACATTTAAAATGTTCTTACCTCTTTCCCAATTTATTACCTCAGATTGTAGAGAAGTCTTTGAGGAAATGTTCCTACTTCTCTCTCTCTTTATTACCTCAGATTGTAGAGAAGTCTATGAGGAAATGTTCCTACTTCTCTCTCTCTTTATTACCTCAGATTGTAGAGAAGTCTTTGAGAAACTGGCCTACTACTGTCTTGATGTACTACCTCAGATTTTATGGAAGTCTATGAAAGAATGCATATTTCCAAACATCATAAGTGTTTTTGGAAAGCTAACATTGAACAGAATGTTTGCTTGAACACAGACCATATTACTTCCAGAACACGTCTCATTGTTTCTGACAGCAACGTTTCTGATTGGCCCGTGGCTGTAAAGCCCGCCCACATTTTAGTAATGTCGTCATGACGCAGCAAATCTGGATCAGCTCCGTTGTTCCCCGTTTTTAGAGATGTGGGTACGGAGGAAAAGAGAGAGGGTTTATTTCCTGACACTTTGAGAGTCTCCTGACACACCGGGGACACACCGGGGACACACCGGGGACACATGGTGATGTAGAGAAGACATCACTTTGTGAGTCTCCTGACACACCGGGGACACATAGTGATGTGGAGAAGACATCACTTAGTGAGTCTCCTGACACACCGGGGACACATGGTGATGTGGAGAAGACATCACTTAGTGAGTCTCCTGACACAGGGGACACATGGTGATGTAGACAAGACATCACTTTGTGAGTCTCCTGACACACCGGGGACACATGGTGATGTGGAGAAGACATCACTTAGTGAGTCTCCTGACACCGGGGACACACCGGGGACACACCGGGGACACATGGTGATGTAGAGAAGACATCACAAAGTGCACTTTGCATGATAGGAGAGCTTTAATGGATTCTCCAACGTGGTTTCCACTGGATATTCATTACATCTGTAGTGAAAGTCGTATGGAAAACAATAAACAATCCCCTTACGTGTTTCCTGAAGACGTCAGCGTGCGGTCCGAGGGCCTGAGGGTCTGCGTCTCTGATGAACCAGACCACATCGTCCACAGACCAGGAGGAGGGGTCTTTATTCTGCGGGGCTTTGGACTCCTGTGGTTCTGAAGATGCATTATAACCTCCTGTAAGACCAACACAAAGCTTTACCATCAGAGGAACCGTTAGAACAGTCTCCCTGGTCCCCGGCTCGAGCTTCAATCTCAGGATCCATGTATCTGTGATCCTCTCCAGAATGGAAGTAGTCATCACATACAGAGCATCAACTAGTTCCTGAACAGTGTCCTTCACATGCTGATATCCAAGAGAGGGAGTTACACAGTCACAAGATGGAGGAATAGAAAGCAGTATTCAATGTTTACTTCAGATTAGCTCCACGTCAGAAATGATCATGCTTGTCATATGTCTCTCTCCATAGAGGCTGAATCATCATGTTAATCACATAGCTATCATATGCCTCAAACAGTCCTGATGCTCTTCTAGGTAATCATACATCCTGTCATGTTCACAGCTACAGTTGGGATACCTTTGTTAGCATACTCTCATATTGGAAGAGTATGTTTAAACACGAGTATCTGTACTTCTTCTTGAGTAAAGGATGTGTGTACTTTTGCCATCTCTGGTAACTGGTAGTAATCTTGATTTCGTGTTTCTCCTCTCACCTGTGCGGTTGCTCTCTATGAAAGAGTTCGGGCTGCTGGACGCCGGCCGGCAGACGCTCATCGAGCCGCCGGAGAACTGCTGCGACGATCGAAACCCGTACGAAGACTTTGGAGAATACGAAGAGCTGATGGAGCTGAAATCTCCGAGATCCATGGAGTACCGTTTACCATCGGACTGATCGAGATGGTAATCATCGGCCGTTTCAGCTGGAGACGAGATCAGAGGCAGAATTAGATCAGAGGATATGGCCATTGTTCGTAATACAAGCTGAAGGCACAGCTAGATCAGAAATCCTATGCTAGGATCCTGATGAGGGTGCGCAGATACGACCACTTCACCCCCATCCTTAAATCCCTACACTGGCTCCCCGTGGAACTGAGGATCGAATTCAAGGTCTCCGTCCTCACCCACCAGTGTATCCATGGAACTGCCCCCCCCTACCTCAAGGAACTCCTCACCCCCCATACCTCCTTGCGGACCACCCGCTCCAGCAACTCCAACCTCCTCAAACCCCCCAGGACCAACCTCCTCCGACCCCCAGGACCAACCTCCTCAAACCCCCCAGGACTAAGCTCCGCACTATGGGAGACCGGGCCTTCTGCTCGGCTGCTCCCCGACCACATGAGAGCACCACAGACCGTGGAGGCTTTTAAAAAGGCCTCAAAACCCACCTCTTCAATAGAGCCTCTCCCTAGACCTTTCATTTATTACCACCCTTTCATTCTATTGTTTGTTTTTTATTTTTTATTCATTCTACCGTGTTGTGTGCTGTTTTCATACCGTTCATGCTCACTGCCTGTAGCACTTCGGGATTTGAAGTCAAATATGAAGTGCTTTATAAATGAAACCCATTATTATCAGAAATGTTTCTCATCATTTAGAAAAAATAATTCTCGCAAGTTTTTGACTTTCCTTAAAAGATCATTTTGACTTTTTCCAGTAGTCCGATTTATTTTTAGAGTTCTGACTTTCTTTCCGAAATGTGCCTTTTATCCCTGGAGTGCCTTTTACCCTCAGACTGTCTAAATGGTAATCATCGGCCGTTTCAGCTAGAGACGAGATCAGAAAGTTAGATCAAAGAACATGTCCGTTATAAAAGCTTATAGTAAGGGATCTTGCTAAAGGGCTGAGGTTCTACCCAGAACTCTTTGCTGCTGAACCTTTTATCACCACATCTATCCATAACTTCCCCTCAACATAGACGGCTTCCCAGTTCAAACTTCCCCTCACATCCGGAACCTAGGCATCATATTTGACCAAACCCTCTCCTTCAACAAATACATCTAACCGATCACCAAGACAGCCTTCTTCCACCTCAGAAACATCGCCCTCTTTCCCTCTCCCCCACTGCTGCAGAAACCCTCATCCACGCCTTCATCTCCTCCCGTCTGGACTATTGCAACAGCCTCCTCTATGGTTCACCTGCAAAAATCCTCAACAAACTTCAATACATCCAGAACTCCGCCGCTCTCACCCACACCCGAATCCGTGACCACATCACCCCGTCCTCATCAAGCTCCACTGGCTCCCCATCCCCCAGAGAATACAGTACAAAATCCTCCTGATGACGTACAAAGCCCTCCATAACCTGGCCCCATCTACTGACTGACCTGCTCCAGCCACCACACTCCACTCGCTCCCTCCGCTCTGCTGCTGCCAACCTCCTGTCCCCCCCACCTGACTGACCTCCTCCACAGACACACTCCCACTCGCTCCCTCCGCTCTGCTGCTGCCAACCTCCTGTCCCCCCCACCTGACTGACCTCCTCCACAGACACACTCCCACTCGCTCCCTCCGCTCTGCTGCTGCCAACCTCCTGTCCCCCCCACCTGACTGACCTCCTCCACAGACACACTCCCACTCGCTCCCTCCGCTCTGCTGCTGCCAACCTCCTGTCCCCCCCACCTGACTGACCTCCTCCACAGACACACTCCCACTCGCTCCCTCCGCTCTGCTGCTGCCAACCTCCTGTCCCCCCACCTGACTGACCTCCTCCACAGACACACTCCCACTCGCTCCCTCCGCTCTGCTGCTGCCAACCTCCTGTCCCCCCCACCTGACTGACCTCCTCCACAGACACACTCCCACTCGCTCCCTCCGCTCTGCTGCTGCCAACCTCCTGTCCCCCCCACCTGACTGACCTCCTCCACAGACACACTCCCACTCGCTCCCTCCGCTCTGCTGCTGCCAACCTCCTGTCCCCCCCACCTGACTGACCTCCTCCACAGACACACTCCCACTCGCTCCCTCCGCTGTGCTGCTGCCAACCTCCTGTCCCCCCCACCTGACTGACCTCCTCCACAGACACACTTCGCTCTGCTACTGCCAACCTCCTGTCCCCCCCACCTGACTGACCTCCTCCACAGACACACTCCCACTCGCTCTGCTACTGCCAACCTCCTGTCCCCCCCACCTGACTGACCTCCTCCACAGACACACTCCCACTCGCTCCCTCCGCTCTGCTGCTGCCAACCTCCTGTCCCCCCCACCTGACTGACCTCCTCCACAGACACACTCCCACTCGCTCCCTCCACTCTGCTGCTGCCAACCTCCTGTCCCCCCCACCGGACCAACCTCAAGTCCTGGGGGACAGAGCCTCTCCGTTGCTGCACCCACCCTCTGGAACTCACTACCCAATCCATCAGAGACTTCCTCCCTGACCGCATTCAAAACATCACTCAAAACCCACCTGTTCAACACTGCATTCAACCACTGACCCCCCCCCCCCCCCCTATTTTCTGTTTTGTTATAAAAAAGCGCTATACAAGTATCATGTATTATTATTATTATTATTAAGACATTTTTTCTTAATTGAAGTTCCTCCTAGCCAGAACTCCCTCAAAAACAAAGATTGGGGATGGGAGTTTTTTATGAGACTAAACCATTAAAGACCATTAGAAAAACTTTCCATCCAAAGACTCGGTTTTGAAGAAAGGATCTTTCTCAGAATTAAGATTTGTTTCCAGAATTCTGTCTTTTTTTTATTAGAATTTGAAATCTTTGTCAGAACTATATATTTTCTCAGAATTCTTACTTTATCTCAACATTTGAGATTTTTTTTTTTTTTATTGGTATTCTTTTTCCGAATGTTGACATTTTTCCTAACTTCTGAATATTTTCCTCATAAAGTTGACGTTTCTCTTAATTTCAGAATCCTCTCTACCGTCGGAGGCGTAGGCGCCCGTGCTGATTGGCTGATCGCTGAACAGGTTTTCGCAGTGCAGAGAGCGGCAGAGTTTCTTCAGGAAGCGCAGCACGTAGTCGATGCTGTTCACCACCGGGAGGCTGAGCAGGTGCTGCTTCCCGTCAAACGTGGCTGCAAACAAACAAACAAACAAACACAAAAAACACTTTAAACACACAAATTAAGCTTCTACTAATGCATGTTTCCAATTAGGGCTGTCATGATATCAGGGTTTCCAAACATGATAAATGTGGCCAAAAGGTTTCATAACGATATTTGCAGGTTTGAAAACGTGTCGCTTCGACGTTAATCTTTCATCAATGCTTTTTTTTGGATAATGAAAACCCCTCAAAAAGGGATTGTAGGAAGTTGGAGGTGTAGTCTGTAACCCTGAAGGTACAATAGCATAACAACAACAACAACGTTTTTTAACAATTATCATCAGTTGTTGCCTAGTCCATTAATGCTACACAACAACAACAACAACAACAACAACAACAAAGGACAAAACCAAACAAAAAGAGGATAATTGTGGCCGTAAAGGTTTTTTTGGATAAAGAAACCCTCAAAAAGCAGTTATAGGGAGCTGGAGGTGTAGTCTCTAACCCTGAAGGTACAATATAAAAACAACAACAAAATATTCTAACAATTATCATCAGTTGTTGCCTAGTCCATTAATGCTACACAACAACAACAACAACATGACAAAACCAAACAAAAACCGTGGTACATTTTTATGTTCTCCAATTGTCCCGACGTACAATCCTCGTAAACCCGATAGGACAGAAACGCCTTGACGGAATCTCTTATGATTGGGCACCACCAATGACTTGGACTTAAGGATGAAGTGGTTATAATTTGAAGGTCAAAGGTTACATCCATCCCAATCCGTGTGACGGTAATATCTCGGGAACTCATTAAGGGAATTTCTTAACATTTGGCCAGAAAGTCAGCTTGGACCCGAGGCTGGACTGATATATTTTAAGGTCAGAGGTCACAAAACCCTACAATCGTGTTGGGCCATAACACAAGAATGAATACGCTTAATATGACAATTAAAACAAATTGACACAGTCGGTAAACACATCTTGAATTTGCATAAGCTCTGTTAAGTGCCTCGATAAACATTCATCTGTTTGTCTTCTTTCAATGTACTTATTTATCTAAATAGTTATCTCCTTAATAAACCGTATTTAATTTAATCTTGCTGTACAATATTTAATTTTACATTCTGTTCTTGTACATATCATATTCTATTTACATGTATATAGAATATGATGTGCAGATGACATTAAGACCTTTGAATCTTGAATCATAAGTTCACCGACGAGTCCAAGTGGAAATTTGTGCCAATAATTTAAGGATTTTTGGGATATTACAAGAGTGGGAAGTCACAAAGATATTTCACTACAGAAATTCTCTCAGTTCATCCTGATGTAAAGATGTGTGCAAAGTCTGAAGACATTTCAAGGCGTTCTTAATATATTCCGTGGGAGGAAATGGAATCAAAATGACCAATAAAATCTCAGTTTGTCCTTGAGTCTAAGTGGACAATCTCCTTCAAACTTTGTGAGAATTATATATTTCTCTCAGAATTGTAACTTTTATTAAAAAAAAAAATGACTTTTTTATCAAAAAATATTATTTTTTCTCAGAAATTTGACTTTTTCTCAGAACCGTATTATTTTTGTGAATGTTGACTTTTTACATCATTTCAAAAAAATCCATGGTGTCAGTTTTACTATATATCTCAAACTCCTCATTCCCTATGAGTGCCTTTTCAGGTACAGTGGTAAACAAAGGGGTAAAAGATGTTGAACGAATAGAAAGCAACACCTGAGGGAGGTCTTTGTACAGCACCTGATATCTTTTCTCCCCCGTAGCCCTGGGTGAGCAGCGTGAAGACGGTTTTCTGCAGGAAGGCGCTGTCGATGCAGCCCTGCACGGCCTGCTGGAGCACCACGGAGGGTCGGTCCGGACCAAAGTGATCCGGCAGCTGGAGGATCTTCTTCCGGTCCAAGTTAGGACCCGTGTTGGCTTGCTTGTTGATGTAGATGCAGACTGGAGCAGGGAAACACAGGGGAAAGGGGTCACTTGATTATAGTTTAAAGAGATAGAAAGACATGCAGCTAGGGTCCGCAGGTTGGCATCGAACCCGAGAACTACTTTAATGATCTTAATGGGAACGGTTGGATGTTCTGTCCATTTTAAGTTTGTGATGTTAAGCAATGTTCTGCTGCGGACGCTTTTGCACAATTTTATTGCAATATTTGATGCACTTTTTCTTTTTATGTTAACTATATTGTATGAGCCTTGGTGCAGGAGCCTAAGACTTACAAAACAGCCTATGGACCCTTTGAATATCAGTGTACACTATATTTGTTTTGCTAGCAGGGTGAAATCAAAACTTAGCTGTGATTGGTCAACCTCTTAGAGATGTCCCGCCTCTTAGCCTATCACGGACAATGTGTTGGAGCGCTAGCCAATAGGAGCGCAAGTGTTACATAATGATGTCACTATGTTCCGGGAGTTAACAAAGGAGTCCAATGGAGGTGTTTCAGGCGGGGGGGGGGGGGGGGGGGGGGGGTTAGAAGACACAGGAGGGAACACAGGGATTTTAGCCTCTGCAGACCTAAAACCTAAACATGTATTTATTACATAATATTGTTATATTATTGTGTACATAGTGATGTCACTATGTTCCAGGAGTAAACGCAGGAAAGGGAACACCACAAAAAGAAGTATAGGACTCCTTTTACTATAGTTTTTAATGTTATTGTAGTTTATTCAAAGAGTTTTGTCTTTCAATATTTTTTTATTTTATTTCAGGTGAGACAATACAAAAAGCATTGGAGACAACACACAAAACTAAAAAAATAGTTTTCTATCTGTGTTTTTAATTTACTTTTATGTATGCACCACGACATCAAGTCAAATTCCTCGTACGTGTCAACCCACCTGGTGATAAACCTGATTCTGATTTTAAAAACATACATTTGGGTACAGGTACTGCTGATCAGCATTAAAGGTGTTGGTGTGTTCCTGTTACCTGTGAGCACCTGGGGGGTGGCAGAGTGCGGCACGGTGGCAGCGTCCTGGGGGATGGAGCTCATGTCGGGCTCGGGGGTGCTGCTGGGGGGGGAGATGGCCAGCGGGGTCATCACCATCCGGGGTTTCAGCTGCAGGAGAGAAGGGTACGCATTGTTGTTATGGTATTTCAGGCATATTATAACGTATCGTCTTCATTTACATTATTTAATTTCATATTCTGTTCTTGTACATATCTACGGAGCCCTGGAGGGTTCATAGAGAGAAAAATAAATAAAACGAGGCCACGCTTTATAATTCGTGCGCAAGATATACTTCTCGTTCGCACGAGAAAGTTACCGGTGCGCCAAGTAGGAAGTGGAGCGCACAGGAGACAACCGTTTCATTGCAGACTGTTGTGTTTACGTGGGGAAATGACGGTGCATACATTATTTGAGATATATTTCAAACTCGACTTCATTTAGGGACATTTCGGCCAGAGGTGTAGAGCTATTTGTTTAAGCACCGGATTCGCAAAACAGGAGAGTCTGTGAACCAGTCTGCCTTGATCTATGAACTCATGTCCGTGACTCTCACAGTATCTGATATCTGCGCAGAGAGCTGTGTCTTTACGCAGCGCCTTCACTGTGTTTACCTTCAGAACAGCTGAAGAGAGATCCAGGCTGCTACGTTTTAACCACCACACACAACACACACACACACACAACACACACACACACACACCACACACACACACACACACACACACACACACACCACACCACACACACACACACACACCACAATCACACACACACACACCACACACACACCCCCCTCCAGGGCTCCGTACATATCCATATTCTACTGACAATTTTTATTTTGTATTCTATGATATATGTTGGAGGAGCTCAGGTCAGAAGGATTTCATTGCCATTTCTACGCTGCAGCTGCTGAGCATCTGATGATCAAACCTTTGAATTGAATCTGTTTGTAACCCTTTCATTTACACATGCCTCCATTTACACATTTATACACACTTTATCATTAAAACATGCAGGAAATGACCTTTTATGACAGTATTTTCTGATTTATGGAGTTATACAAAGAGATCTCGCCCTGTAGAAACATTTAGACTCATATGTCAACAATTTAAACCTGGCTTGATCACATGTTATTGATCTGAACTGTTTGGGGGTTCTTTCTTCACATGTTCTACAGATTTCTTGGTAATATAAGTGGCCTTCTTTTTCCCCTAAAATCTGAACAAAGCCTGCAGATCTGACCCTCTCTGACACAACATGTGCAGGGCATGATCCTATTTACACATGCATTATTAACACACACACACACACACACACACACACACACACACACACACACACACACACACACACACACACACACACACACCACACACACACACACACACACACACACACCCCCTCATGTATTCCGACCTTGAATC
>JAAKFY010000015.1:34604845-34609845 GCA_011823955.1 Dissostichus mawsoni
CTCTCTCCATAGAGGCTGAATCATCATGTTCATCACATAGCTATCATATGCCTAAAACAGTCCTGATGCTCTTCTAGGTAATCAGACATCCTGTCATGTTCACAGCTACAGTTGGGATACCTTTGTTAGCATGTTACTCTCATACTGGAAGAGGACATTCAGGATTTTCCCAACAGAGTGGAGAAAGACATTTCCTTGTGAGGGTATTAAAGTATGTCTTCTTCTTCTTCTTCTTCTTCTTCTTCTTTCTCTTCTTCTTCTTCTTCTTCTTCTTCTTCTTCTTCTTCTTCTTCTTCTTCTTCTTCTGACCCCAGGTTACTCAGTGGAGGCTCAGCAGCAGCAGGTGTTGGATGAGAGGCCTCGGGGCCCTCAGGATCTCTACAGGGGGCCCCTGGACCACTACACCTCCATTATCAGAGAGGGAGTCCTGAAGGAGGACGAGCACCAGAGAGCTGTGATGCTGACCCTGGATCAGCTGCACCAAACACTCAAAGGATACAGCAACACACACACATCCCTCTTCTCCAGGGTAAACACAACACACATCCCTCTTCTCCAGGGTAAACAACAACACACATCCTTCTTCTCCAGGGTAAACAACAACACACACACATCCCTCTTCTCCAGGGTAAACAACAACACACACATCCTTCTTCTCAGGGTAAACAACAACACACCATCCTTCTTCTCCAGGGTAACAACAACACCACACATCCCTCTTCTCCAGGGTAAACAACAACACACACATCCCTCTTCTCCAGGTAAACAACACACACACATCCTTCTTCTCCAGGGTAAACAACAACACACACATCCCTCTTCTCCAGGGTAAACAACACACACATCCCTCTTCTCCAGGGTAACAACAACACACACATCCCTCTTCTCCAGGTAAACAACACACACACACATCCTTCTTCTCCAGGGTAAACAACAACACACACATCCCTCTTCTCCAGGGTAAACAACACACACACATCCCTCTTCTCCAGGGTAAACAACAACACACACATCCTTCTTCTCCAGGGTAAACAACAACACACACACATCCCTCTTCTCCAGGGTAAACAACACACACACACATCCTTCTTCTCAGGGTAAACAACAACACACACACATCCCTCTTCTCCAGGGTAAACAACACACACATCCCTCTTCTCCAGGGTAAACAAACACACACATCCCTCTTCTCCAGGGTAAACAACAACACACACATCCCTCTTCTCCAGGGTAAACAACACACACACACACATCCTTCTTCTCCAGGGTAAACAACAACACACACACATCCCTCTTCTCCAGGGTAAACAACACACACACACATCCCTCTTCTCCAGGGTAAACAACAACACACACATCCCTCTTCTCCAGGGTAAACAACAACACACATCCCTCTTCTTCAGGGTAAACAACACACACACATCCCTCTTCTCCAGGGTAAACAACACACACACACACATCCTTCTTCTCCAGGGTAAACAACAACACACACACATCCCTCTTCTCCAGGGTAAACAACAACACACATCCCTCTTCTCCAGGGTAAAAAACACACACATCCCTCTTCTCCAGGGTAAACAACACACACACACATCCTTCTTCTCCATGGTAAACAACACAACACACACATCCTCTTCTCCAGGGTAAACAACAACACAAACACATCCCTCTTCTCCAGGGTAAAACAACAACACACACATCCCTCTTCTCAGGGTAAACAACACACACACATCCCTCTTCTCCAGGGTAAACAACAAACACACACACATCCTTCTTCTCCAGGGTAAACAACAACAACACACACATCCCTCTTCTCCAGGGTAAACAACAACACAAACACATCCCTCTTCTCCAGGGTAACAACAACACACACATCCCTCTTCTCCAGGGTAACCACAACACACATCCCTCTTCTCCAGGGTAAACAACAACACACACATCCTCTTCTCCAGGGTAAACAACAACACACACACATCCCTCTTCTCCAGGGTAAACAACAACACAAACACATCCCTCTTCTCCAGGGTAAACAACAACACACACATCCCTCTCCAGGGTAAACAACACACACACATCCCTCTTCTCCAGGGTAAACCAAACACAAAACACATCCCTCTTCTAAGGGGTAAACAACAACAAACACATCCTCTTCTCCAGGGTAAACAACAACACAAACACATCCCTCTTCTCCAGGGTAAACAACAACACACACATCCCTCTTCTCCAGGGTAAACACAACACACACACATCCCTCTCTCCAGGGTAAACAACACACACACATCCCTCTTCTCCAGGGTAAACAACACACACACATCCTTCTTCTCCAGGGTAAACACAACACACACACATCCCTCTTCTTCAGGGTAAACAACAACACACATCCCTCTTCTCCAGGGTAAACAACAACACACACATCCCTCTTCTCCAGGGTAAACAACAACACACACATCCCTCTTCTCCAGAGTAAACAACAACACACACACATCCTTCTTCTCCAGGGTAAACAACAACACACACACATCCCTCTTCTCCAGGTAAACAACAACACAAACACATCCCCTCTTCCCAGGGTAAAAACAACACACACATCCTCTTCTCCAGGGTAAACAACAACACACACATCCCTCTTCTCCAGAGTAAACAACAACAACACACATCCTTCTTCTCCAGGGTAAACAACAACACACACACATCCCTCTTCTCCAGGGTAAACAACAACACACACCAATGGTTTCCCTTTTTATTGAAGTATTTTAAGATAGAACTTTATTGATTCCAATTTGGGAAATGTTTGTGTTGCAGCAACATAAAAAGACAAGGCAGAGATAAGTCTTAAAGGTGTCCTATCATGCTAAAAGTCACTCTCTGATGTCTTCTCTACATCACTACGTGTCCCCGGTGTGTCCCCGGTGTGTCCCCGGTGTGTCCCCGGTGTGTCCCCGGTGTGTCAGGAGACTCACAAAGAGTCAGGAAATAAACCCTCTCTCTTTTCCTCCGTACCCACATCTCTAAAAAAACGGGAACAACGGAGCTGATCCAGATTTGCTGCGTCATGACGACATTACTCAAATGTGGGCGGGCTTTACACCCACGGGCCAATCAGAAACGTTGCTGTCAGAAACAATAGACGTGTTCTGAGGCCTGTACTACGAAGCTGGATTTTCTCTTAGCGAGCTAACTTCAGGGGAAACTCTGGGCTTCCGGTCCTACGACGCTGGTTCTCTTCTTAGCGGGCTAGATCTCCATGGTAACTGATGCTGAGCGGCTAGCCTGGTCCGGAGCAGGTTAGGTTGCAGGCTAAGAGATCAACTCAGTGAAAGCACCGCCTGCTGACCAATCAGAGCTCAGTGTGCGGAGTTTAAAGCGATCAAGTCATATTACAGGAGAAAGGAAATACAGAGAAACTGCCGTTGCAGGAAAGACGGCCGGCAAAAATCACCGACTGTGTGAACGTGAACATGAATAGAATATCACCTCCCATCTTCAGAGCAATCTGACTATTATAACATTAGCGTTAAGAAAGCTTACTGAAAATCTGCCACAACACAAGTAACCGGATCAAAGTAACATTACGTACAGTCCGCGGCACTGTGAGTGCAGACGTCGATGTGTCCTTATCATTCATATCACATCACATCATAATGTATCTATATCTCCTTATCTGAGTCAGCTGAGCCGGATCTGGCCGTGCAACACTCACAGCGTCACATACTGTCAGAAGGATTATTTTAAGCAACACATTAAGTTGAGGAAACACTCGAGTCAAATGTAATGAAAGTCAGATCGTGTCTTAGACGGGGCAGTGATATCATAAACCGTTAATGGACGCATTCAAACACTTGTTCTGTTACCAGCTGTATTCACCTGCAGGTGCAGCTATGTGGCTTTGATCCTGGATCAAGTGTTTAAGTCATGGATGTTTCAAGTTTAACGTCTTCATATTTGTCTAATATTATAGTTTACTTTTCATTCAGGAAGTATGACGCTGCGCTGTCAGTACGCTTCTCCATGTTTGTGATTTGTCAAATGTTGCTAGCCCCGCCCCTTTCATGTGAACGCGCACTCAGCCGGACAGAGAAACCCTGGCTTGAGTTACCGAGTGATAACCAGCGTCGTAGGACCGCTTAGCGAGAGCGCGTTTGTTCTGGATTAGGTAACTCAAACACATCCGGGGTCTGCTGAACTGGATTCGTAGTACAGGCCTCTGGAGGATGAAACATTGTTTTATTTAATTATTTGTATTTAATTGTAAACAAGCTAAACAGTATTTCATTTTTTTGCTATATTTCTTAAATATATATTTTTCTATTTCTACACTATTCAATTAATTATGTCTTAGAGTGTAATTGCTTTATTTAAAACAAAGAAGCTCAAATAAATGAAGATGTGTTGTTCCCTTGTGATCTATCCTTTCCTGTTTAAGTTATACATTTAATTAATTGAACATAATAAAGTATTTAGCTCCATTCTGCTGTCGACATTTATCTATGTTGTTATAATTGATTAAAACTGACCCTTGTGATTTTATCTTTCAGTTATTCACCAAGCCTGAAGCTCCTAACGGTTACTACATCTACGGTGACGTGGGTAAGAGAGATGAGAGACTTATACATGTAATTGATGTGCTAATGATCTCATCTCAACCTGCCTGTGTTCTGATGGTTGAGGCACGGGGAAGACGATGGTGATGGACATGTTTTATTCTCACGTCGAGACGGAGAAGAAGAAGCGGGTTCACTTCCACGGCTTCATGTTGGACGTTCATAAAAGTGAGTTCTCTTTCATTTTAATACGGAGGGGGAGAATCCTTAAAGTTGGTGTTTAAAGCTCTGAGAGAAGTCTGCTTTAAAGGTCACCTATCGTGCTACGTGTAGGCAATAGCAGAGGTCTCAGATATATACAAATATATAAAAAACATGTCTATGAAGTGTTTTGCTCCAAATACCAAACAGACCCATTCTAGCCATGCCTCATATCCCTCTATTTCACTTCCTGTTTCT
>JAAKFY010000015.1:34619845-34621642 GCA_011823955.1 Dissostichus mawsoni
TTTGAAAAGTGGTCTTATTAACTCATGAATACTACTGTGTTATATATGTTCACATATATAGTTAAGAAGTATAATATAAGACAAGCACCAGTTTCCTTTGTGGGCCGTATTACATTATACTTTTTGAATTTGCTGAGGGCCGATTCCAAATGAGTTTGGACACCCCTGCTTTAAATGATTATATGATGATTTGACATTATGGCTAACAGGTGTGTCTTTGTTGGGGGGTACTGGTCCCTCTTGTTGCTGGAGTGATGGTTTGACCAAGTTTTGGATATATGATGGACCAGATCCCTTTAGGTAGACCAGTACCAGGGTAGAGAGGTGCATTGTGGGAGAACTGGAGAGTGTGAAGACCAGTCTGGCTGCAGAGGTCTGACGGTGATATTTCATTACATTTTGTGCAGGAATTAAATCTTAAAATTGTGTCTTTGAGCTGTTAAATGTTTGGGAATTGCCTTCAACTGGGAATGAACTGGGAGAAATGTGCTTTGAAACCGGCTGTGGGAGAAAAAAAGTGATCAAAAATACATGTTTTTATGAGATTGTATTATAAGTGAATACCTCAGTGTGTTTTGGTTGTGATTTTTATGTTTCCAGCAGCGTTATTATTCCTCACCTGCAGGAAACTGGCGTACAATAACTTCTCAGGTGAGTGGGTTTAGGGTATGTGTAGTAACAGATGACATGTAATCAGATTACTAATGTTAGTAAATCATATTAACCCAGATTACATTAGAAAGAGGTGCCGTTAGATTATATTTACACTTGATTGCTTAGATTAAGAAACAGAAGAGGGACAGTTTGAGAAAGGGCAAAGTCTTTCAGGTCAAACACAAATGAAAAGATAACACCACATGTTAGAATGTTTTTTTCTAGTCCGACCAAGCGACGATGGGGGGGTGCAGATTTTGTGGGAGAAGGTGTTATTGCATTAAGCTGCGGTGTAATTCCTTTACAGAGAAGAATATTGTTCTGTTGGAGAAAGTGTTGATCATGAAATCAGTCTGCTGTGTCCTCGGGTCGTGGGAAGAAGTCTAATTCAATTGTTCTCGCTCTGAAGACTCGTGGAGGTCAATTTGTCTTAATATCTTATTTAGGAACGGGTTGATAGTCGATGTGTAAATGTGTGATCTGTTCATGTTAAACACCTTCCACAAATGGGATAAGGAAACATTTATTTGCATTTTGATGCAGACATTTTGCATATTGCACCTTTAGTTCATAAGGAGAGTTTGATTAAACTAACTGCAAATACTTAATATGCAAAATGCATTTTATTTAAAGGGAAAACATATAGTTGTGGACTGTGCATGCTCAAAGAGACCAAATAATACAATCACAAGTTGTTTTGACGCATTTTGATGCAGAAATGTTGCATATTGCACGTTTTTAGTCTAATAACAGCAGATAACTTCAGTTTAATGAGTATTTTAGTGAAATGTAAAATATACACAGTGATGTCAGAGTTCTGCAGATCCTCCACACTGTCTCTTTAACTCTGTGCACGAGGGGTGCAGCTTTGTGAGGTTTTCCCTGTGCAGCAGCAGACTGAATGAAGTGTGAAGGCTGGAGAGAGGAAACGGTCAAGATGGCAGCTGAGCGGTGATGTTTGGGGGGCTTTATCTGCAGGATGAGGATCTTTTGGGGGGGATTTAGCTATAGCTTTAGCTGCATCTTCCCTTTTGTATTCCCCGTGTTTCTCTGCCATGCACGGGAGCGCGCTGCAGGACGCTGTGCGGGAGCGCGCACTGGATTCCTCCGAGGACCCTTTAACGCACCGTTTCTGCGGAATTA
>JAAKFY010000015.1:34622642-34660333 GCA_011823955.1 Dissostichus mawsoni
TATTGATAAATGGCATCCCAGTGACCGAGGTGATGTGTGATCCAAAGATATTCAGTTTAATATAAGAATAAGATCAAAAAAATAGGAAACAAATGTCAAAATTCGGAATGAGTGAAAATTCTGAGGAAAAAGTCAAAACTCTGAGAGAAAAAAAAAACAATTCTGAAAAAAATTGAAATGGAAATATTCTGTAAAATTCTGAAAATGTTGAGAAAAAAGTCAAAATTCTGAAAAAAATGAAAACAAATTGTAAAAAACCCAAATGTTGAAAAAGGTAACAATTCAGAAAATAATCAACATTCTGAGAAAACTCAAAGTCAGAAAATATTGATATATGTGCATCCCAGGGTCCCAGGTGAAAAACATGTGCAACGCCACTAGAGGAGGGTCAGAAATACACAGAGAATCAGGATGAAGTCACGATAAACATCACATTACTTTGTTGAGTTGAGTAATAACTGTCAATATGAAGCTCTGGGAGTGAAGCTCTGGGAGTGAAGCTCTGTGAGTGAAGCTCTGGGAGTGAAGCTCTGGGAGTGAAGCTCTGTGTGTGAAGCTCTGTGAGTGAAGCTCTGTGAGTGAAGCTCTGTGTGTGAAGCTCTGGGAGTGAAGCTCTGGGAGTGAAGCTCTGTGTGTGAAGCTCTGTGAGTGAAGCTCTGTGAGTGAAGCTCTGGGAGTGAAGCTCTGTGAGTGAAGCTCTGGGAGTGAAGCTCTGTGAGTGAAGCTCTGGGAGTGAAGCTCTGGGAGTGAAGCTCTGGGAGTGAAGCTCTGGGAGTGAAGCTCTGGGAGTGAAGCTCTGTGAGTGAAGCTCTGTGTGTGAAGCTCTGGGAGTGAAGCTCTGGGAGTGAAGCTCTGTGAGTGAAGCTCTGTGAGTGAAGCTCTGTGAGTGAAGCTCTGTGTGTGAAGCTCTGGGAGTGAAGCTCTGGGAGTGAAGCTCTGTGAGTGAAGCTCTGTGAGTGAGTGAAGCTCTGGGAGTGAAGCTCTGTGTTGAAGCTCTGGGAGTGAAGCTCTGTGTGTGAAGCTCTGTGTGTGAAGCTCTGGGAGTGAAGCTCTGGGAGTGAAGCTCTGTGTGAGTGAAGCTCTGTGAGTGAGTGAAGCTCTGGGAGTGAAGCTCTGTGTGTGAAGCTCTGTGAGTGAAGCTCTGGGAGTGAAGCTCTGTGAGTGAGTGAAGCTCTGGGAGTGAAGCTCTGTGAGTGAAGCTCGGGAGTGAAGCTCTGTGAGTGAAGCTCTTCCAGTGAAGCTCTTCTCCTCAGCCCGTTGATCTGTCCGAAGCTGATCCTGAAGACTCTCTGAGCTTCAAGAGGCTCCAGAAACTGGTGACGTCCTCCAGGAGGAAGAGAATGATCCGGACGACGAAAACACCAAGAGAGAAGGTGAGATATACTGCAAAGTTATTATAAATAACACTATATATACTGCAAAGTTAATATAAATAACACTATATATATACTGCAAAGTTAATATAAATAACACTATCAGGAGAGAGGACTAGAGGAGAGAAGGTGAGACACTGTACATGATACACATTAAAATAACAATTTAATAAAAGTGTAAACTATTTAAATAAAATAAATAAAAATGTTAAATAAATAAAAATGTAAATAATTAAATAAATAGAAACAAAAATGTAAATAATAAAAGAGAAATGAAAAAAATGTAAATAATAAAAAAGAAATGAAAAAAATGTAATAATAAAAGAGAAATGAAAAAATGTAAATAAGTAAAATACATAAAACAAACTCAAATGTAAATAATTGAATAAATAAAAAATGTAAATAATTAAAATCAATAAAAATGTAAATAATTTAAGTAAAAAAATAAAAACAAAATGTTTTTAATAATGAAATAAAAACACCAAAAAGAACACATTCATCTCCTGTAATCCAAATGTAACCTCTAACCCTCTTCACCCCTCCTTTTCATGTGAAGCTAAATTAAAGCTCATTTCTTTACACCACCTCTCCTGTTTCTCCTCTTCCTCAGAGAGTCTCCTGATGATGGAGGGTCCCCCCCCTGCAGGAGGCTCCTCCCCCCGTGAAGAGGCCCCTCCCCCATGTAGGAGACTCCTCCCCCTCACAGGAGGCTCCTCCCCCCTGGACTCGCTGTGTTCGACCCTGCAGGATCAGCTGCTGCATCATGAGGAAGGAAACCCCATGCATCAGGAGGGGGGAAACCCCATGCATCAGGAGGGGGGAAACTCCGTGCATCAGGAGGGGGGAAACCCTGTGCATCAGGAGGAGAACAAACTCAAAATTCTGAACAAGGTAAACATTCTGAAAAGTCCAAATTGTGAGAAAAAAATCTAAATTCTGAAAAAATAAATAATCAAAAAACTTGAAAAAAAACGTCAAAACTGAGAAAAAAATTCTGGAAAAAACTCTAAATTCTGAATAAGGTAAACATTCTGAAAATAGTTAAAATACTGAAAACAATTTCAAAATTGTCAAAATTCTGGAGAAAAAAAGGAAAGGAAAAAATTCTGTAAAAACCCCTAATTCGGAATAAGGTCAAATTTCGGAAAATAGTCAAAATTCTGAGAAAGAACTAAAAATTCTTAGAACAAACTGAAAAATGTGCGTCCCAGTGTCCCCGGCAGAGGTCGCGTTAACACGGCGCTAACAGTTCATGAGAGAGCGTCCACCCCCGGTTGACAGTTCACGAGCGTGCTCCCCCCCCCCCCCCCGGCAGAGTTGTGTACAGGCCGACGGGTAATAATGGATTTTGACGGAAATGTTGCGATCCTGACGGGATCGACGGGCAGCGAAAACCTCTGGTCCCCGGTGATGTGTTTGAATGTCCAAAGATATTCACTTTAATATAAGACAATAGCAGATCTCGAGGAAAAGAGACATTTTTGCAGGAAATTATATTTAGCTTGAAATGGAAGGTGCAAAACATCGTGCAACGTCACTATAGATAGACCAGGTGTCTCAGACTCCAGGCCCGAATGAAATGGAGTCTGAGACCCCTGAGATAGAGGGTTCGAAAAATACAAAAAAGCAAGATGAAGTCACGATAAACTCTACATTACTTTGTTGAGTTGAGTAATAACTGTAGATATTGAGCTCTGTTAGTGAAACTCTTCCTGTGTCCTCAGGAGGAGGAGCATCAGGAGGAGGAAGAGCAAAGGATCGCTCGCTCTGTGACGGAGGGGAGATCAGACAGAGGGTCCTCAGCCTCACAGGGGTGAGTTCAGTGCTTCAGGAAGACGAAGTGTGTGTGTGTGTGTGTGTGTGTGTGTGTGTGTGTGTGTGTGTGTGTGTGTGTGTGTGTGTGTGTGTGTGTGTGTGTGTGTGTTCCCTTCTCAATAAAAAAAAGGAAGACATAATAAATACATTAAAATAAAATATTAAATAATGATTAAAAGACCAATTAAAGTGGAGAAGTTGTCAGAAAAAAAAGTATGCTGGTCGGCTCTGTTGTGATTGGTCGACCGCTTAGAGATGTCCCGCCCCGTAGCCCCTTATCACGTACAATGTGCGGAAGAGCTAGCCAATAGGAGCGTGCATGTTCCATGGTGATGTCACTATGTTCCTGCTGATGGTTCTCTGTTTCTTGTGTCTCCACAGAGAGCTTGTAGTTTCGGAGGTTTTGATCTGAGCAGCCGCTCCCTGCAGGGGGTCGTCTCTGGAAGCACCGTAAGCTCCTCCCACTTTCTTCATTAAGTTTCATCCACTGAATCTACATGAACAGTTTATTCATTTCTGCTTCCCTCCGTGTGTCTGTGAATCAGAATAAAGATGGAGATGGAGTCCGAGGTCTCGTGAAGTCTCCCCCCACGTCTCGTATTTCTCTGGGTAAAAAGGTGAAGTCGGTGAGAGAAACGATGAGGAAACACATCTCCAAGAGATACCACGGCTCTCTGTCTGAACAGGTGAGGGGAGAGGGACTACTTTGTGGTGATGGCAAAAGTACACACACCCTTTACTCAAGTAGAAGTACAGATACTCGTGTTTAAAAATACTCTGGTGAAAGTAGAAGTACTGACTAAACTTCTTTATTCAAGTCAAAGTAAAGAAGTATGGGCTTTGAAATGTACTTCAGTAAAAAGTACCATAACTAGCAGCTGTTTTAAAGAGTACCTGACCTCCCTTTATATTAATAGAACAATAATGTCATTGTTAGCTAATGAATGTTTCCATGCTGAACAACGGCACATGACAACGTTTTCATTGGTCCCTTGGTACTGAAGTACAGTAACAAAGTATTTGTACTCCACTACTTCCCACGTCTGATTATGGGTAATAATGTGTTCCTCTCCTGTGTTGCAGTCGAGCCCGGAGAGGCTGAGCCCCCCGACTCCTCCTCTCTGCAGAAGGACTCTCTGGAGAAAGCGTCTCTGAAGCCGGGGGGGTCTGTGGAGAGTCTGAGGAGCTCTCTGAGCGGACAGAGCTCCATCAGTACGTTGTTTATCCTCTCTGTGTTTATTATAAACTGACCTCAGAGCAGCAGGGAGGGGAATATTCTGAAAAGTCCAAATTCTGAGGAAAAATTCTGGGAAAAAGTCCAAATTCTGAGAGAAATGAGCAATGCTGGTGTTTGTGTATGTTGTGTTTAATAAGTGTCCCTGTTCTGTGGTCAGGCGGGCAGACGGTGGGCACCGGGGTCTCGTCGAGCACCACAAATAAAGAAAAATTCTGAGAAAAAAGTCAAGTCTTAAAAAGTAAAAATCCCGAGAGAAAAGTAAAAATTCTGAAAAATAAAAAATTCTTGAAAGTCAAATTCTTAAATGTCAACATTTGAAAAACAATTCTGAGAAAAAAAGTCAAAAGCCTTAAAAAGTCAAAATTATGAAAAAAGTCAAAATTATGAAAAAAAGTCAAAATTATGAAAAATAGTCAGATTTCTGAAAAAGTTGACATAAAAAAACTCTGGTGTTTTTGTATTGTTGTGTTTAATAAGTGTCCATCTTCTGTGGTCAGGCGGGCAGACGGTGGGCACCACGGACTCATCAGGCACCACGTCGTCGGGCAGCTCCGGAGAGAGAGTGAGCTCCAGAGAGAGAGTGAGCTCCGGAGAGAGAGTGAGCCCCAGAGAGAGAGTGAGCTCCGGAGAGAGAGTGAGCTCCAGAGAGAGAGTGAGCTCCGGAGAGAGAGTGAGCCCCAGAGAGAGAGTGAGCTCCGGAGAGAGAGTGAGCTCCAGAGAGAGAGTGAGCTCCGGAGAGAGAGTGAGCTCCGGAGAGAGAGTGAGCTCCAGAGAGAGAGTGAGGTCTGAGGAGGAGGAGCTGCCCTACAGAGGACCTTTCTGTGGGAGAGCAGTGGTTCACACCGACTTCACACACCCAGTCCATACGACTCTGACTCCCTCAAACTCAAGGTACAACACCACGAAACAGGAAAATACTAAGAGAAACGTTATTTAATCAAAAAAGTATTAATTTCTCTAAAGTTCTACTTTTTCTTGTATTTTATCCATGTTTTTTCTTTTTTAACATCTTTTTCTTGGCTGTTTATTGATTAACCTCCGTCTCTCTTCCTCAGAGTGGGGATGTGATCGAGGTGATCAATAAGCCTCCGATGGGAACATGGATGGGAATGCTGAACGGGAAGGTCGGCACCTTTAAGTTTATCTACGTAGACGTTCTGAACGAGGAGGTGAAGCCGAAGAAAACCCGACGGAGGAGGAGGCCTCGGCAGCCGAAGCCCACGTCTGTGGAGGAGCTGCTGCAGCGCATCAACCTCACAGTAAGAGCTTAAAGACTCCTTATGACAACAAAGTAAAGAGCTTACTTAATATATAAAGTCATTATCAACCTCACAGTAAACACATTATTATGAATATAACCTCAAGATAAAGAGCTCATTAAAATAGCAAATAATCCTTATGAAGGTAAAGAGCTTACTTAATAAAAAACATAGCTTGTATGGAAATAACTTTATCGAAGGTTTTATTTACATCAGTCTGTACAACTTTTGATCAGTTTTGAAGTAGTGTCTGTATGAAGTTTTGAAGTAGTGTCTGTATGAAGTTCTGAAGTAGTGTCTGTATGAAGTTTTGAAGTAGTGTCTGTATGAAGTGTTGAAGTAGTGTCTGTATGAAGTTTTGAAGTAGTGTCCGTATGAAGTTTTGAAGTAGTGTCTGTATGAAGTTCTGAAGTAGTGTCCGTATGAAGTTTTGAAGTAGTGTCCGTATGAAGTTTTGAAGTAGTGTCTGTATGAAGTTTTGAAGTAGTGTCTGTATGAAGTTCTGAAGTAGTGTCTGTATGAAGTTTTGAAGTAGTGTCTGTATGAAGTTCTGAAGTAGTGTCTGTATGAAGTTTTGAAGTAGTGTCTGTATGAAGTTTTGAAGTAGTGTCTGTATGAAGTTCTGAAGTAGTGTCTGTATGAAGTTCTGAAGTAGTGTCTGTATGAAGTTTTGAAGTAGTGTCTGTATGAAGTTTTGAAGTAGTGTCTGTATGAAGTTTTGAAGTAGTGTCTGTATGAAGTTCTGAAGTAGTGTCTGTATGAAGTTTTGAAGTAGTGTCTGTATGAAGTTTTGAAGTAGTGTCTGTATGAAGTTCTGAAGTAGTGTCTGTATGAAGTTTTGAAGTAGTGTCTGTATGAAGTTTGAAGTAGTGTCTGTATGAAGTTCTGAAGTAGTGTGAGTATGAAGTTTTGAAGTAGTCCCTGTATGAAGTTTTGAAGTAGTGTTTTGAAGTAGTGTCTGTATGAAGTTTTGAAGTAGTGTCTGTATGAAGTTTTGAAGTAGTGTCCGTATGAAGTTTTGAAGTAGTGTCCGTATGAAGTTTTGAAGTAGTGTCTGTATGAAGTTTGAAGTAGTGTCCGTATGAAGTTTTGAAGTAGTGTCTGTATGAAGTGTTGAAGTAGTTTTGTATGAAGTTTTGAAGTAGTGTCTGTATGAAGTTTTGAAGTAGTATCTGTATGAAGTTTTGAAGTAGTGTCTGAATGAAGTTTGGAAGTAGTGTCTGTATGAAGTTTTGAAGTAGTGTCTGTATGAAGTTTTGAAGTAGTGTCTGTATGAAGTTTTGAAGTAGTGTCTGTATGAAGTTCTGAAGTAGTGTCTGTATGAAGTTTTGAAGTAGTGTCCGTATGAAGTTCTGAAGTAGTGTCTGTATGAAGTTTTGAAGTAGTGTCTGTATGAAGTTTTGAAGTAGTGTCTGTATGAAGTTCTGAAGTAGTGTGTGTATGAAGTTCTGAAGTAGTGTCTGTATGAAGTTTTGAAGTAGTGTCTGTATGAAGTTCTGAAGTAGTGTCTGTATGAAGTTTTGAAGTAGTGTCTGTATGAAGTTTTGAAGTAGTGTTTTGAAGTAGTGTCCGTATGAAGTTCTGAAGTAGTGTCTGTATGAAGTTCTGAAGTAGTGTCTGTATGAAGTTTTGAAGTAGTGTCTGTATGAAGTTTTGAAGTAGTGTTTTGAAGTAGTGTCCGTATGAAGTTCTGAAGTAGTGTCTGTATGAAGTTTTGAAGTAGTGTCCGTATGAAGTTTTGAAGTAGTGTCTGTATGAAGTTTTGAAGTAGTGTCTGTATGAAGTTTTGAAGTAGTGTCTGTATGAAGTTCTGAAGTAGTGTCTGTATGAAGTTCTGAAGTAGTGTCTGTATGAAGTTTTGAAGTAGTGTCTGTATGAAGTTTTGAAGTAGTGTCTGTATGAAGTTCTGAAGTAGTGTGAGTATGAAGTTTTGAAGTAGTCCCTGTATGAAGTTTTGAAGTAGTGTTTTGAAGTAGTGTCTGTATGAAGTTTTGAAGTAGTGTCCGTACAAACTGATATACACCTGAAGTTTTGAAGTAGTGTCTGTATGAAGTTCTGAAGTAGTGTCCGTATGAAGTTTTGAAGTAGTGTGTGTATGAAGTTTTGAAGTAGTGTCCGTATGAAGTTTTGAAGTAGTGTCTGTATGAAGTGTTGAAGTAGTTTGTGTATGAAGTTTTGAAGTAGTGTCTGTATGAAGTTTTGAAGTAGTATCTGTATGAAGTTTTGAAGTAGTGTCTGAATGAAGTTTGGAAGTAGTGTCTGTATGAAGTTTTGAAGTAGTGTCTGTATGAAGTTTTGAAGTAGTGTCCGTATGAAGTTCTGAAGTAGTGTCTGTATGAAGTTTTGAAGGAGTGTGTGTATGAAGTTTTGAAGTAGTGTCTGTATGAAGTTTTGAAGTAGTGTCTGTATGAAGTGTTGAAGTAGTTTGTGTATGAAGTTCTGAAGTAGTGTCTGTATGAAGTTTTGAAGTAGTGTCTGTATGAAGTTTGGAAGTAGTGTCTGTATGAAGTTTTGAAGTAGTGTCCGTATGAAGTTCTGAAGTAGTGTCTGTATGAAGTTTTGAAGGAGTGTGTGTATGAAGTTTGAAGTAGTGTCTGTATGAAGTTCTGAAGTAGTGTCTGTATGAAGTTCTGAAGTAGTGTCTGTATGAAGTTTGGAAGTAGTGTATGTATGAAGTTCCGATAGTGTCTGTATGAAGTTCTGAAGTAGTGTCTGTATGAAGTTTTGAAGTAGTGTCTGTATGAAGTGCCCTCCTCTCTCCAGGAGCACCTCCCCACCTTCCTGTTTAACGGATACGAGGACCTGGACACCTTCCAGCTGCTGGAGGAGGACCTGGACGAGCTGAACATCAGAGACGCTCAGCATCGAGCTGTCCTGCTGACCGCCGTGGAGCTGCTGCAGGAGGACGAGGGTACCACATCCAAAACACAGAAAACACACGTTTCTTAACCTCCTTGCGGTCCTTGAATTGAGAAGAGCTGTCAGCTACAAATCAATTATTGTTATTATATTTATTTATGTATTCTGTCCGCAGACCTAGTTAACACAACAGAGCCGGCCAGCTTTATCCGACTCTCTTTAAATCAACATATGTGATGTTTCCTCAATGTGACGCTCTCCCCTGGTGGTTGTGTTTTGTCTTACAGGAAGCAGCGATCCAGAGCGTCAGGTCGTTCAGGAGAAACTGATTCAGCATCGAGGAATAACTGGAGATTCTCCTCGAGACTCAGGATGCTACGAGAGCAACGAGAACCTGGAGAACGTTATCCAGAACCTGGAGAATGTGAAGGAGATTCTGGAGAACGGTAACGAGATCTCGAGCCCCCCTGATCTTCCTCTTCTTCCTCTTCATCGATGGTCTCCAGCTCTTCTTCTTCACGCTCCAATATTTCAGTTTCTGCTCCTCTGGAAACTCTGCTGTCGTTACATTATCTGCTGGTGCTTCTTCTTCAAGTTCCTCCATCTTTGAATCTGTTCTTGTCTCTAAAAGGGCTCTGAGAGAGAACTCTTTAAAGTAGAGACACTACATACTGATATACACCTGAACATCAGCAGGAGAGGAATCTTTAAAGTAGAAACACTACATACTGATATACACCTGAACATCAGCAGGAGAGGACTCTTTAAAGTAGAGACACTACATACTGATATGCACCTGAACATCAGCAGGAGAGGACTCTTTAAAGTAGAGACACTACATACTGATATACACCTGAACATCAGCAGGAGAGGAATCTTTAAAGTAGAAACACTACATACTGATATGCACCTTAACATCAGCAGGAGAGGACTCTTTAAAGTAGAGACACTACATACTGATATGCACCTGAACATCAGCAGGAGAGGACTCTTTAAAGTAGAGACACTACATACTGATATACACCTGAACATCAGCAGGAGAGGACTCTTTAAAGTAGAGACACTACATACTGATATACACCTGAACATCAGCAGGAGAGGACTCTTTAAAGTAGAGACACTACATACTGATATACACCTGAACATCAGCAGGAGAGGACTCTTTAAAGTAGAGACACTACAAACTGATATACACCTGAACATCAGCAGGAGAGGACTCTTTAAAGTAGAGACACTACATACTGATATACACCTGAACATCAGCAGGAGAGGACTCTTTAAAGTAGAAACACTACATACTGATATACACCTGAACATCAGCAGGAGAGGACTCTTTAAAGTGGAGACACTACATACTGATATACACCTGAACATCAGCACGAGAGGACTCTTTAAAGTAGAGACACTACATACTGATATACACCTGAACATCAGCAGGAGAGGACTCTTTAAAGTGGAGATACTACATACTGATATACACCTGAACATCAGCAGGAGAGGACTCTTTAAAGTGGAGACACTACATACTGATATACACCTGAACATCAGCAGGAGAGGACTCTTTAAAGTAGAGACACTACATACTGATATACACCTGAACATCAGCAGGAGAGGACTCTTTAAAGTAGAGACACTACATACTGATATACACCTGAACATCAGCAGGAGAGGACTCTTTAAAGTAGAGACACTACATACTGATATACACCTGAACATCAGCAGGAGAGGACTCTTTAAAGTAGAGACACTACATACTGATATACACCTGAACATCAGCAGGAGAGGACTCTTTAAAGTAGAGACACTACATACTGATATACACCTGAACATCAGCAGGAGAGGACTCTTTAAAGTAGAGACACTACATACTGATATACACCTGAACATCAGCAGGAGAGGACTCTTTAAAGTAGAGACACTACATACTGATATACACCTGAACATCAGCAGGAGAGGACTCTTTAAAGTAGAGACACTACACACTGATATACACCTGAACATCAGCAGGAGAGGACTCTTTAAAGTAGAGACACTACATACTGATACACACCTGAACATCAGCAGGAGAGGACTCTTTAAAGTAGAGACACTACATACTGATATACACCTGAACATCAGCAGGAGAGGACTCTTTAAAGTAGAGACACTACATACTGATATACACCTGAACATCAGCAGGAGAGGACTCTTTAAAGTAGAGACACTACATACTGATATGCACCTGAACATCAGCAGGAGAGGACTCTTTAAAGTAGAGACACTACATACTGATATACACCTGAACATCAGCAGGAGAGGACTCTTTAAAGTAGAGACACTACATACTGATATACACCTGAACATCAGCAGGAGAGGACTCTTAAAGTAGAGACACTACATACTGATACACACCTGAACATCAGCAGGAGAGGACTCTTTAAAGTAGAGACACTACACACTGATATACACCTGAACATCAGCAGGAGAGGACTCTTTAAAGTAGAGACACTACATACTGATATACACCTGCACATCAGCAGGAGAGGACTCTTTAAAGTAGAGACACTACATACTGATATGCACCTGAACATCAGCAGGAGAGGACTCTTTAAAGTAGAGACACTACATACTGATGTGCACCTGAACATCAGCAGGAGAGGACTCTTTAAAGTAGAGACACTACATACTGATATGCACCTGCACTATCAGCAGGAGAGGACTCTTTAAAGTAGAGACACTACATACTGATATGCACCTGAACATCAGCAGGAGAGGACTCTTTAAAGTTGTCTTGCACCCATTATGGGAACCACTGGATGAATTGCTGAATGGATAGTGAGTTGTTTCCCAGGAGTCCTGCAGAAGCTCCACTTCACATCATGTGTTTCCAGAGACTTTCAGATGAAAAAATAACTTTGCAAGAGAGTCAGCTCTAATAGCGTCTCTGGGGTTATGAAGAGAGGTTTCTCTGCAGTGATGTGTGCGGTGTTTCTCCCGAATGAAGAGATTAGATTTTAAATAGTGATCAAACCTTCTGGGTTTCCCGCTGTGTTTGAGTTGGATGAGTTCTATTTAAAGAGTCTCCTGCACCTCTCTGTATATCTTTTTTAGTCCAGTGAAATGAAAACAATATTTTATCATGTGCCTGAAAGCTGCAGATTTTAAAATAGTGATTATAGCCTACTTGTTTAAAATACGGCATTTTGTATATTTGTGAATGCACTTAAAATGCAGACTTAGGATCAGTTTGACAGAGGAAAAGACTCCATGTTCACCTGACGCTGCTTCCTGCTTCTCTCTGTTTCTCTTTAGAGGAGGGGTCAAACTCAATTTCATCTCGGGAAGCATCAGCATTAAGGTTGCACTCAAAGGGCCGGTTGTATCTTTAAGACTATATCAAATTATTCATATATAAATATAAATATATACAAAATAATGTATTATTTCACATGATTGCCTCTGCATTGGATTATTACCGGATAGGGTAATAACTTCATAATGAACTACATCTGAAAGCAGAAGTCGAGGGCAAATAATTGCAAGTCTCTTCAGTGTAACACAATGAGATGCATTGTGGGACATGTAGTTTATGGACAACGGGCTTCTGTTACCGTATAATAAACCTGAAACAAGCCTCTGTATTTCAGTAACACAGGACGTCTTCATTATATTCAACGTCATTGAACAGATTACAAGTATATTAAGACAAAGAAATGCAGTTAACCAGAGGCGTGAAAAGGGGTCGGGTAGATTAGGGTCTCCACAGGGGGTTTCAAGGATTTAAAAAAAGTTGCATTTAATATTCTATTTACAAAAGAAGTGCTTTGTGTGTGAGAACATGTTATAAGAGCTTTTGGGGAATTAAAGTGATTCAAAGATTATTATACAATCATTTATATTCTAGGGTCTAAAATCCTGCTTCGTTTATCCTTTTGCTCGTAAACAACAAATGTTTCCACGTTGTTAGAAGGTTTGTTTGTTTCCATTCCCTACACTCTTACTGTAAATAATATCCTGCTTTATATCGTGTCTAAAAACCTTCAATGGTGTTTTATTCTCAGAGCTTATAGAACTTATATCTTCACGGTCTACTGTAGATTTTATACTTTTTAAAGCTGTTTTAATTCTATTTGGAGATGTTTAACTTCTAGGATTGTTTATCTCTACGTCGGTGTTGGAGGAGCCATGAAGCGCGTAGCCATGAAGCGCGTAGCCATGAAGCGCATAGCCATGAAGCGCGTAGCCATGAAGCGCGTAGCCATGAAGCGCGTAGCCATGAAGCGCGTAGCCATGAAGCGCGTAGCCATGAAGCCCGCGTAGCCATGAAGCGCGTAGCCATGAAGCGCGTAGCCATGAAGCGCGTAGCCATGAAGCGCGTCGCCATGAAGCGCGTAGCCATAAAGCGCGTCGCAATGAAGCGAGTAGCCATGAAGCGTGTAGAAGCGCGTAGCCATGAAGCGCGTAGCCATGAAGCGCGTAGAAGCGCGTAGCCATGAAGCGCGTAGCGTAGCCATGAAGCGCGTAGCCATGAAGCGCGTAGCGTAGCCATGAAGCGCGTAGCCATGAAGCGCGCAGCCATGAAGCGCGTAGCTATGAAGCGCGTAGCCATGAAGCGCGTAGCCATGAAGCGCGTAGCCAGCCATGCCATGAAGCGCGTAGCAATGCGTTTGGTTTTAATATAAGATATTTGCTTGATCACTATTGATTGGTTGGCTTGGGTCACATGGATACGGACGGCACTCATTATAATCCTGTTCACCTGCGTGAGGTGTGTGTGTGCGTGCGTGCGTGCGTGCGTGCGTGCGTGCGTGCGTGCGTGCGTGCGTGCGTGTGGAAGAGAGGGTGTACTATAACAATGTCTATGACCAAAGAAAATAAGTTGATCATCCCAGTTTCCATTAAACTACATTATTTTTCAACAGTACTTTTTGTAGCGTGTCACACAATATCAAACCGGCCCGGCCTCAGCCTCTCAGCCACGTTGTTTGTTTCCTGCTGTCGCTAGGTGCAATGCCTTGTTTATTTGTTTAGTTTTTTATGCTGCTGCAACGCAAACATTTTCTAATTTAGGATCAATATCTGATCTTATCTTATCCTATCTTATCCTATCCTATCTTGTTCACGTGGAGGCATGAGAGATAAATAAAGTACCACGAGAGGTATCTGATATACAGAGGAGCTTTTTGTGATGAAAATAAGTACATTTACTCAAGTATTACTTACACCACACACTGGACAAAATGCTGCTCCAAAACAAGTTAACAATAATAAGGTGTTTTCACTTGAAATAAGTAGAAACATCTGCCAATAGAACAAGTGAACATTAGCTTGGTAAGAGAACTTGAAATAAGAAGGGATATTTAGATAAATCACATCTTGTAATTAGCAGGAGAACTCATTTTGAACTATATTTGACCAGAATCAGAATGACTCAAAATAAGATGTTTTGACTGAACAAGATGATGCATTGTCTAAAAACAAGAGCCGATATCTCACTGCAGTGTTACTCCTGGAGTTATTGTGTCTTATATCAGGAGGAGAGACACATTCTGACTAGATATCAGACACATATACTGGGCAAGATGTTGAGTTTTTGTAGTGTAGTATTTCTACTTGTACTTCTGTGGAGGATCTGAGTACTTTTCCATCTCTAGTGTCTAGTTTCCTGAACTGCAAACACTTGTTTATTTCAGGACGAGACAAACAGACTTTCTCCTCCGTCACTGAGAGCCTCCTGCAGCCGGAGGAACAGGAAGTGGATCCTCAAAGGTCGGCAGCCACTTCCTGTCGTGCAAACACCGTGTTTCCTCCAGAAATATCAGAGAGTTTACCTCCCCTCTCCTCACACACCACACTCTCAGTTTCTGCTAACTCTGAAGCCCGGCGGCTGAAACTGAAGAGGAATAAAAGAGAGCGTCAGGACGTCTGAAGATCCAGGGATGTATCATAAGAACTAATAAGAATAAAGATCTCACATCAGAGACACTTAAAACATGTTTAATATCCAAAAAGTATGAGAATGTTCTGGATAATGTCAGGAAAATATGTCAAAAATGTCAAAAAATATCAAAATGTTTTTTTTTTAAATATTGGGAAAATAAATTAAAAATATTTGTGGAGAAAAACATGAAAAACTAAAATATTAGGTTATAATGTGTGAAAAAAACAAATTCACTTTAGTGTATAAAACAGAGAAAAGCAACAAATCTCCAGATTATTATAAATTGTATTATTATATTTATTTTTCTTAAGCTTGAACTGTCCCTTTAACGGCTGCTGATGGGTGCCTCTTAAAACATGTTAAAGGTCCCATGACATGGCCATTTCTACTGATCATAGTTCCATTGTTGAGGTCTACTAGAATAGATTCACATTGTTCAATGTTCCAAACTCACATTGGTTTCTCACAGCATCTCTGTATAGTATGTGTATTCACTCTGTCCTACACGGCTTGTTGGAGCTCCTGCCCCCCCCTCCTCCCCCCTCCCTATGCCCACTGTGCTCTGATTGGTACTCAGCCTGAGCACACAGACGTGAGTGTGTGGCGAACTGTGAGTGGAGATCCACGGATCCACTGTGAGTGGAGATCCATGTCGTTTATAACTGGAATATTAAGATTATTATTAACTTTGTCTGCACAAAGTAGCCTGTCCAGGAAATATGACCAAAATCAACAAAAACTGTGAGCCGGCACGCAAGACGCTCCGCTTCTGAAACGCGCCCGGTGGGGTTTGACGCTTAGGAGGTCGGAACAAAACCGCGGCGCAGCCGTAACGCGGCGCAGACGGACCCGGTGGAATCCCGGGGTAAGCCTTATATTGGCTACTTAGCGAGAATCAACTCAGTCAGCAACAGATACCAAGGATGCTGGCTGATGAAGAAGATGAAGTAAGCTAGGTAGCCAATATAAGGCTTAGCAGTACAGATACATGTGGGCTCACTATTTGGCAAGCAACCGGTCACAGTCGCCCTGTTTATCTCATGTCTTATAAAAGCTTAGTAATGATTTATAAAGTGTTCACAACCTAATTAATAAATGAATTACAAACTATTCATAAACCCGTTATCAGGGTAGGGTTATTGTAAAGTGGTACCGATTATTCAATGTAAATTATTTGTAAAATGTCCAAAGATTATAAGAATTTTTTGGGATAATTTCAGAAAAATATGTCAAATGTAAAAAGAAATTCCCTAAAATTGGTGAATAATTTGAAGGAAAAAACATACTTTGTTTTTTTAAATGTTGGGAAAATCTATTAACACACATACATATTATAATAAATTATGTTATATTTAATCATATTATTTTATATGATGTAGTTTTTACAGGCGACTATCAGCAGGTCTTCACAGAAACTTTAATTCCAGACTTCATGAATATAACCTTTTTATTTCTGGTCAGTAAATCATGTACAGTCTTCCTTTTTATTCATTTGATTAATAAAGGTTTATTTTTACAAAATGTAAAAATACAGTGTCTACTTTCACATCATACATGTAGATTAATGCTCCAAACAGAAGACATTTTATTTAAAAACAGCCGTAATCATTATTAATCTCACAAGAATAATATTAACACACATTTCATTTGTACACAACGCTTTCGGAGTGTGAGGCGGAGTGAACATATAACTTTAGTTGTTAAAAAAGGATCATAAAAGCTTAAATATGTGTGTAATTTGATGAAAGATGTGCAGGAGGTTTGGGGGAACTAAGAACGGCTTAAACACAGATATTTGTTTTCATGTATACAGGAAGTCAGTGATGTTACACTGCAGTATTGATGTTCACAGTAATGATACCACAGTTCAACCAGGATCTGTGCAAAAGTTAGCAAGTGAGCTACGGGTCGACCAAACTCAAACTAAGGGACGTTTTTTCAAGTTTAAACTAAGAGGTATTTTAAATGTCGGTCCTTTTGTTCAAAGCTTAAAGGGGACCTATCATGCAAAATGCACTTTGTGATGTCTTTTATACATACATATGTGTCCCCGGTGTTCCAGGGAACTCACCAAGTGTCAGAAAACACAACCCTCTCTCTTTCCTCCATACCCAAATCTCTAAAAACGGGGCTGCAACGGATTTGATACGGGTGGATTTTTTATTTGCACCTTTTTGACGTAATGTAGGTGTACTCCGCCTGATTGGTCAACTCTCCACCAATCAGGGGAATGAGAGGTTGGGCCATGTTGACTCTCCACTCGTAATCACAGCAAGCATGATAACATGACGCTCGTGCCGGGGCCGTGTCACGCCCCCCTCTTCCGCATGGGGGCGTGGTCAGCTGAATCAGACCTTGCAAAGACAGAGCTGGAGTGAGGCAAAATGAGGCATGGCTAAAATGCATGATCTGTTTCGTATTTTGAAAATTAAAACGTATTAATATACCTTATATATATATATATACCTTATATATTATTTAAATATAGCATGATAGGTCCCCTTTAAGTTAAGGGTTTACCCATGCTTTAACTAAGGGCCGGCTCTTTCCAACATTTAGTAAAAGGCAGTTTTTTAAAGCTTATATTTAGTTTTTTTTATCATTCCTAGCTTTAACTGAGGGCTTGTTTTTCCAAAGTTTGATCTAAGGGAATCTTTTTTTCAAGCCTTAACTTTCACACCAACGCGGTTCCAGGGCCGGTCCGGAGCTGGAACCTGAAAAGCACCGGTGTTTCCTGTTCACACCGCAGCGGTGTAAGCTCCGGAATCCGGTTTGTTTCAAGCACCAAAAAGTTGTCGGTCGAGAAAGCAAGCACCGCATACGTCACGCTTACGTCGGAGGCGGGGGCGGGGGCGGGAGCGGGAGCGGGGCGGGGGCAGGGGCGGGGGCGGGATCAACCTCTAACAACAACAACAAGCCCGCGTTTTATCCAGTTTGTACACAACGATGGAAAACCTAAAACTTAACAAGCAGCAGTGGTCCACTGAAGAGACCAGCTACCTACTGGGAATCTGGTCTTCCGAAGAAGTACAGAGGAAGCTGGAGGGGAGCACGTTTGTCCCATTTCTTCCATTTCGTTTCGACAGAGCAAAACCAAAACGAGCAGCGCTTCAATGCAATCGGCCATTGTTGTTGTTGTCGATGTGAGGGGTTCCGCGCGGTTTGGCTTTATGAAGCAGGCACGCAAACGGTTACGTCATGGCGCAAACGATGACGCGATGACGCAGCACCAGTCGGGCTCTGGGCGGTGTGAACAGAGCGGGAGCTGAACCGAAGAACCGGTTCTGAACCAGAAGAGCTCTAGCACGGAGCTCCACCGGGAAAAGCCTTGGTGTGAAAGGGGAGCCACAGACAAGAGGGATGGCTTTTCCTAAACTTCAACTATTGGCTTCTTCAAAGCTTCAATGAGGGGCATTTTTTAAAACTTTATCTAACGGACATATTTTTTAAGTTTAAACTAAGAGAAATGTTTCCCATGCTTTAAAGGGAGGGACGTTTCTCAAAGCTTGAATGACTGTCGTCTTTTTAAAGCTTTAACCAAGGGAAGGGTTTTTTCCAAACATGATCTAATGCAGTTTCTTCCCGAACTCAGAGCCGGCTCAGAGTCTTAGATTTAAACCTCCTGGAAAAACTTAAGGCACATTTGAAAGATTTCAGTTTTGATTCGTTGTCTATCAGTGATTTCAATCCAACCGTTTAAGGGCGAGTGTTACTCAGATGTAGTTTCACACTAACTTCATTTAAAGTCCTTGGAGACTAAGTTTATTTAAGAGCGAGAGTTACTGGCTGTAGAAGCAGGATTTAGTGATCAGCTGATTTAGTTGCCCTCTATTTGAAGGGCGTTACTGGCAGTGAAGTCAGGATTACGTTTCCCTCTAACATTACATAAAGTGAGTTAGCCCCTCCTCACAGCTTAGCTTTATCTCTCTTCGTCTCCTGGAGGCTCTTCTTCACGAGCCCCAGCGCCTCCATCGCTGTCCCCCAGGCGAAGGTGACCCCGACCCCCCCGTGCCCGTAATTATGCACCACAATAACACTCCTTCTTCCCTTCTTCACCTCCACCTCTCTCTCCACCTCCACGCGGGGGGTCTTCCTGTCGGGACGCAGCCCCACCCAGGAGCTCAGGATTCGGGCTCGTTTCAGCGAGGGCTCCAGGGAGCTGCAGCGCTTCAAAATGCCCCGAGTGTCATTTTCATCCACCTGCAGGTTCCAGTCTCCCCCCTGCCGAGTTCCTCCGATAGTGACCCCCTGGATCCCTGGGAAGATGTACGTGAGGCCGTCCCCGTCGCGGATGAAGTGCTGCAGCCAGGGAGCCTCCATCTTCAGGACCTGGCCTCGAACCGGCTGCACGGAGACGTCTGCGGCCAGCGAGCGCGATCCCAGGCCCGAGCAGTTTACGATGACGTCAAAACTACCGCTGAGATCCTGGATGTTATCGACCCGGCGCTGCTCCACCTGACCCCCCGCACGCCTGAACCTGGAGAGAGGAAGACAGGTAGGAAGAGCGGGGGTAAACATTTAAAGGTCTCCTATTATACTGTTTTTCATCAATATATTACAGGTCTCAGATATACACAGAGCCTGTCTCTGATTGGCTGAAACACCGAACAGATCATTGCAGCATCCCATAATCCCCTCTGTTTCAGCCCTGTTTCCAAAGTGCTGATTCTCTGTCTGTTACATGTTGATGTAGAAGAGACGTGAAGAAGTGGATTTTAAATAATAGGTGACCTTTAAATAACTGGGTTTTTTATTTACCCAAAATCCAAAAACCAACATTATAAACCAATAATCTCTAAATAGGCCTATAAAACAGGTCAACAGAAAATACCTCCATCAACTTGACAGCTGTTCCCTCAACAAACTGACCTGCTAATGACAAACCAAGGGACCTCTATAGTGGCTGGGCCAAACCAAGTTGAAACCAAGGGATAATTAATATGAACAGAATACACAAAGAACACTGACAAAACCCAAATCCCCCCTTTGACATGGAAGCAGGTGGTTTGTCCCAATCTGTCCCAATTGGCTCCTTGTGGGGGTTAAACATTTAACTGCACTTACCTGTATTTATATTTTATATTTATTATTAACGACTGAGAGTTGATCGTGCGTGTCTTACCTCTTCTCCACTCCACATGAAGCCCCTTGAGCTCTGTCTCTTGTGTGAATACTGCTCTATGAATGAATGAGCTTTCTTGAATTATAATCAGTTTTAATGCGTGGTTACCTCTTCTCCAGCCAGGGCAGGTAGCGGCTGCACTCACACTTGATGGTGGTGAACGCCTGTCCGAACCGATGCTCCGGGAATCTAACCATCTCTCGCTCCGTCATGATCCTGAACCCGAGCACCAGGTCGGACCAGTACGGAGTTTTATCTTCAGGAACGTCCCGGAAGATCTGCCAGCTGCAGGAGGAGCAGGAGGAAGTTATAAAACTGAGTATTTAACGTGTTAATAAGACTTTGTGTTTGACTGACCCGGAGCTGAGCATGACGCCGGCCTCCGGAGCGTCTTCAGACTGAGCGATGAGCCGCAGGTGGTCGAAGCTGGACTTGAACCAGCGCCTCTGCTGCTCCACTGGGACATCTGAGGGGGGGATATCATTTATTATTACATTTCAATTAATATTGGGAGTCATATCGTTACTTTGTTGAGAATGTGGCCATGTAATAATTAAGGGTTAATGTGCAGCGACGCGGTCATTATGGGGAAAAGAACACCCGACAGGCTGATCAGGAGCCCGACGCGAAGCGGAGGGATCTAGATCTGCATGAAGGGTGTAATGACCGCGTCGCTGCACATTATCCCTTCGTTTTTTTTTTCTTAGCGGAAGAAATACGATCATTTTTAAGTCAATAAAATCCTTTTTGATCAAGACCGCTTCACGTCTGGCTCCCTGATCAGCCTGTCGGGTGTTCTTTTACCCAGAATGACCGCCTCGCTGCACATTATCCCTTACATAGTGTGTAGCTACATTTAACTACTTTTACTCTGCAGGGATTCATATTTGCACATCATTTATTAAAGTCCTTTTAGTTTAATTTCTTGTGTTCCTAGTCTTGTCACCTTCCGTTTTGTTTTGGTAAATGACTCTATCCTCTGGTTTCAGGTGTCTTCACTTCCTGCCCTTGTGTGTCACCTGTCAGCCTGATTGTTGTTCCTGCCCCTGATTGTTTCCACCTGTGCCCCATTACCTGTGTGTGTGTGTGTGTGTGTGTGGTGTGTGTGTGTGTGTGTGTGTGTGTGTGGTGTGTGTGTGTGTGTGTGTGTGTGTGTGTGTATAGCCCTTGTCTCCCTTTGTCTTGTGTCAGTTCGTCTTGTCTCCACGTCGAGTCCATGTCTGTAATCATAGTGAGTCTTTTGAGCAACCTAGTAGAACCTAGTGATCTTTTGTTTGTTATCGGAGTTTTCCTATTAAGTGATTTTGTTTGTAGCTTTAGTCTTTTATAAATAAAAGATGTTTTTGAGTTCAAACTGAATCGTGCATCTGAGTTCCTGTGAGCCCATCGTGTCAAAAATAAGAAATGAATCCTCACCTGGGTTGTGGTTTGCTAACAGGATGCCGGCGGCTCCATCGCTCGTGGTCTCGGGGCTGAACTTCTCCCCCAGCAGGGTGACGGAGACGTGGGGAAGATTCTCCGCGATGCACACCGCCGTGGAGAAACCCACCACCCCCGCCCACCCACCCACCACCCGAACACCATCCATCATCCTGCAGAGAGAGAGGGAACAACAGCATCATCTGGGACCCAAAGCATGCTCTGACAGAGAATATGAACTGCTACCATCTAATGGAGATTCACTAAAGTCAGCCTGAAGCATCCTCTGTGCTCCAGTCAGCCTGAAGCATCCTCTGTGCTCCAGTCATCCTGAAGCATCCTCTGTGCTCCAGTCAGCCTGAAGCATCCTCTGTGCTCCAGTCAGCCTGAAGCATCCTCTGTGCTCCAGTCTGCCTGAAGCATCCTCTGTGCTCCAGTCTCAGCCTGAAGCATCCTCTGTGCTCCAGTCATCCTGAAGCATCCTCTGTGCTCCAGTCTGCCTGAAGCATCCTCTGTGCTCCAGTCAGCCTGAAGCATCCTCTGTGCTCCAGTCATCCTGAAGCATCCTCTGTGCTCCAGTCAGCCTGAAGCATCCTCTGTGCTCCAGTCAGCCTGAAGCATCCTCTGTGCTCCAGTCAGTCCTCTCAGTAAACACAGAGCTGAATCCAGATCAGATGCACGCTGAAGGCTCTTTGAGCATCTTTCCTCTCACTGATCCTGCTGTTATGTTCAATTTGATTTGATTGTGTTTCATGTGTTGTGTCTTGATGTTTGTCGATGTTACACATGGAGCTGCTGTGATGCAAGGAGCATTTCAGACTGGATCTGACCAGTAAAGTGTTATCGTATTGAAAAGGAATCTAGCTTCGATACAACCAATGTTAATACCTAGGCCGTCTCCGATACCGAACTCCGGTGCTGATAAGGCTCCGGTGAACGGCTGTCCAATCTTTTTAGGACTTCAAAACCCCCAGAATCTACACGCAAGATCAACGTAATCTGCTTAGGGGGCGTTTACAGCGTGGCCTCTAACACCACGCTGCCCGTCGTATCACTTATTTCAGGCACTAAAGCGTCAGATGCCCGACCGCCAGGATAGCAAAACGGTGTGTATGTTGTAGTAGGTCTTGGTGGGCTGGTAGAACCCCAGAGCAGTATCTAAACTGCCCCTGGAGGAGAATCCCTCTGTTAATGGGAGACTCCCTGGTAATTAGGGCAGCTGCAGAACCCACAGTCCCTAACCCCACCCTCTCTTGATCCCCAAATATATCAATCAAAACAATGCAAATGTAATATCAAACACAGCCAGAGTCAAACATTAATGTCACAGCAGTGACATCACCAGCCAGAGTCAAATATTTTTTTTCTGCTGTAACAATGTAAATGTCCAAGGTATTCTGATTCTGATGCTGGTTATGATTAATGCACAACTTCCCCCGACCTCAGCGCACTTTTCAAAGGTCACAGACAGAAATCTGTAATAATTACGATGCGTTAGATAACACGCAGTAAACCAGAGAGAGGCAGCAGGACACACTCCACATGTATTCCAGGTAACATGTTGTTAGTGTGTGGTAATGACCTCTAGTTACTGCAGGTAACATGTTGTTAGTGTGTGGTAATAACCTTCAGTTACTGCAGGTAACATGTTGTTAGTGTGTGGTAATAACCTTCAGTTACTGCAGGTAACATGTTGTTAGTGTGTGGTAATAACCTTCAGTTACTGCAGGTAACATGTTGTTAGTGTGTGGTAATAACCCCAGTTACTGCAGTAATGTTGTTAGTGTGTGGTAATAAACCTCCAGTTACTGCAGGTAACATGTTGTTAGTGTGTGGTAATAACCTCCAGTTACTGCAGCTAACATGTTGTTAGTGTGTGGTAATAACCTCCAGTTACTGCAGGTAACATGTTGTTAGTGTGTGGTAATAACCTTCAGTTACTGCAGGTAACATGTTGTTAGTGTGTGGTAATAACCTCCAGTTACTGCAGGTAACATGTTGTTAGTGTGTGGTAATAACCTTCAGTTACTGCAGGTAACATGTTGTTAGTGTGTGGTAATAACCTCCAGTTACTGCAGGTAACATGTTGTTAGTGTGTGGTAATAACCTCCAGTTACTGCAGGTAACATGTTGTTAGTGTGTGGTAATAACCTTCAGTTACTGCAGGTAACATGTTGTTAGTGTGTGGTAATAACCTCCAGTTACTGCAGGTAACATGTTGTTAGTGTGTGGTAATACCTCCAGTTACTGCAGGTAACATGTTGTTAGTGTGTGTATAAGTATATATCTGTATTTCATAGAATTCTTTTTTAAAAGTCATAAATATTTTTTAAATACTTAAAATATTTTAAAAAATTACATTTTTTATTAAAAAGTTTAGTAAGTTAAAACAAAACCTGATATGTTAGAAAATCATATAATAATATGCCATAAAAAGTAAAAAAAATATAGTGGTATTTCATAGAAACTTTTAAAATGTGATAAATATTTAAAAATATATAATAATATTAACATTTAAAAAATAAAGTACAGTATATAATTAAAACTTAAATATTGAAAGTAAAAGAAGTGTTTATATGATGCCATACAAGTTGAATACAATGCGTTATAAAGTCATAAACAAGTTTAATATTACAAAATATCAAAAGTATAACATGCCGTAAAAAGTTAATAATTCAAATAAAAAAGGCACAGTTTCTCATTACACAAAAAGATCTATCAAAGTTCAAAGTATAAGATGCCATACAAAGTTAAATATTAGTATAGTTTGTCACTGTTCATTATATGTTGCATTGGCACCAGGTGCAAAGAAACCTCGTATGTCACGCATTCGCTTAAACAAAAAAACGAATATTATGCCATTATTATTATACAGAAAGCTCCTTACTAAATGAGAGCCTCTGACATCCTCTGCACAGCCCTGTTATTACACTCTACTGCTGATGTACTGTGCATTCATATAAACAACAACAACACACTAATGACTAATTGACATTATACAGGAGTACAAATACACAGAATACAGATCAACACTAGGAGAACAAATATATAAACCTGCATAATTACTACAGCTATAATATTCACAGTCTAAGAGCAGAGTTTTTAACAACTGTAGAAGTATGTTGCATGGAGCCAGCTGTGCAGGTGATATTCTGCAGCCTGTTTAGGGAGGCGTGTGGTGCAGTGGGTTGTGCGTTGGTGTTCGGATCAGGGGTCACAGCAGGGGGTCACAGGGTCAAACCCCACTGCAGTCAGCATGTCGTTGTGTCCCTGAGACCCTTCACCCCAAAGTGCTCCTGGGGGATTGCCCACAGTATTGAGTATGAAAGTCGCTTTGGATAAAAGCGTCTAACAGGTGACACGTCGTGTAATGTTTACCTGCAGCAGGTAGTTTGTAACTCCATTTTTACCTTTAAAGTGCAGACAGCTGTGAGTTTAACTGAAGCTGATTTTTGCTTAATGTTATTGTAATCAAACATGATTTTTTAAACGTCTCACAAACAGCGGCGGCGGGGGGGAGGGGCTAGCAGGGGCTTAAGCTCCCTCTGAAAAAGGCTCAGCCCCCTCTAAGCCCCCCCTCCCCCCAGTAATGTTTTGCTGAAAAATATTTATGGAATAAAAAATATAATATATGAAGACATCGGACTGACTGATGTAACTAAACTAAATTATTAAATCATATTTTTTATTTACACAAGTGATGATGACCGTTCGTTGACCTTTGCCGCACTTGTTGTGTGATTTGATTGGTTGGTTCGTAATATCGTTGCAAGTGTGATGATGATGCATGCGTCACACTTTAACGTTAACTTCTAGCTAGCGCGAGCAGTTTCTAGTCTAGCACTCTACTTAGTAGTTAGTAGCAGCAGTTATTACAACTTACAAGCATCGATTAAGTTAGGTGACATTTAGGTGAAATACAATACGTTTGGAATTGTGCGTTATATTGTTTTTAAAGCAAATTATGGACCGCTTTACGTTTGTTATCGGAAAAAAGCGAGGGAGAGTCACACACACACACACACACACACACACCACACACACACACACACACACACACACACACACACACACACACACACACACACACACACACACACACACACACACACACACACACACACACACACACACACACACACACCACACACACACACACACACACACAGGAATGTATGGGCCGCCGTGCCAATTTTAATGTATGGGCCGTGCCGATTTGACTATACACTGCTCTGTGCTCTCATGGTGGCTGGTGGTGGCTATCCATGGTGAATGGTGCATGTCAGAAATGTAGTCATATTATTAGGTTATGTTTTCGTTGTCCTTGTGGTTTGTTGGACTTTGTCATGTTATATCATTATCTGATATATATATATTTCGTTTCTATACCCTTTGTAGAAACGAAATCTTAAATATGACACCTTTTCTTTGGTTACTTTTCTTTCAAACGTTGTTTTAAATTGTAATCTTACTGACTGAGCGACTTTTTACGCACGAGCGTCAGATTACCACCCCGGACTCCCGATATAATGTCAAGCTTTATTGGGTTTGTGCTTGCATTGGTGTATAACGCTAAACATTTAGTAACGTGCATTTTCAATTATGTAGCCTATATTAGCCCGGAATGATTGAATGCCGTTATTTTGTTTGTTATTGTTTGTTGCATTAAAATTCATTAGCACCTGCTATAAACAATCCAGCCCCCCCGTAGCTCCCCAATCCCAATTCTCTGGCGCCGCTGCTGCTCACAAAGTGTCCTATAGTGAATAAAACGCAGTTTATTGTGCATTCCTTCACTTACCTAGTTATAATAAGATCAACCTGCTCTCAGCAGACTGGTAGTGTTTCTCTTCGGACTGTAAAGGAGGAGCACGTCCTGGTGAGAATCCTCACATAACCAGGAACACGTAGAAAAGCTCAGTGTGAGAAACACTTTGCCCCTCTCTCAGTTTCTCTCAGTTACTGCTCTCTAACTAGCTGCTGACCTTTTTAACCGTCACATCGTAAACACATAAAGCACTTCATGCGGAACAGCTGATCTATAAACCACGCGTCATCCCGCGCACAATCAGCTGTGTCCATCCACAGCCTTTGTAGATCAGCTGTGCGCTAATCTCGTCAGAATCACAACTCTCGCGATAGTTCCCTCACATTCCCTCCCTCCGTCCACAGCTGTAGTAGAAGGTAAGGTCCTTAAAGATCACTATTTCTGAATGACACCGCTTTGAAGCAGACACAAGTAGAAACACGAGTTAAATAGAGTTTATTTAACGCGTTATTACAGCAGCACACTTAGCTTCTTCTGCTAGCTTTGGAGTGTGTGAAAGCTAGCGCGGAATGCATTGTTTGTTAGCATGATGCTAACTAATGCTGTGTGCTTTCTGAGGTAACACATCAGCAGGTAAACTTTTATTATCGCTCAGGTGGGGAATAGATAGTTCTTATGGACGCAAACTCAAGAGGAGACACTAAAGATGAATGGGGAACTATTGAATTGATGTGTGCTCATGAGGACAGATATCCAGAACAGAAATGAGACAGAATCAAATCAGAATCGGGTTTATTACCAGGTAGGTTTACACTAGAGGAGTTTGCCTTGGTGCATAACATAAACACAGATAAAGGAGATAACGAGTAAGAAAAAGGACCAAACTGTTGGTTAAAAAACGGTTATAACACTAGAAATATAGAGAGATATTTACATGAAATATATATGCAGTATAAAATGACTAAATACTCGTAGTAATAAAATAAAGAATGTGCATTATTGGTGGAAAGCCGTGCAGAGGTTGCTTCATATAATCCTATTTAAGCGCTTTGAGCACCAGAAAAAGCGCTATATAAATAACATGTATTATTATTACACCAGAATTGTTTATTTCTACTCTTTAATTTCTACTTATGTGCAATGCCTTGTTATTTATGCTTCTGCAACGCAAAACAAATCCCAATAAAATACATCTCATCTTAAAATAGTAACAAAAAAGTGATGGTATGTTTAAAAAAGTATTAAAAGTTTTTTTTTTAAGTCTTAGTCTTTAAGTTATAGTCTAGTATAAAATGTATTATATATATATATATATATATTTAAGTCACATTATGCTGTAGCTAAAATCCCCTGTTTAATAGAGTTATTTTTATCCCCTGCAGGACCTGAAGATGTCTCCGGCATCGAACCGGTCCTCCATCAGGTCCCTGCACTCCCACTCGCACCAGCAAAGCATTCTGGGTAAACTGAACACCTTTAGGCAGCAGGACCTCCTGTGTGACGTCACTCTGCAGGTGCATGATGAGGCGTTCAGGGCCCACAAAGCTCTGTTAGCCGCGAGCAGCGACCACTTCCTGTTCCTGTTCACTTCGAAGCCTCAGAGCGTCTACCGGCTGCAGGACGTGTCTGCAGAGACGCTCAGCAACGTGCTCCAATTCATCTACAGCGCACAGGTGTGTGTGGAGGAGGACAAGGTGTGTGTGGAGGAGGACAACAAGGTGTGTGTGGAGGACGACGTCACGCAGCAGCTTCTCGCCGCCGCTAAACTCCTGCAGGTCAGTGAACTCATCACGGCGCTTTCTGAACGCTCTGCAGACGAGGAGAAGGACGACCAATCAGAGCTGCAGGAGGTAAAGATGACCTCACATCAAACTGTAAATACATATTCCTGCATAAGAAAAGGTTCTACGTATAAAAGAATTAAATATTATTACATGAATATGTTATAAAAAGTCATGCTTTAAGAACATTTGTACATGTGAAAATATAACGTAATATTTGAAGCTTAAATACACAAAATATCGTTTAAAATGCATTTAATTTGTTCCATTATTTTCAATTTTTCATACGTCGGATTGTTGATTGCAACTTAATTCCGACTTTCAGAATTCCTACTTTTTTCTCAGCATTAAAGAAAATAAAGTGTTGGTCATTTGATTGCAGGTGGGCGTTCCCAAAGTGCAGGAAGTGTCCAAACGAAAGAGAGGAAGACCGAGTAAGACAGATCTGCAGAAAGAAGACTCAGAAACTGCAGATGTTCTCCATGAGGATGAAGTTACAGATGTTCTCCATGAGGATGAAGTTACAGATGTTCTCCATGAGGATGAAGTTACAGATGTTCTCCATGAGGATGAAGTTACAGATGTTCTCCATGAAGACGCAGAATCAGAGTCTAAAGACGATGCAGATTTCAACCCGGTGTCGAGGCAGAGCAAACGTAAGATCCGTCCTCCGGTGAAGTACAAAAGCTACCGAGTGAGCGGAGAGGAAACAGGAAGTAGAGAGCCGGGGAAGAGAGGCAGGAAGAGGAAGTATCCCGACACCGAGGCTCGATGTGAGGACTGTGGGAAGGTGTTCAAAAACCATCTGTTCCTCAAAATCCACCAGAGGACGCACACAGGTGAGACGATCAATGCTCTGATGTTAGATAGGAGAGCCATACAAAAGTCACGTAAGAGAAAGTTACACATATCAAAATATGACATATTACTGTATGCATAATTAAGTCATGAAAGCTTTTTAGAAAAACAAAATAAAATAATAATATTTAGGTGTCCTTGAGTGCTTCTAAAGGCGCCTCTAAATAGAATGAATTATTATCATTATTATTTCTGATACGTAATGCTTTATGTTCCTGATGTCCCCAGGAGAGAAGCCCTTCCCCTGTCTGGTCTGTGGGAAAGCGTTCACTCAGAAGCACACGCTGCTGGTTCATCAGCGCAGCCACAGTGGAGAGAAACCCTTCATCTGCAACGTCTGCAGCAAGTCTCTGAGCACCAAGCACGCCCTGCAGGAGCACATGCACCTGCACCAAGGTGAGGGTCCTACATATATATATAAACATCTAGATTATTCTGTTCAAGCACGCCCTGCAGGAGCACATGCACCTGCACCAAGGTTTCAGTATAACCCCTGATGATCCTACATGCATCAATATATATATAAACATCTAGTTCTGGAGCACATGCACCTGCACCAAGGTGAGGGTCCTACATATATATATATATATATATAAAATCTTTTTTCAGATCCAACCCAAAGTTATTTTTATTTTATCTCAGAATTCCCACTTTTTTTCTTCGTTTGACTTTTTCTCATAATTTTCTACCTTTTTCTCAGAATTCCAATATATTTCACTTTTTCTCAGTAACTCATTTTTATAATACTTTTGGTCAGATATCGTCATTTTTTAAACATGTGGCCCGAATACAGAATATCTTCCGTAGTAAACGGCATTTTCAAAAGTGTAATTATTATTTTTAAACTCATCATAGTTTTCCTGCCATAAGATGTCATCCTTCACTTTGTGGTAGCAAAGCGTCTCTGTCTCTTCTCACTGGGAATGCCGTCTGTTTCTCAGGAGAGAAGCCGTTCGGATGTGATAAATGTGGGAAGACTTTCACTCAGAAGCGTCAGCTGAAGAGTCACTACAGAGTTCACACAGGTGAGCACCATCAGCACATTCATTATACTGTAGAAGCTCATTCATCTAATACATTCTTTATTTCATTAAAGGCAAGTCTCTACCAGAGTGCGCTCAGTGCCATCACAAGTTCATGGACACGGCTCAGCTGAAGAAGCACCTGAGAACTCACACAGGTACATCAGATATTTGAATATCATTTTTCTGTGGAGGTGAGATCTGTGATGATATTAATGATGTTGTTCAGGTGAGATCTGTGATGATATTAATGATGTTGTTCAGGTGAGATCTGTGATATTAATGATGTTCAGGTGAGATCTGTGATATTGATGATGTTGTTCAGGTGAGATCTGTGATGATATTGATGATGTTGTTCAGGTGAGATCTGTGATGATATTAATGATGTTGTTCAGGTGAGATCTGTGATATTAATGATGTTCAGGTGAGATCTGTGATATTGATGATGTTGTTCAGGTGAGATCTGTGATGATGTTGTTCAGGTGAGATCTGTGATGATATTAATGATGTTGTTCAGGTGAGATCTGTGATGATATTGATGATGTTCAGGTGAGATCTGTGATGATATTAATGATGTTGTTCAGGTGAGATCTGTGATATTGATGATGTTGTTCAGGTGAGATCTGTGATGATATGATGATGTTGTTCAGGTGAGATCTGTGATGATATTGATGATGTTGTTCAGGTGAGATCTGTGATGATATTGATGATGTTGTTCAGGTGAGATCTGTGATGATATTGATGATGTTGTTCAGATGAGATCTGTGATGATGATGATGATGTGTTCAGGTGAGATCTGTGATGATATGATGATGTTGTTCAGGTGAGATCTGTGATGATGATGATGATGTTGTTCAGGTGAGATCTGTGATGATATTGATGATGTTGTTCAGGTGAGATCTGTGATGATATGATGATGTTGTTCAGGCGAGATCTGTGATGATATTGATGATGTTGTTCAGGTGAGATCTGTGATGATTGATGATGTTGTTCAGATGAGATCTGTGATGATGATGATGTTGTTCAGGTGAGATCTGTGATGATATTGATGATGTTTTTCAGGTGAGAAGCCGTTCACCTGTGAGATTTGTGGGAAGTGTTTCACAGCAAAGAGCACGCTGCAGACTCACATCAGGATCCACAGGTGAGACAGACATTTATCTACAGATACTAAACTAATGTGAGATATAACGAGGTTGACTTCATTCATAGTGTGACGTATCATCTTTAATCATTCAATAAACATGAAGTATTTTGGTCCTTTATTTAGGAGAATAGCAATACACAAATACATATATTAAACATATATCCATGAACCAACATGTTGCTCAGAGGGGAGAAGCCGTTCTCCTGCTCCCTCTGCAGCCGCTCCTTCTCAGACTCCAGCGCTAAACGCAGACACGAAGCCTCTCATTCAGGCAGGAAACCCTTCAGCTGCTCCTCCTGCAGCCTCTCCTTCACCCGCCTGGACAACCTGAAGACTCACAGCAGGGGGCACAGCAAGGAGCGCGCTGACCCCCCCACTGAGGACCCCCCCGAGGACCCCCAGCTGCATGAGGAGGTGCGTCACTTTTCACACTTCATTTTGTTTATTTAAAGCTCTCCTATCCTCATCCTATTTCCTTACGGAGACAATACAGTATATCGTATCGTATCGTACTATGCTATGGCTTTTAGAGTATTTGTTATTATTTACCCCCCTCTCAGCAGCGAGGCGCCCTGCAGCAGATCCAGCTGGTGGTGACGGACGACCTGAGCTTCGTTTCGGGTCAGAACCAGGAGATCAGCATCATCACCACGGAGGAGGCGGAGTCTGGCGGCGGGGCCTCAACAGACTCCGCCCCCAGACTCACCCTCCTCACCCATGGGGGCGGGGCCTCAGCAGACTCCGCCCCCTCCAGACTCGAGGGAGTTCACGTCATCACACTGAGTAAAGAGGCCCTGGATCAGCTGTCATCGTGTCACCATGGACCCCCCTCCATCATGGACCCCCCTCCATCTGGACCCCCCCTACATCATGGACCCCCCTTACATCATGGACCCCCCCTCCTCTCACAGCCTATCAGTGAACAGATACCCCCCAAAACATCCAGGGACAGACGTTTCAGATCCAGGCCGGGACTCTTTCCTATCTTTACACCACTGGAAACAGCTGAGACCCTCTGGAAGGGAAGTATTCACAACACACTGTATGTTCTCCATCTGTTTTGATTGCCTTCCTCTCCCACATTTTGCGTTGCAGAATCTCCGTTGGAACATCAAAACGTGCCGCTCAATAAGGACATGCTCGCCATTACCCGGGACATTCATAACTGTCATAATCCCAGAAATATTAAGCATAATTTGACTATTACACGTCAGCTTTTCCGCATTCACACCGCAACTTCCACAGGAGTTCCATTCTCTAGTTATTACATGACGAACTGTTCCTGAAGAAATCTCTATTTTTTGGAGAAGGTAAATCCGAGAAAAGTCAACAGTAAACCTTTATAAAAACCTCTGTTTACTTTTTGTGTACAGTACTGCACATAAAATATCGTTAAGTGCATTAATCTAAAGACCTGTAATAATCTTTATGAAAGGTTAGCAGTTAAAGCACAGACAAGAGGGTGTGTTTGTGTGTTACCTGAAGTCAACGTCAACATTTGAATAATACAGTAAATGTTCTTCTTCTGTCCTCAGTGACTGCCTGTGACCTGTAGGGGGCGCTAACGCTGCACTCTATGATAGTATCTATAAAAAGGGATGTTTAAAGACAGCTGTTAAACCTTTTTTAAATGGATGCACTGTACACATTTGTTATTTGACATCTTCACACTGTATTCTCTTTTTTGTACAGATTTTATTCTTTGAAATGTTTTCTTTATTTGCTGTTATTTTTTGTACCATTTAAATGTCTCTTACCGTGCTGAGTGCCGGCAAACGCATGCATGGACATTCACTTGATATAAGACACAGCTTTGGAAGTGCTTCATGTCTCATTTTATTATCTTTAATACATTTTTAAAGCGCAGGGGAAAGGAGAAATGCTTTGGTGATTTTGTGGTGAAATGTCCCTTAAGATGTACGGTATTGAAACATGACATGCTCCTCCCGGATACAGCGTGTGATTGGCTGTCAGCAGGAGGTGATTAGCCAATAGCAGAGCTCCTCCTGCAGCCTGCATTATTATCTCTGCAGACAGAAAAAAACACACACACAACAAACAACACACACAACACACACATACCATGTATACATCACTCAGGGGACATTACATTGACTTACATGCATTTCCTGGAGACTTATCTAACCTTAACCCTAACCAACACATGCCTAACCCTTACCTAACCCAACAAGTCACCCTAAAATTAATGATTCCCTTATGGGGACCTCCATTTTGTCCCCATAAGGGAGGCGAGTCCCCACACGTGACTGTAAACAGATTTAGGTCCCCACAAGTATAGTAATGCTAGGCCACACAACACACACACACTCTCTTAAAGTGTATTTATTTATTTACATGCACCAGATCTGATACAGCAAGGAGGAGGAGGAGGAGGAGGAGGTAGGAGGAAGGAGGAGGAGGAGGATCAGGAGGAGGAGGAGGAGGAAGAGGAGGAGGAGGAGGAAGAGGAGGAGGAGGAGGATCAGGAGGAGGAGGGAGAGGAGGATCAGGAGGAGGAGGAGGAGTGTGATTGGCAGTGAGTTACTCAGGAATCATTTAGTAAAAGAATAAACCTCAGGATGTGAAGATGAGATTAGAAAGACAATATCAGAATTTATTTGAAGAAAATCCCTAAAGAAATAAGAGATGAAGATTCAATGTTTCTGTGTCATCAAAGGAATAACCCTCCCCAACCATCCCTAGAGTTCATTCTCTTTACACAAAGACATAGTAACTACAAAGTGTTCATATCCCTGAAACAATCCATTCAGCATGTTATGCATTTATTATAATAGCTTTGTGTAAAATATATACAATTAATATCATGTCTGCACATTAGGGCTGACACAAGTTGCATTTCAATGAAGAACACAGACGGTCCGTTTGTTTAGATCTGGGGACAAAGGACCTTTTATGCATCGTTTGACTGGAGAAGTTGCAGAGAGTATTACTACGTTAGCTTACAGCAGATGAGACTGTGTGCATCAAGTCTTTCAATAAGACTTCTGCAGGCTTTAGTGACCAACAGGTGTTTCACACTGATCTTCGTCTGATGCTCCGTTCACTTTGGACGAGAGAACAATAACGTGTTCTGCAAGAATTCAAGGAAACACCCGAGAGTTCACTCATCAGGATTTAACACCTTCGTTTCCATGGAGACCAGATTGAGGCGTTGGAAATGTGGGAATACGATCATGTGGAAAAGTAAACAAACAAACAAACGAGACTCAGCGAGGATGGACAGTAACAGCTGATTCATGTCAACACAAAGAGCGTCCCACATAATCCTTTAAATCTATACTTTGTAAATCCTCCGAAACGCAGACATATTTTGGCGATATTTAAAATACTGTGGGTGTTTTCTTTGATTTCTCACCCAGCCCCTGTTGGAGGACTGAAAACGACATATTGTCTGTTAAAGCACCGAGGAAAGATTCTACCGGAGGAAATATAAAGAGACTGTATTCACGTCTTCTTTCAGAGTAGTGGGAATAACTCACATCCAGGAGTCCTAAAAACTCAGCATGACATAACGCTCATTAGCATATGTAAACATCATCTGTCAGACATCCTGTAATGTAAAAGATAATCGTGTTAATGTCAGTAATGAAGAGGGGAAGTTTCAAGTTGCTGAAGATGTTTCGGAGTGTGTTTTGATCTGTGTTTTTATATCTGCACTGCTCCAAAAACAAGTTCAACAATAATGAAAACAAGGTGTTTTCTCTTGAATAAGTCCAAACATCTGCCAATAGAACAAGTGAACATCAGCTTGCTAAGATGTCTTGAAGTAAGAAGGGATATTTAGATAAATCACATCTTGTAATTATCAGCAGAACTCATTCTGAACTACATTTCACCAGAATCAGGAGATCTTGTTACAAATAATCCTCAAATGCTCAAAGGTTTTCTGTGTTCTGACGTTAGTTGGTGATTTTCTAATAATAGTAAAAGAATATGTGTTTCATCTGAGATACGACTCAAAGTAAGATGTTTGATTTAACAAGATGATGCAACCAGAGCCTATATCTCACTGCAGGGTTACTCCTGGAGTTATCATGTCTCACATCAGGAGGAGAGACATTGAGTTTCTGTAGTGTGCATCGTTCCAAAGAGTTTGTAGAGCGGTTGCACTGTAATATATTCACCTGTAGTTCTCCTCTTAACACAAATCTAACGTTTAATGTAAACAACTAAATCCTGTTTCTATTATCCTTATTTTGGGGATGAGATATTGCAGAAAGTGGAAGAGGAGGGGACGATGGTGAAGAGGATCTGCAGCAGAAACACCATTATTATATCAGTGATGCCTCTTCTGAAGGAACAGCATTCACAGTAATGTCACCAAACCTCAGGGAAAGGGAAACATACAGAGAAAGCACACACAACACACACAACACACACAACACACGTTATCTCTACACACTGATATGTGGTGCCTCGTTGCATCATGGGGAAAAGAACAAGCTTATAATGAACACTTTCAGTCCGTTAATTGAATAAAAAACGCTCGTCAAGTATCGTCCACGTTAATGAAGTTCTCTGTAAACCGACGGCTGGTTTGGCAAAAGGTTTTTTTCAGGAAGAAAAGAGTGACGAGTGTTTTCCCTGAGACTAACACGAGTTGATGCTTTTAACAGAAAGTCTGTTTCTGAAGCGTCCGTCAAGACATGTGTCCTTAAATACAGAACAAACTGGATGCATACACTGTTCCTCCCTCAGGACGATACAGAGCTGTAAGAGATGTCGTTTTTTCGTGTTGGACCCTGAAGGCAGCATCTCCCTCGATGCCTTTCACAAAAAACAATGGGTTTTTTTCCATTGGATTTTAAACGTGGATTTAGCAACTAGCTAACCGACCAGCTGTGATCAATTAGAGATAAGATTTACTTATTGAACTTCACTAGCGAACTTTTTATACCTCCATTATTTGACTGAATCCACAGAACTGTACATTACTTTAAAGGTCACCTATTCTGCAAAATCCACTTCTCATGTCTCTTCTACATCAACATGTGTCCCCTCTTCTCATGTCTCTCTACATCAACATGTGTCCCTCTTCTTCATGTCTCTTCTACATCAACATGTGTCCCCTCTTCTTCATGTCTCTTCTACATCAACATGTGTCCCCTCTTCTTCATGTCTCTTCTACATCAACATGTGTCCCCTCTTCTTCATGTCTCTTCTACATCAACATGTGTCCCCTCTTCTCATGTCTCTTCTACATCAACATGTGTCCCCTCTTCTTCATGTCTCTTCTACATCAACATGTGTCCCCTCTTCTTCATGTCTCTTCTACATCAACATGTGTCCCCTCTTCTCATGTCTCTTCTACATCAACATGTGTCCCCTCTTTTCATGTCTCTCTACATCAACATGTGTCCCCTCTTCTTCATGTCTCTTCTACATCAACATGTGTCCCCTCTTCTCATGTCTCTTCTACATCAACATGTGTCCCCTCTTCTTCATGTCTCTTCTACATCAACATGTGTCCCCTCTTCTCATGTCTCTTCTACATCAACATGTGTCCCCTCTTCTTCATGTCTCTTCTACATCAACATGTGTCCCCTCTTCTTCATGTCTCTTCTACATCAACATGTGTCCCCTCTTCCATGTCTCTTCTACATCAACATGTGTCCCCTCTTCTTCATGTCTCTTCTACATCAACATGTGTCCCCTCTTCTTCATGTCTCTTCTACATCAACATGTGTCCCCTCTTCTTCATGTCTCTTCTACATCAACATGTGTCCCCTCTTCTTCATGTCTCTTCTACATCAACATGTGTCCCCTCTTCTTCATGTCTCTTCTACATCAACATGTGTCCCCTCTTTTCATGTCTCTTCTACATCAACATGTGTCCCCTCTTCTTCATGTCTCTTCTACATCAACATGTGTCCCCTCTTCTTCATGTCTCTTCTACATCAACATGTGTCCCCTCTTCTTCATGTCTCTTCTACATCAACATGTGTCCCCTCTGTGTAAAGAGACTCTGAAAGTTTCAGGAACAAAGATTCTCTCTTTTTCTCCTGATCCATTTCTATAAAAACCTGTCTGAAAATGAGCTGATCAGATTTTGGCCACTTGATGATGTCATCACGATGTTTGTCTTGTGTAACCATTAGCCAATCAGCAACCAAGGTAACCCCCCCCCCCCCCTTATCACCTGAATCTCCTCCTAGAGCACCATTGAGTTCTTTGTAACCAAATGTCTCTCAGAGGGGCGTGGGGAGGGGCTCCTTATTTTCATCTAAAGTAACAGACAGAGAATCAGCACTTTGGAAACAGGGCTGAAACAGAGGGGATTATGGGTAATGCTGCAATGATCTGTTTGGTGTTTCAGCCAATCAGAGACAGGCTCTGGATATATCTGAGACCTGGATATATTGATGAAGAACAGGATGATAGGAGACCTTTAAAAATCTTGTGTTTACCAGGTTTTTTGGGAAGTTTTATGGAGAGTTGTTTCGTCCCTCAGAACACTAACTAACGGCGGCGAGGCGCGAGTCGAAGCTGAGGTCCAGACAGTCGGCGTCCATCAGCTCGTTGCGGATAATAGCGTCCAAATCGCACTCCAACCCTCCGTTAAACAGTCCAGATCCAGGTCTGAGGTCAGCTTAACGGGAGACTTCGGGACCGGTTTGGCGTCGTTTTCCTCGGGGTCTTTTTGTGCAGAATCGTGGCGTTTCGGCGTGAATTCTGCAGCGCGATGGCAGCGGCTCCGACCTGAGACATCAGAGGGTCGGACTGAGTCAGGAGGTCGTGGCTCTGAAGGTCCTGAACAAAATCAAGAAAGTGTCAATAAATCCCTCTATTTCCCCCATTCACAATATCTCTTATGAAAAGGCATTATCTTATCTTAACTTATCTTATCTTAACTTCTCTTATCTTATCTTAACTTAACTTCTCTTATCTTATCTTAACTTAACTTATCTTATCTTAACTTAACTTATCTTAACTTCTCTTATCTTATCTTATCTTAACTTCTCTCATCTTATTCATATCTTAACTTATCTTAACTTCTCTCATCTTATCTTAACTTCTCTTATCTTATCTTATCTCTATCTTATCTTAACTTCTCTCATCTTATCTTATCTTATCTTAACTTCTCTCATCT
>JAAKFY010000015.1:34661333-34663833 GCA_011823955.1 Dissostichus mawsoni
ACTCAGATTGTATACTTGGTTAAAGTAGAAGTACTCAGATCTGGTACTTCAGTAAAAGTAGAAGTACTCAGATATTGTACTTCAGTAAAAGTAGAAGTACTCAGGTCTGGTACTAGAGTAAAGGTAGAAGTACTCAGGTCTTGTATTTGAGTAGAAGTACTCAGATTGTGTACTTAGTTAAAGTAGAAGTACTCAGATTGTATACTTAGTTAAAGTAGAAGTACTCAGATCTTGTACTCGAGTAAAAGTAGAAGTACTCAGGTCTTGTATTTGAGTAGAAGTACTCAGATTGTGTACTTAGTTAAAGTATAGTACTCAGGTATAGTACTAGAGTAAAAGTAGAAGTACTCAGATCTTATACTTGAGTAAAAGTAGAAGTACTCAGATCTTGTACTTGAGTAAAAGTAGAAGTACTCAGATCTTGTACTTGAGTAAAAGTAGAAGTACTCAGATCTTGTACTTGAGTAAAAGTAGAAGTACTCAGATCCTGTACCTCATACATGTAGTGGAGTAGAAGTACACAGTAGCATAACATGGAAATACTCAAGTAAAGTACAAGTACCTCTAAATTGTACTTAAGTAAATGTACTTAGTTCTCTATACCTGTGTATATTTCTAATGTCTGCTGCTCTGCTCGTAGTGAAGCTGGCCATCTGGGAGGATTCCCTGGATAACTTTGTGGAGTCCATCCAGTCCTCCCGGAGGTAAAGAGAGGAACAGCTGATCTGTGTTAGTGTTTAAACTCCTCCATTCCTCTCATTAATGTTCTGGTGATCATGTGCCCCCCCCTCACACTAACAGCTGATCATGTTAAACTCCTCCCTCTCCTCTCATTAATGTTCTGGTGATCATGTGCCCCCCCCTCACACTAACAGCTGATCAGTGTTTAAACTCCTCCATTTCTCTCATTATGTTCTGGTGATCATGTGCCCCCCCCCCACATTAACAGCTGATCAGTGTTTAAACTCCTCCATTTCTCTCATTAATGTTCTGGTGATCATGTGCCCCCCCCCACACTAACAGCTGATCAGTGTTTAAACTCCTCCATTCCTCTCATTAATGTTCTGGTGATCATGTGCCCCCCCCCCACACTACAGCTGATCAGTGTTTAAACTCCTCCCTTCCTCTCATTAATGTTCTGGTGATCATGTGCCCCCCCACCCCACACTAACAGCTGATCAGTGTTTAAACTCCTCCCTTCCTCTCATTAATGTTCTGGTGATCATGTGCCCCCCCCCCACACTAACAGCTGATCAGTGTTTAAACTCCTCCCTTCCTCTCATTAATGTTCTGGTGATCATGTGCCCCCCCCCCCTCACACTAACAGCTGATCAGTGTTTAACTCCTCCATTTCTCTCATTAATGTTCTGGTGATCATGTGCCCCCCCCCCACACTACAGCTGATCAGTGTTTAAACTCCTCCATTCCTCTCATTAATGTTCTGGTGATCATGTGCCCCCCCCCTCACACTAACAGCTGATCAGTGTTTAAACTCCTCCATTCCTCTCATTAATGTTCTGGTGATCATGTGCCCCCCCCCTCACACTAACAGCTGATCAGTGTTTAAACTCCTCCATTTCTCTCATTAATGTTCTGGTGATCATGTGCCCCCCCCCCACACTAACAGCTGATCAGTGTTTAAACTCCTCCTTCCCTCATTAATGTTCTGGTGATCATGTGCCCCCCCCCCACACTAACAGCTGATCAGTGTTTAAACTCCTCCCTTCCTCTCATTAATGTTCTGGTGATCATGTGCCCCCCCCCTCACACTAACGCTGATCAGTGTTTAAACTCCTCCATTCCTCTCATTAATGTTCTGGTTATCATGTGCCCCCCCCCCACACTAACAGCTGATCAGTGTTTAAACTCCTCCATTCCTCTCATTAATGTTCTGGTGATCATGTGCCCCCCCCCCACACTAACAGCTGATCAGTGTTTAAACTCCTCCCTTCCTCTCATTAATGTTCTGGTGATCATGTGCCCCCCCCTCACATTAACAGCTGATCAGTGTTTAAACTCCTCCATTCCTCTCATTAATGTTCTGGTGATCATGTGCCCCCCCCCCTCACATTAACAGCTGATCAGTGTTTAAACTCCTCCATTCCTCTCATTAATGTTCTGGTGATCATGTGCCCCCCCCCTCACACTAACAGCTGATCTGTGTTTAAACTCCTCCATTCCTCTCATTAATGTTCTGGTGATCATGTGCCCCCCCCCCACACTAACAGCTGATCAGTGTTTAACTCCTCCATTCCTCTCATTAATGTTCTGGTGATCATGTGCCCCCCCCCCTCACATTAACAGCTGATCAGTGTTTAAACTCCTCCCTTCCTCTCATTAATGTTCTGGTGATCATGTGCCCCCCCCCCTCACATTAACAGCTGATCAGTGTTTAAACTCCTCCCTTCCTCTCATTAATGTTCTGGTGATCATGTGCCCCCCCCCTCACACTAACAGCTGATCAGTGTTTAAACTCCTCCATTCCTCTCATTAATGTTCT
>JAAKFY010000015.1:34668833-34699296 GCA_011823955.1 Dissostichus mawsoni
TGTGGCCCTGCCCTACACATCATGTTCTGTATGTGGCCCAGCCCTACGCATCATGTTCTGTATGTGGCCCAGCCCTACGCATCATGTTCTGTATGTGGCCCTGCCCTACACATCATGTTCTGTATGTGGCCCTGCCCTACGCATCATGTTCTGTATGTGGCCCTGCCCTACGCATCATGTTCTGTATGTGGCCCAGCCCTACGCATCATGTTCTGTATGTGGCCCTGCCCTACGCATCATGTTCTGTATGTGGCCCTGCCCTACGCATCATGTTCTGTATGTGGCCCTGCCCTACGCATCATGTTCTGTATGTGGCCCTGCCCTACGCATCATGTTCTGTATGTGGCCCTGCCCTACGCATCATGTTCTGTATGTGGCCCTGCCCTACGCATCATGTTCTGTATGTGGCCCTGCCCTACGCATCATGTTCTGTATGTGGCCCTGCCCTACGCATCATGTTCTGTATGTGGCCCTGCCCTACGCATCATGTTCTGTATGTGGCCCTGCCCTACGCATCATGTTCTGTATGTGGCCCTGCCCTACGCATCATGTTCTGTATGTGGCCCTGCCCTACGCATCATGTTCTGTATGTGGCCCTGCCCTACGCATCATGTTCTGTATGTGGCCCTGCCCTACACATCATGTTCTGTATGTGGCCCTGCCCTACGCATCATGTTCTGTATGTGGCCCTGCCCTACGCATCATGTTCTGTATGTGGCCCTGCCCTACGCATCATGTTCTGTATGTGGCCCTGCCCTACGCATCATGTTCTGTATGTGGCCCTGCCCTACGCATCATGTTCTGTATGTGGCCCTGCCCTACGCATCATGTTCTGTATGTGGCCCTCGGTGAAAACAGTTTGGACACCGCTGCTGTGTATATACTGTATATATGCTGTATATATACTGTATATATGCTGTATATATACTGTATATACTGTATATACTGTATCATATACTGTTATATACTGTATATATACTGTGTATATACTGTGTATATGCTGTGTATATGCTGTATATATACTGTATATACTGTATATATACTGTATATATACTGTGTATATACTGTGTATATACTGTGTATATACTGTGTATACTGTGTATATACTGTATATACTGTATATATACTGTATATACTGTGTATACTGTGTATATACTGTGTATAATATGCTGTGTATCCAGGTGGTGAACCAGAAGCTGGAGCACTGCTCTCAGCTGACCGACCTGATGAGGAGTCACCTGAGTGAGAAACACAGTCTGAGGCTGGAGTGGATGATCATCATCCTCATCACCATCGAGGTGAGCGAAACAAACAAACCCCCAATTATTAATAATACCTATATTCAGAGGGAAAGGGAAGAAGGAGAGAAAGTAGATCTGATCTTCATCCGCTCGTCTCTCAATATGAAGGTTGTGTTTGATCAACATGTCGGTGTGTCCTTCGGCAACATGTTTCTCTCACTAAGGCCATTGGTCCTCCAGCAGGGGGCACCTTGCTCTGCATGGATGAGGATGGATGACTTGTAAATGATTTTAGTTTGTGTACAAGCATTCATTCATTATTTAATTGGTCTGTTTCGTGACATTTGGCTCATGCAAACTAAAACTAAATCCGTGTCCAGAATGAGCTGTCCACAGATTATCTCCACAAAGAGCTTCATTGGTTTCCCCCGACTTCCTGCAGTTAATGATCATTGATTTGGTAATTGTGAGAAATAAAAAGACAGCAAGCCTAACCCGACGCATTATCTTATTTCATTGGGAGCATTTCTTTTTTTAACCCTCCTGTTGTCTTCGGGTCAAATCTGACCGATTTACTACTTTCATCAATCGTAACTTTTTTGTTTTACATTCGATCACCTTAAAGGTGGGGGAGGTACTTTTGGAGAAACCAGCTCGAGTGGCTAGAATTTGAAAATACACAACCGGAAGAAATCTGCCCCTTCCTCACAGAGCCCCTCCTCCAACACACACGAACGCACACATGACAATGAGGGCACGAGATAGTTGTGCACAGATGGAAGGCTGACAGGCAGGTAGGCCATCCAGTCATCTGACCCGGGCCGAGGCAGATGATTGGTCGTGCTTGTTACAGCGCCACGGCTTCCACAGATTAAATGTTTTTATGGATTTATTGTCAAAGCACTGAAGATATTCATTGCTATCGGGATGTTGAGAGCATTCCATGGAATATAACAACAAGTGTATCTCCAGCCGGTTTCTCAAACTGACCTACCCCACCTTTAAGGCTTCATGATATCCTTCACAGCAGACATTTGAACATATAAAATGGCTGATCACCACTTTCATTGAATTTTGGATGATTTAGTCAACTTTGTAACACCATGGTGTTCCCGGACACACACACACACACACAACACACACACACACACACACACACACACACCACACACACACACACACACACACACACACACACACACACACACTTCCCGCTCTTATGTGCCCCTCCCCCCACATGGATCACACCTGGACACCAATACATGTTCAGTGTCTGTTCTTTGTATACTTACTGCAGTTCTTCATGTTTACCAGGAGTCTGATACAATATGTACAGTTTGAAAGGGTGTTCAATGAAATGTGGTGATTAATGGTTTCTGTGTTAATGTTATAGCAGTTAAAACAGGACCGGTCAAATTTGACCGCGAACACCAAAGTAAGGGGGGGGGGGGACGAAGACAATAGAATGTTTTATCAATGAAGAATTGAGAAGAAACGTTTTTTGGTTAAGGATAATGAATTTATGCAGGTTGTTCATGAATATATATATATATATATATATATATATATACTTTTTGAAGGAACATCTTATCAACTGCCTTTAATCCCCACATCACATCTGACATCCTGTAAACAAAGGAGTGTTGGAGAGAAACTCCCTCTGCAGGAACACAGGGATTTTAGCCTCTGCAGACCATTCACATGCACTAACACCTATAGAACACACTATGCGACTTCGAGTACTTTGAAAAGCGCTATATAAATATAATTTATTATTATAATAACACCCCAAAAAGCAGAATAGGACCTCCTTAAAGTTAGATCATAAAATATGTGTTTCTGGTTTTCTTGCAGGTATTGTTTGAAGTTTCAAAAATGATCTTCTGAGAATCGTCTGAGGAGGAGAATCACCTGAGGAGAATCATCTGAGGAGAATCACCTGAGGAGAATCATCTGAGGAGGAGAATCATCTGAGGAGGATCATCTGATGAGGAGAATCATCTGATGAGGAGAATCATCTGAGGAGGAGAATCATCTGAGGAGAATCATCTGAGGAGGAGAATCATCTGAGGAGGAGAATCATCTGAGGAGAATCATCATCTGAGGAGGAGAATCATCTGAGGAGGAGAATCATCTGAGGAGGAGAATCATGAGGAGAATCATCATCTGAGGAGGAGAATCATCTGAGGAGGAGAATCATCTGAGGAGGAGAATCATCTGAGGAGGAGAATCATCTGAGGAGAATCATCTGAGGAGGAGAATCATCTGAGGAGGAGAATCATCTCTGCAGGACACAGAGGTATTTTTTCTCAGTGACACTAAAGATGATTTCTGGATACATTTTTCCTGGAAGGAATGAAATCGAGAAGTGGACGTGAACATTTTGAATGTCTTACTGTTCCAGCTGCTCAGTATAAACACTACACACACAAACACACACACACACACACACACACACACACACACACACACACACACACACACACCACACACACACACACACACGCAGACACACACGCAGACACACACACACACACAGACACACACACACACAGACACACAGACACACACATACAGACACACACACACACACCACACACGCACACAGACACACACACACACACACACACACACACACACACCACACACACACACACACACCACACACACACACACACACACACATACACACACTATCCTCTTGAAGATCATTGCTGAAGACAAGGTGCCTCATGGAACAGTTCTACAAAATGTCCGAAAGCCTAGGACTCTCTTCTGGCGTTTTGAAGAGTCTCTGTCGACGTGTCCAATCACTCTGTGATTAGTAGAAAAAAGGAGATCAAATATGCAATGATTTATTTTTAATTTATTTTGCTCAAGTGCTGTGTGTTGTAAAGGATGCAATAAAGTGTTTTAAATGTGTCCCACTGATTCTTATGTAAAATACGTTTTGAAATGAATATAAATCTACTGATATGTGATATAAAACTGATTCAAAGCATGACATCTCAATATTTAAAGGGTAAAACCTGCATTTTCTTAAACTGTTGCATGAGATAATACTCTAAAGATCCATTAATTAATACTCTAAAGATCCATGAGATAATACTCTAAAGATCCGTGAGATAATACTCTAAAGATCCATTAATTAATACTCTAAAGATCCATGAGATAATACTCTAAAGATCCATGAGATAATACTCTAAAGATCCATGAGATAATACTCTAAAGATCCATTAATTAATACTCTAAAGATCCATGAGATAATACTCTAAAGATCCATGAGATAATACTCTAAAGATCCATGAGATAATACTCTAAAGATCCATGAGATAATACTCTAAAGATCCGTATGAGATAATACTCTAAAGATCCATGAGATAATACTCTAAAGATCCGTGAGATAATACTCTAAAGGTCCGTGAGATAATCTCTAAAGATCCGTGAGATAATACTCTAAAGATCCATTAATTAATACTCTAAAGATCCGTGAGATAATACTCAAAGATCCATGAGATAATACTCTAAAGATCCATTAATTAATACTCTAAAGATCCGTGAGATAATACTCTAAAGATCTGTGAGATAATACTCTAAAGATCCATGAGATAATACTCTAAAGATCCATGAGATAATACTCTAAAGATCCATGAGATAATACTCTAAAGATCCATGAGATAATACTCTAAAGATCCATTAATTAATACTCTAAAGATCCGTGAGATAATACTCTAAAGATCTGTGAGATAATACTCTAAAGATCCATTAATTAATACTCTAAAGATCCATTAATTAATACTCTAAAGATCCATGAGATAATACTCTAAGATCCATTCATTAATACTCTAAAGATCCATGAGATAATACTCTAAGATCCGTGAGATAATACTCTAAAGATCCATGAGATAATACTCTAAAGATCCATGAGATAATACTCTAAAGATCCATAATTAATACTCTAAAGATCCGTGAGATAATACTCTAAAGATCTGTGAGATAATACTCTAAAGATCCATTAATTAATACTCTAAAGATCCATTAATTAATACTCTAAAGATCCATGAGATAATACTCTAAAGATCCATTCATTAATACTCTAAAGATCCATGAGATAAATACTCTAAAGATCCATGAGATAATACTCTAAGATCCGTGAGATAATACTCTAAAGATCCATTAATTAATACTCTAAAGATCCATGAGATAATACTCTAAGATCCATGAATTAATACTCTAAAGATCCATGAGATAATACTCTAAGATCCATGAGATAATACTCTAAAGATCCGTGAGATAATACTCTAAAGATCCATTAATTAATACTCTAAAGATCCATGAGATAATACTCTAAAGATCCATGAGATAATACTCTAAGATCCATTAATTAATACTCTAAAGATCCATGAGATAATACTCTAAAGATCCATGAATTAATACTCTAAGATCCATGAATTAATACTCTAAAGATCCATGAGATAATACTCTAAAGATCCGTGAGATAATACTCTAAAGATCCATTCATTAATACTCTAAAGATCCATGAGATAATACTTAAAGATCCATGAATTAATACTCTAAAGATCCATGAGATAATGCTCTAAAGATCCATGAGATAATACTCTAAAGATCCATGAGATAATACTCTAAAGATCCATTAATTAATACTAAAGATCCATGAGATAATACTCTAAAGATCCTTAATTAATACTCTAAAGATCCATGAGATAATACTCTAAAGATCCATTAATTAATACTCAAAGATCCATGAGATAATACTCTAAAGATCCATTAATTAATACTCTAAAGATCCATGAGATAATACTCTAAAGATCCATTAATTAATACTCTAAAGATCCATGAGATAATACTCTAAAGATCCATGAGATAATACTCTAAAGATCCATGAGAAATACTCTAAAGATCCATGAATTAATACTCTAAAGATCCATTAATTAATACTCTAAAGATCCGTGAGATAATACTCTAAAGATCCATGAGATAATACTCTAAAGATCCATGAGATAATACTCTAAAGATCCATGAATTAATACTCTAAAGATCCATTAATTAATACTCTAAAGATCCATGAGATAATACTCTAAAGATCCATGAGATAATACTCTAAAGATCCATTAATTAATACTCTAAGATCCATGAATTAATACTCTAAAGATCCATTAATTAATACTCTAAAGATCCATGAATTAATACTCTAAAGATCCATGAATTAATACTCTAAGATCCATGAGATATACTCTAAAGATCCATTAATTAATACTCTAAAGATCCATGAGATAATACTCTAAAGATCCATTAATTAATACTCTAAAGATCCATGAATTAATACTCTAAAGATCCATGAATTAATACTCTAAAGATCCATTAATTAATACTCTAAAGATCCGTGAGATAATACTCTAAAGATCCATGAGATAATACTCTAAAGATCCATGAGATAATACTCTAAAGATCCATGAGATAATACTCTAAAGATCCATGAGATAATACTCTAAAGATCCATTAATTAATACTCTAAAGATCCATGAGATAATACTCTAAAGATCCATTAATTAATACTCTAAAGATCCATGAGATAATACTCTAAAGATCCATTAATTAATACTCTAAAGATCCATGAGATAATACTCTAAAGATCCATTAATTAATACTCTAAAGATCCCATGAATTAATACTCTAAAGATCCATTAATACTCTAAAGATCCATGAGATAATACTCTAAAGATCCGTGAGATAATACTCTAAAGATCCATGAGATAATACTCTAAAGATCCATGAGATAATACTCTAAAGATCCATGAGATAATACTCTAAAGATCCATGAATTAATACTCTAAAGATCCATTAATTAATACTCTAAAGATCCGTGAGATAATACTCTAAAGATCCATGAGATAATACTCTAAAGATCCATGAGATAATACTCTAAAGATCCATGAATTAATACTCTAAGATCCATGAATTAATACTCTAAAGATCCATGAGATAATACTCTAAGATCCATGAGATAATACTCTAAAGATCCATTAATTAATACTCTAAAGATCCATGAGATAATACTCTAAAGATCCGTGAGATAATACTCTAAAGATCTGTGAGATAATACTCTAAAGATCCGTGAGATATACTCTAAAGATCCATTAATTAATACTCTAAAGATCCGTGAGATAATACTCTAAAGATCCATGAGATAATACTCTAAAGATCCATGAGATAATACTCTAAAGATCCATGAGATAATACTCTAAAGATCCGTGAGATAATACTCTAAAGATCCATTAATTAATACTCTAAAGATCCATGAGATAATACTCTAAAGATCCATGAGATAATACTCTAAAGATCCGTGAGATAATACTCTAAAGATCCATTAATTAATACTCTAAAGATCCGTGAGATAATATCTAAAGACCGTGAGATAATACTCTAAAGATCTGTGAGATATACTCTAAAGATCCATGAGATAATACTCTAAAGATCCATGAGATAATACTCTAAAGATCCATGAGATAATACTCTAAAGATCCGTGAGATAATACTCTAAAGATCCATGAGATAATACTCTAAAGATCCGTGAGATAATACTCTAAAGATCCATGAGATAATACTCTAAAGATCCATGAGATAATACTCTAAAGATCCATGAATTAATCTCTAAAGATCCATTAATTAATACTCTAAAGATCCGTGAGATAATACTCTAAAGATCCATGAGATAATACTCTAAAGATCCGTGAGATAATACTCTAAAGATCTGAGATAATACTCTAAAGATCCATGAGATAATACTCTAAAGATCCATGAGATAATACTCTAAAGATCCGTGAGATAATACTCTAAAGATCCATGAGATAATACTCTAAAGATCCATGAGATAATACTCTAAAGATCCATGAGATAATACTCTAAAGATCCATGAGATAATACTCTAAAGATCCATTAATTAATACTCTAAAGATCCATGAGATAATACTCTAAAGATCCATGAGATAATACTCTAAAGATCCATGAATTAATACTCTAAAGATCCATGAATTAATACTCTAAAGATCCATGAATAATACTCTAAAGATCCATGAGATAATACTCTAAAGATCCATGAGATAATACTCTAAAGATCCATGAGATAATACTCTAAAGATCCATTAATTAATACTCTAAAGATCCATGAGATAATACTCTAAAGATCCGTGAGATAATACTCTAAAGATCTGTGAGATAATACTCTAAAGATCCGTGAGATAATACTCTAAAGATCCATTAATTAATACTCTAAAGATCCGTGAGATAATACTCTAAAGATCCATGAGATAATACTCTAAAGATCCATGAGATAATACTCTAAAGATCCATGAGATAATACTCTAAAGATCCGTGAGATAATACTCTAAAGATCCATTAATTAATACTCTAAAGATCCATGAGATAATACTCTAAAGATCCATAGATAATACTCTAAAGATCCGTGAGATAATACTCTAAAGATCCATTAATTAATACTCTAAAGATCCGTGAGATAATACTCTAAAGATCCATGAGATAATACTCTAAAGATCCGTGAGATATACTCTAAAGATCCATAATTAAACTCTAAAGATCCGTGAGATAATACTCTAAAGATCCGTGAGATAATACTCTAAAGATCCGTGAGATAATACTCTAAAGATCCATGAGATAATACTCTAAAGATCCATGAGATAATACTCTAAAGATCCGTGAGATAATACTCTAAAGATCCATGAGATAATACTCTAAAGATCCGTGAGATAATACTCTAAAGATCCATGAGATAATACTCTAAAGATCCATGAGATAATACTCTAAAGATCCATGAATTAATACTCTAAAGATCCATTAATTAATACTCTAAGATCCGTGAGATAATACTCTAAAGATCCATGAGATAATACTCTAAAGATCCATGAGATAATACTCTAAAGACCCATGAATTAATACTCTAAAGATCCATTAATTAATACTCTAAAGATACATGAGATAATACTCTAAAGATCCATGAGATAATACTCTAAAGATCCATTAATTAATACTCTAAAGATCCATGAGATAATACTCTAAAGATCCGTGAGATAATACTCTAAAGATCTGTGAGATAATACTCTAAAGATCCGTGAGATAATACTCTAAAGATCCATTAATTAATACTCTAAAGATCCGTGAGATAATACTCTAAAGATCCATGAGATAATACTCTAAAGATCCATGAGATAATACTCTAAAGATCCATGAGATAATACTCTAAAGATCCATGAGATAATACTCTAAAGATCCATGATAATACTCTAAGATCCATGAGATAATACTCTAAAGATCCATTAATTAATACTCTAAAGATCCATTAATTATACTCTAAAGATCCATGAGAAATACTCTAAAGATCCATGAGATAATACTCTAAAGATCCATTAATTAATACTCTAAAGATCCATTAATTAATACTCTAAAGATCCATGATAATACTCTAAAGATCCATGAATTAATACTCTAAAGACCATGAATTAATACTCTAAAGATCCATGAGATAATACTCTAAAGATCCGTGAGATAATACTCTAAAGATCTGTGAGATAATACTCTAAAGATCCGTGAGATAATACTCTAAAGATCCATGAGATAATACTCTAAAGATCCGTGAGATAATACTCTAAAGATCATGAGATAATACTCTAAAGATCCATGAGATAATACTCTAAAGATCCATGAGATAATACTCTAAAGGTCCATTAATTAATACTCTAAAGATCCATTAATTAATACTCTAAAGATCCATGAGATAATACTCTAAAGATCTGTGAGATAATACTCTAAAGATCCGTGAGATAATACTCTAAAGATCATGAGATAATACTCTAAAGATCCGTGAGATAATACTCTAAAGATCCATGAGATAATACTCTAAAGATCCATGAGATAATACTCTAAAGATCCATGAGATAATACTCTAAAGATCCATGAGATAATACTCTAAAGATCCGTGAGATAATACTCTAAAGATCTGTGAGATAATACTCTAAAGATCCATGAGATAATACTCTAAGATCCATGAGATAATACTCTAAAGATCCATTATTAATACTCTAAAGATCCGTGAGATAATACTCTAAAAGATCCATGAGATAATACTCTAAAGATCCATAATTAATACTCTAAAGATCCATGAGATAATACTCTAAGATCCATGAGATAATACTCTAAAGATCATGAGATAATACTCTAAAGATCCGTGAGATAATACTCTAAAGATCTGTGAGATAATACTCTAAAGATCCATGAGATAATACTCTAAAGATCCATGAGATAATACTCTAAAGATCCATTAATTAATACTCTAAAGATCCGTGAGATAATACTCTAAAGATCCATGAGATAATACTCTAAAGATCCATGAGATAATACTCTAAAGATCCGTGAGATAATACTCTAAAGATCTGTGAGATAATACTCTAAAGATCCATGAGAAATACTCTAAAGATCCATGAGTAATACTCTAAAGATCCGTGAGATAATACTCTAAAAGATCTGTGAGATAATACTCTAAAGATCCATGAGATAATACTCTAAAGATCCATGAGATAATACTCTAAAGATCCATTAATTAATACTCTAAAGATCCTGAGATAATACTCTAAAGATCCATGAGATAATACTCTAAAGATCCATTGAGATAATACTCTAAAGATCCGTGAGATAATACTCTAAAGATCTGTGAGATAATACTCTAAAGATCCATGAGATAATACTATAAAAGATCCATGAGATAATACTCTAAGATCCATTAGATAATACTCTAAAGATCCATTAATTAATACTCTAAAGATCCATGAGATAATACTCTAAAGATCCATGAGATAATACTCTAAAGATCCATGAATTAATACTCTAAAGATCCATTAATTAATACTCTAAAGATCCATGAGATAATACTCTAAAGATCCATGAGATAATACTCTAAAGATCCATTAATTAATACTCTAAAGATCTGTGAGATAATACTCTAAAGATCCGTGAGATAATACTCTAAAGATCCATGAGATAATACTCTAAAGATCCATGAATTAATACTCTAAAGATCCATTAATAATACTCTAAAGATCCATGAGATAATACTCTAAAGATCCATGAGATAATACTCTAAAGATCCATGAGATAATACTCTAAAGATCCATGAGATAATACTCTAAAGGTCCATTAATTAATACTCTAAAGATCCGTGAGATAATACTCTAAAGATCCATTAATTAATACTCTAAAGATCCATGAGATAATACTCTAAAGATCCATGAGATAATACTCTAAAGATCCATGAGATAATACTCTAAAGATCCATGAGATAATACTCTAAAGATCCATGAATTAATACTCTAAAGATCCATGAGATAATACTCTAAAGATCCATGAGATAATACTCTAAAGATCCATGAGAATACTCTAAAGATCCATTAATTAATACTCTAAAGATCCATGAGATAATACTCTAAAGATCCATGAGATAATACTCTAAAGATCCATGAGATAATACTCTAAAGATCCATTAATTAATACTCTAAAGATCCATGAGATAATACTCTAAAGGTCCATTAATTAATACTCTAAAGATCCATGAGATAATACTCTAAAGATCCATGAGATTAATACTCTAAAGATCCATGAGATAATACTCTAAAGATCCATGAGATAATACTCTAAAGATCCATGAGATAATACTCTAAAGATCCATGAGATAATACTCTAAAGATCCGTGAGATAATACTCTAAAGATCCATAATTAATACTCTAAAGATCCATGAGATAATACTCTAAAGATCCGTGAGATAATACTCTAAAGATCCATTAATTAATACTCTAAAGATCCATGAGATAATACTCTAAAGATCCGTGAGATAATACTCTAAAGATCCATGAGATAATACTCTAAAGATCCATGAGATAATACTCTAAAGATCCATGAATTAATACTCTAAAGATCCATGAGATAATACTCTAAAGATCCATGAGATAATACTCTAAAGATCCATGAGATAATACTCTAAAGATCCATGAATTAATCTAAATATCTTACTTTGACTGAAGTAGAATATCTAAAGCTAACTTATGATCACCAAAAGTTTCCATGTCCAAGAAAAAAAGCAAAACAAGAGGAAGTCAAAATACACAGGAATGGATTTATTCAAATAAAATCATATTTTATTCATAAAACACTTTTATATTTGTAAATATAAAACCTTTATAATGAGGTTTACGATTAGTCACAGATCAGCGGAGAGCAGCGAGGTCTTTCATAAGAAGGTTTACAGCTGGAGGTCAAGCTGCCGTCAGAGTTTAAGGCTTGGCTGATTATAACGTCACTCATTCACAAAGCTGTGCCATGCTCTCGTCATGCTCACTGTAGAAATAGTCGTGGATTAAAAGGATTTGAAAGCATTAAAACAGTCATTATGTACAAGATAATATACAGTATGCTGCAGAATCACATTCATGTTTTCAGATCTTTAAACTTTATGAACACGTGATAAATATGTAAGGTTTATATCTACATATACTGACACACTGCTATGCTCTGATTTGTCCTGGTACATTCATTCATGTTTTTATTAATACTAAATGTATTTAAAGCGCTAAAGTGAGACAAACATTCATGTTTTTATTAATACTTAAATGTATTTAAAGCGCTGAAGTGAGACAAACATTCATGTTTTTATTAATACTTAAATGTATTTAAAGCGCTGAAGTGAGACAAACATTCATGTTTTTATTAATACTTAAATGTATTTAAAGCGCTAAAGTGAGACAAACATTCATCTGATAAATCTGCAAAGACATGATTTATATCATTAGAAAGACAGGATTAGTAATAAAACTCACTCTGCATGCACCCTGAGCCGAGCACCCTGAGCCGAGCACCCTGAGCCGAGCACCCTCCTCTGTTTCATCACACCCTTATATATGATATTCATATTGATAAAATGATCTTACATACAAACTTAGATTTTTGGATGTCAATAAAAGCATCAAAATGCAGTTTCCTGTTTTTCTGCCGCTGTCGGTGAAACTCTTCAAAGGCTTTTTGAAAACGTCGTCCTCTTTGATTGTCCAACCTGCAGAGAGAGGTAAGAGGAGCATGGTATTTAAATGAAGTTTGACATTGCATTAAATGTAATGCATGCTTTCACAGTCATTTTTTACAATTGCTTTTATACTTTTGTCTTTCAAAATGAGCCAAAATGAGCCTGTTATTCATCTTTTTGCAGTAAAAGTGGACAAAATGAGGTCTTTCCTGTCTTTCGTATGTTCAAATGCTTGCACACGGCAAAATGCCAGATATAAACACCCAATGGTTAACACTTAAAACATAATAACCATAAAAGGAGAATATGACTTTGGGATTTTGGCCTTTGCAGACCATTTACATGCACAAAAAACCTATACAACGGGAAGGGGACACCACAACAAGCAGAACAGGCCTCCTTAACACTATAAAGTATTTCATTGTGTATTTTATTCAAGTTAAATGAAATATGCAAAAGTGATGCAGTAATGCCATCCACTGTAGCTGTGTTTGTAGATAAAGGTTTTTAATTGGAGTTGGATTTGCATGAAAATGAAGAATTTCTGATTTTGCTAATGTGCGTTTTAGCAGTTTCAAGATGTTAAAAAGGAAGAGTAGAAAAAACTGCAATGGTGTCAATCTTAAGAAATCACAAGTAACTGGAGAGGCTCACCTGGTTAATGACGCTGGATTTGGGGGAAATCAGTCCCACTACATCGTGGTGACGCTCACAGTTTCGGGGTCAGGACTCTCGAGTGCAACAGCGAAATCTTCATCACTCTCCACCTCAACTGTTTTGTGCGTTTCCAGATGACGTTCTTCCTCCTCCGTCTTTCCATTAGGAGCCATTTCTAACTCAATCCTGCCTTCTCCTCTTCCTCGTCTCCTTTGCAAGGCTCCAGAAATTCCTCCTCCTCTTTACGGGGCACCTCGGTTTCCTCCCGAATGTCTTCCTCCGCATCCATCCACACATCCTGCTCATGTTCCTCCTCCTTTGCTTTGACTGGCTCCTCCACTTGTTGGGCAGAAGCTACAGAGATAACCGGCTGACTTTGGGACACTCCTCTTTTCTCGGTTTGCTTCACAGGTTGTATGGTTTCTGCCACCCGGACACTAGAGGTCCCTCTCTCTGTTGGTTTGATTTCTTCCAGCGCTTCTACAGTTTCCATTGCTTGGATGTTAATATCCAGGAGGACAGGAGGAGTCGTGATGACGGCTCTTTCTGTTGAATCTGAGGCTTCTGTGATTTCTGTTGCCTGAACAGCACTCTCTTTTATCTGTATCTCGTTCTCATCTTTTTGTATTTGATTCACAGGTTCCTCCACTGCCTGAACTCCGACCTCCGACACGTCTGGAGCTTGTGAACTCGCTCGTCTGTACTGTATGTTGAGTTTGAATTCAATGGAAACACTTGAAGGAGATTCAATGACGTTACTTGTTGACGAGATGATCTCAGTGTTTTGTGGGGTAGCTATTCCAGCGTTACCATGTGTTACAATCGGACTCTGGATCATTTGAGCTTCCTCATGAATTATTTGATCCAATTTGACCTCTTTGACTACAACCCCTGCTTTGCATCTTTCCTGTTCAACTTTAGTTTCCTCCAAATCCTGTTTTGTTCAATGATGGAGGTATCTGAACTCCGGTTGATTTGGAACAAGATCCTTGGATACTTGTTCAGGTGCAGAGACATCACTGACAACAGTAGGTGCTTCTTCTTGTCTTTCTCTAAATGTTTCACTATTATCCTCCATTGCTTTTGGGGCCTCAACTTCACCTTGAACCACTTCTTTGACAGCTTCTGGCGGATTTACGCCTTCTTGTTCCACCACTGATTCAGGTTCTGGTAAGTTTTCCTTTACGTGTGGAACAACTTCTTCAATGGTCACCTTGAGTTCCTCATTAGTTAGTTCCTCTTCGATCTCTAGAGTTGCTGAGAGGTCCTCTACCTTTGTGACTGTTTCATGACAAACATCGATGACTTCCTTGACTTCTGTGACCCCTACCTCTAGCATTGAGTCCCGAATTGTCTCGGCTGATTTTACATCAACGTCCACCACCTGCACTTGAATTCTGTGATTGTCCTCAGACTCGACAGATGGCACATGCATCATTACCACCACGCTGCCTCCCTCTACTTTCTCATCTGCTTCATCTTTCAGTAACGGTGTGGAAGTCTCTAACTCATCCTTGAACACTTGCTCATTTGCCACTTTACTGATCGAGGGTTCAGGGATAGCTGTTCGTTCTGTACCATCACATCAGGTATTGCAACTGAGGCATCTTTGCATACGACTACTTGCGCCACGACTGCATGCTCAAATGCATTTTTTGTCTCAGTGCCTGGAAGTTCACATTCTTTTTCTGTCTCAACAGTGGCTTGCACTGCACCGAGCTGCACTTCATGGTTTGGTTCATTGGTAACTTTAGCGGTGTCTTCACACAGCGCTGGGGGTTGTTCGGTTAATACGGTTTCCTCAATAACAAGGGATACAGAAACTGCTGTCAATGTTTGTAACTCGTCTACAACTTCAGGTACGCAGTTTTCCTGCTCACACCACGACATCCTGTGGGATAATTCCTGTTTCCTGATCCTCTGCAGTCTCTAAAGAAGTATCCAGTTGGGCCACAACTTCACTTTCAATCCCATTTGTAACTGAAGCAATGACATGGTCAACGTCTGGTTTTGGAACGCCTTCTATTAATATCTCCTCTGAGCATTACCTCCCTCAATATCTTCTAGGACCTCCTTCACATCCATTGATGTTCCTTCATCAGCTTTTATTTCCGTCACTATAGCTTCTGAATCAGATGGTAGTACTTCTGGTTCTTGGACATGTTCAGTTATGGCAGCTTCCTCTGGTAGTCTTTCTTCCGGCTCAACTTCATCGTCCTGTTTGGGTTCATCTTTATCTGTTTCCACTACTGGAATATCTTCTGAGATAACCTCCTTTACAAACGATTGAGGGCTACCCACCTCTGAATGATACAGGTGTTTCTACAGCTTCTAATATTTCTTGTTGTCCAACTGTTTTAGAAGTATCCTCACTATCGGCTTCAGTGCAAGGTTTTGTTTCCTCTTTGGTTCATTGATATTGTTTTTTGTTCACAAACATCCTCAGATACTACCTGTTTTTCAATTGATGGAATGCTACCCATATCTGAATCAGATGTTGCTTCTTTTACAGCTTGCACTTCTTCTGGTTCTTGAATATCTCCAGTTTTCGAAGCCTCCACTGGCTCAGAAGTGACAGTAAGGAGAGTTATTGTCTCATCTCTAGGTTCCTCTATAACGGTTTCTGCTTCCTGAATATCCTCTGAAACTACTTCCTTTTCAAGTGATATAGGGCTACCAACCTCTGAATCTGATCTAGATGCTTGAACAGCTTGTATTATGTCTTCTTCTTGATCATGTTCAGTTTCTGGCGTTTCCATTGACTCAGTATTGTCTTTATTTAGAGGAATTGTTTCTATTACGTCTTCCGAACCTAATATGGCTGGTAATACTTCTGGTTCTTCACTTGTTTTGGAGCATCAACTGGCTCAACATTGGCTTCAGAGCAAGGTATTGTTTCCTCTTTAGTTTCACCTGAAACATCCTCGGATATTACCTCTTTTTCAAGTGATTGAAGACAACCTGTCTCTAAATCTAATGTGGGTACTTGAACAGCTGGTAATACTACTGATTCTTGAACATCTTCATCTACTGGCTGAATGTTTGCTTCAGTAGGAGCCTCTAATACTTCTGGTATTTCATTATCGGTTTTTGGGGAATCCCCTGGCTCAAGATGGGCTTCAGTGCAACGTATTCTTTCCTTTTTGGGCTCATCTGTTACTGTTTTACAGCTGTTACATCCTCTGATATCACTTCTTTTTCCAGTGGTAGAAGACTACCTGCCTCTGAGTCTAATATGGCTGCTTGAACAGCCTCTACTGGATCTGTTTCCAGTTTTTCTGGTGCTAAAACATGTTCAGTTTTGGTATCTTCTACTTCAGATTCTGCTACTGAGACGTCCTCTGATATTACCTCTTTTTCAAGCAATTGAACACTGACCTCTGCTGAATCTGATGCTGGTGCTTCAACAGCTTCCAATACTACTGGTTCTTGAACATTTTGAGTTGTGGAAGGAACCGCAGGCTCAAGATTGGCTTCAGTGCAAGGTAGTGTCTCCTCTTTGGCTTCATCTACAACTTTCTGTGGTTCAGGAACATCCTCTGATATGATGTCGTTCTCAAGCAATTGAACACTGACCTCTGGCGGTTCGAATGTAGGTGCTTGAGCAACCTCTAATACTTCTGGTATTTCATTATCGGTTTTTGGGGCATCCCTGGCTCAAGATTGTCTCCAGTGCAAGGTATTGTTTCCGCTTTGGGTTCATCTGTAACTGCTTCCACTGCTGAAATATCCCCTGGTGTTTCTTTCTTTTCAAGAGAAAGTAGACTACCTACCTCTGAAGCTGATGCAGATGCTTTTTCAGCTTCTAATACTTCTTCAAATGTTCTGGAAGCCTCAACTTGCTCAAGATTGCCTTCAGTTAGAGGTAATAAATCCTCTTTTGGTTCTTCTGGCTCAACACGGACTTCAGCGAGACACTCTTCTGTCTGTTTGAGTTGATCTGTAACAGGTTCTGCTTCAGGAAAGTCCTCTGATTTTACTTCCTCTGTTGGTGATTGATCACTGCCCTCCTCTGAAACCAATGTGGAGGTTTGCAGAGCTTCTGATGCTTCCTGTTCTTGAACATCTGTTTCTAGTTCATCTTCCTTCTCTGGCTCAACGTTGACCTCAGTAAGGGGCAATGTTTCCTCTTTGAGTTCATGTGTTTCTGCTGCTGGTATGTCTTCTGATATAATGTCCTTTTCAGGGGATTGAACACTACCCTCCTCTGGATCCAACTCCTGCTTCTCCTTGGCCTCTATTGGTGGTTCATCTTTATCCTCAACCTGAATTTGATCGGTGACATTGTGAATAAGATCTTCCTTTTCTGTCAGAGATTGGACTTCCTGCTCCATAGCCTCATCCCTGGTTTCCTCAGCTTCTGTTCCAGTTGCTACTTGAGGGTCATTCTTTGGGGGCTCTGTTTCAGTTAGATGTGCCTCAACTAGAGATCCTTCCTCCAGGACAATTTCTTCACCTGGAGGGAATATATCTGTAGAAGCAGCTGATAGGCATTCCCCCAGCTGATAGATCTCATCAATACTTTCTAGTTCTTTAAGGCTTTGTTCCGGATGTGTAACATCAACCTCATGTACATCATCCAAAGCAATATCAGCAGTGTCAAACTCCTCTGTATGAACTTCAGATACGATCTCTGTGGAAACAGAGTCATTGACTTCAGATATGCTCTCTGTTTGGGCGCTAGCTGTAAGTTTGTCAACTGCTTCCAGTTCTTCTACATCTAGATCTGGGTTACTGTCAGTTACATCTAACCCTTTGTGTATTTCAAGAACTGTCTGCCCTTTCTTTACAATTGTGTCCATTATTTGATGCGAGACGGAAACAACCACTCTATCAGATCTCACATCATCTGAACAAACTGGAACTTCCTTTGGGCTAATCGAAATGGTTTCAACAACCTGATACAGAAGTGCATCTGTTTCCTTCACGACATATTCGGCTGGAACTGGTGTCGTGTTGCCAGATGTTTTCGAAGACTCTGAAGATAACTGGGAAACTGCAGAGATCATTTCAGTTTCATCCTCCTGGGTGATGTCCAAAGGCTCTGGTGCAGTAATGGCCTCGGATGTGATCTCTATCAGGTCCTCTGCGATAGTGTCATCTCTAGCTACATCCTCTGTGACAGAAGCTGGGGTGGCCTCCTCTGGGATGTCACTGAGCTGTGGTTTACTGAGTGACTCTGTATCATCAGATTCTTCATTTGTAGCAGGAATTGTAGGCGCCTTGCTCTCTAAAGCATCTTCCTTGTCTTGGACTTTGTTTGCTTCAGCTTGCAGACCGACCCCTGTAGGACTGGCTCGGCCTTCTGATCAAGGAGGTCTCGCTGGACTTCATGGTCTGCTTCCTTGGGAATACGCCTCTCTATGTCTACCTGTGTTTGTATTTGAACGGCTGTCTCAACTATATCAAACTCAGACAAAGGAACAATAGCTGGTGTTTCCGAGTCTTCATCTTCTGAAGCAACGTCCTTATCCGCCTCGTCTGAAGATACTTGGTCATGCTTTTCGGTAGACTTTCTCTTCTTTCTGCCAGGTAGGAGTTTCTTTATTGAGAAGGAGGACTCATCTTGAGTAGATTCACTATCAGATTGTACTCCGTCTTTGCTTTCATCTTCATCCTTTGATTTCCTTTTCGGGGTGACAAGTCTTTTCAATGATTTCCATGTGGACCCTGCATCCCCTCTGAAGGACTTACACTTTCATCAACCTCATGAGAGCTTTCGAGCCCTGATTCTGCGCCACCTTTAGATCCAGTGTCTTGCTTGTTTTTATCGTTATTATTTTGAGGCGTTTCCTCCTCAGAGTCGGATGTTTTACGGCTTCTTCTCCTTCCAGATCCACACAAAACAGATTCCCATGAAACAGCATCTTTTCGTTTGTTGCCTTCTTCTGTGCTGTGATCTGATATTTGCCCTCCTTCAACTGGCTTTGATTCTTCGACTAAACTTTTGATTTTAGTCTCTTCATTACTAATTGACGGTCTCTTCCTGAGCTTTTTGGGAGTCATCAGTTTTTTGAAGGAAGCCCATGCACCTTCCTCCTCTTCTGCAGACGATTGTGCACAAACTTCTCCTTTCTGATTCTCAACTGACTGATCGATGATCGATGATATGACTTTATCAGAAACATGTTCTCCAGAGTCAGACATCTTGCATCACTTGATCTCCTGCTCCTTTGCTTCCTGGGTAGTTTATTTAAACTAGAACCTGAAAACAGCCTTTTCAGAGGACTTGCTTGAACTTTTTCCTTCTCTTGAGAACTCAGGATTTCAGGCTCAGTGACGATGATGGTCAGAGGATCCGGGATCTGAGCTGCAGGCATCTTATCCCCTTTCAGTTCTTTGTGTCTGTCTCAACTGCAGCTGCTTCGACACCATCACTAATGTCCTCTTTATCCTGTTGTTGGTCTTGTTCAGTTTGTTCTGCCGTCTCTACAACCTCCTTTTCCCCAGGTCCTCCAGTTCTTTGTCAGCTGTCTCCTCTTCTGGAAGCTTCTTTTTCTTCCGTAGTCCAGAAAAGATTCCAGTTGTGAAAAATCTTTTGATTGGAGACACGACCTCCGCCTCTACAGAACCAGAAGGAGATTCTGGTTCTTCTTCAGGTGTGGCATCCTGCTGTGTATCTTCTTCTACAGGCATTTCTGCATCTACATAATCAGATTCAACTTCCTCTTTGGTTTCTGTTGTTTTCTCCTCCGCATTTTGTGGAGCGTCCTCCGGTGTAACGTCAGTCAGGGTAGGATATGTTTTGAATCATTGTCATACGTCTCCTGAGCCATGTTCAGATCAGTATTTTCTTCAGGATTCTCACTTGTGGTTTCCTTTGTTGTATCTTCAACGTCTTCTGGTCTGTTTGGGTCTTCCACGTCGGTGTCATCTGATGCTACGTCACCTGAGCCACTCTTTACCGTCAACTTCAAACCAATGTTGCTGAAAAATCTCCTGAAACTTTCATTTATATCATTCTGCTTGCATCCATTTCAATTATTTCCATAGGTACGTCTTCATCAGCTTCATTAGGAGATTCCTTTTCACTTATTTCAACATTTTCTAAAGGTGTTTCTTCTTCTTTGAGTGGCTTTTCTGTTTCTGAATCATCCTTCTCTGGTGAAAGGAAAGCTAAACCAGGAAAGAGATTAAATATTAAAATACTTGGATGCAAAGAGCTGTACGAGACTGATGACTGAGATGAAACTCTATCAGCTGTAAAACAAATACTAATGCATCTGTTCAAATGCTGCTGACAGTGTGCATCGTAACAAGCAGTAATAGTAAAAGAGAACCTACCCTCTGCAGGAATCTGCTCCTCACAGAGACCATTCACTTCGGCTATCGAGCTTTCTGCTTTCCCACTGATCTCAGAGACCTGTCCGTTGTTTATGAGAGGCTGGAACAAAGCACAAAGAATTCATACAACGCATCTTTGCTTTTCTGGGAAAGATAATATTGTATATATATTGTAATATTGACTCGAGACCAGTGTTGGGTGTAATGCGTTACAAAAGTAACGGAGTTACAGTAATGTATTACTTTTTGCTGTAACGAAGTAATGTAACGCATTACTAATGAAATGTGGGTAATATATACCCGTTACAACTCTCAGTAACGCAGTTACAACACATGTTAACCCGAAGTTAAATGGGTTTTTTTTTTAAGAATTTACAAACATCGCGAGACATTCCGACACCAGAGAACAATTGTGCGGGTAGATTAGTAAGCCTGGTGTTTACCCTTCAGGCTGATCAAGATCTGGTTCCCTGATCAGCCTGTCGGGTGTTCTGTTCCCCATAAGGACCGCCTCGCTGCACATCATCCCGCTACACGGCCACACTAAACAAACTACAGAGCCCATTCCGTGTCCTGTTAGTGTTTACTTCCTGTCTTCTTCTGGTGATTTATCGGACGTCCAGCGCTCCGTCTTTTAACCTCTTTTCTCTTTCTTGATCCTCCTTAGCAACCTTCATTATAGTCCTTGACAGTGGTCTGTACTTCTGTATTAACAACGTGTCACATGTTAAGACTTTACAATGAATCGAGTATTCAACTAAGCCGTGTAATGACAGTTGTTAGTAGCCTTAAGGGCCTACACAGTTTGTTATGCTATACCACATCGCCCTTCACCGGATGTATATGAGCTGCACTAAACTACATTTTAGCATTTAAATACCTAGCCATTCTTTTGCGGTTATTTTGGTAAAGTAACTCAAAAGTAATATAAAAGTAGTGTAACTCATTACATTTCAGAGACAGTAATAAGTAATATGTACTGTATTGCATTTTGGAAGTAACTTGACCAACACTGCTCGACACTAACAATATCCTTTTTTCCTGGGATCAATAGAAACTGTGTTTGGAAACCAGTTCCCTGGGAGATCTTCAAAACGCAACCTATTCTTCACCCTGATATTGTAACATGGAAAATGTGTCTTGTAATCTGCAGGAGAGCTAATCAATGTTTGACCCCTGACAAACGAAGTTCCTGGGAGGAACTTGATGAAATCCTTTTAAAAGGGACTTGTATCACAGTTATATTAAATCGATATTAGGGAATTATGATTGCTTTCTTAAACTAGCTCTAAGCAGCTTGTAATTCATCATTAAAACAACTGAAGCCAATCAAAACAAATATTAAGATGAATATCCAATCCTTTCTTTCATGATCTTTTAATTCAATCCTTACATTGGGTATGGGTAATCGTGTATTTAACTGGTATTGTGAATATCTAAATGTGTGGTATGAGTTTTTGCTCGTGGGCTCAAATCTAGAGAAAAATGAAACAAATCCATCAGATTTGGACTTCCGTGAAACAAATATGGATTAACTGGGGCTGCAAAATCCTATTCTGAGTCCCAACAATACAGTCCAGTCAGCAGTGAGTGGGTCTGATGGGAGTCTCACGGTTAAATAACCCTAAATGTCTAAATATCCAGTTCTGATCCAGATTAGTCTGAGCAGGGAACACGGAGAACATGTTCCTTAATAATGTGGAAACACAATTATAAGACAGCCACACAGAAATCTGCTAATACCTGCTAAGACCGTGTTGGACATTGATACGGAAGATTAATCCTAGCCAACGTTTTGACATGTTTTGAATGATAACCAGTGAGAAGCGATGCATCATCATGAGTTACTGCAGCCTTAAATGTAGAATTAAATCAAGGCTTGTTCCCTAAATAAACTGATTAAACGACTGCATGCCTGAAGATCAAAGTGCATAATGTGCATAATGTGCATAATGGTCTCAAGGAGAATTCTTGAGGCTGTGAGCTGATTTTCCACTCAACATTTTAAAATGCACGCACCTCGCCTAACTCTGATCTGGGAACAGGCTGCACTTTGTTTTCAGTCTCAAGCTGTTGAGTTTTAGGGAAAAACTTTGAAACGTTGCACGATGATGAGATGTACTTTATGGATCCGAAATTGGGACATGTTTGCTTGCAGCAGCATAAAAAACAAGGCATTTCACAGAAGTAGAAATTGAAAGGGGAGGCTGTGGCGCAGTGGATAGAGCGTTGGTGCTCGGCTCAGGGAGCACAGGTTCAAACCCCACTGCAGTCAGCATGTCGTTGTGTCCCTGAGACACTTCACCCCAAACTGCTCCTGTGGGGATTGACCTCAGTATTGAGTATGTAAGTCGCTTTGGATAAAAGCGTCTAACAAGTGACATGTCATGTAACCGTGAAGATAAAAAATCTATAAACTATCTGACGAATAAAACATTGATTGAAGGGCTTTAGACGCAATATAAAGCAGAATATTATTTACATTAAGTGTGTAAGGAATGGAATATTACAGTAAATATAAATGTACAGTGTGAGAAGAATATCACTCATCAAGTACTTCTTAAATGTATTTAGAAAACACAAAGTACATATGCATCATGAGTACATTTGGCCTCGCAGATTTTGATATTCAAACCCTGAATGTTTCCAAACATTTCTGGAATTTTAGGAACGGATGCAATAAAGTAATCCGTTTTCCGGTTTTATTTTAACGGTATTTTCCCGACAACAATGATCATTTCTGCAACGCCCAAAACCAATTTGTTTGCATGTTAAAACTGTTGTGTAGACTTGGCTAGTAGTACGCCTTTTAACCCAGAAAAATTACATTTTAATGCATTTATATATGTCAGTTTTCCAAAATGTAATTTAACTTAAAAACAATATTTACTGCATTCTAGTCTTTTTGATTCGTCTGTCTGCAGTGTTGGTATTTTTTGGGGGGTTAGGGTTAGCCCAGGTATTAAGAATGTCTATTAAGAAAGTATTTTAAATTTGTAACAAAAAAGGTGCAAACACCCTTAAAAAATGTGATACTGTACGCAAACTAATTTAGTAAAATATCTCTTTATCTTATTGTAACAAAACACCGTCATGCAAAGACATTTGACTCGGCAACATTTTATTTTTATGCATTTTTTTGTCATAACAGACTCTGCAGAATCCATCTTATCCTCTCACTGCCACCTGATCCCCATTCTGATACTTTGCATGTAAACTAAGTTAAAATCAATGCAGTGTTTTTGAGAGTATCACAAACATGATACTGGAATACTTTCTCCACCCTCACTGGAGTTAATGTTGGAAAACAAAGCCCTGGAACATGCGATGTGTGAGCGTGAAACGACGGCCTCCTGCTTCCTAATCGTGTTATCGCCCGTCTCAAAGGGTCAAGTGCTGTGAAATCACAATCTGGTGTTGATCACTCCCAACACATTACGGCTGCTTCCCTCCTCTCAGTGCTGTCTCTCTGACTTCCTGCTCTCATGTGATCTGCAGAACAACACATCGATGAGAGAGGAACCCCAGATCTCCCCAGGGCTTCAGGTTCCTCAGAGGAGAGGTCATCACTCTGCACACTTTCTCCCTTTTTACGGTAAATGCAAATTGCTCTGCATCAATGAAACCATGAAAAGGGGCTCAAGCAGGTTCAAACTGACATAGACAAGTCAGGAAAGCATATTTAGCTCCTTCAATTCCACAGAATAAGAGTCAGCTACTTTTAGAAAGACACTTGAATAAAAGTAGCCTCGTGTGCTCGATGCAGTTTACCCAAACATGCAAGGACTTAGCTTTAAACACATCTCAGGGTCAATGCATGTGTTGGCAGCTGCTCTGTCCTGCTGGCAGCAACAACACCCAGCCTCAGCCTTTCTACTCTGCACAACACTGACTGCTTCTAGCTAAATAAGAGCTTTAACACCAGTAGTGCTGCATGCTGGACATCACCACTGCAGATATGAGAGAGTCAAGGGTTTTCTGCAGCATGACAGCAGTGTTTCAGTGAGTGGTGATCAGATACTGTATCTATCTATCAGGATGTTACTGATGTGGCGCGGAGTGATACTGAGTATGTCTTGAAGTATGTATGTATGTACCATGGCTAAAGACCTGTTAGGTAAACAAAGTTGTCTCATAGAAAGGTCTACGGATACCTTATTACACTCCATGACATGCGGTCATTAAACAGCATAAAGGACTGTTATTACAGATACCTTGCCTCCGGTTTCCGAACAGATCAATGAGGCAGTGAAGGGTTTTCTGCAGCATCACAGCAGTGTTTGAGTGAGTGATGATCAGATACCTTGTCTCCAGTTTCCTGCTCATCGTCCCGCGCGTCCCCGCTCCGCTCCTCTGCCGCTTCAGCGTCGCGGTGCGCAGACTGAGCGTCGCCCATGCCGCAGCAGCCCGTCACTGTCCGGTAATGGAAATATCCCAAAAGGTAGCAGCGGAGGAAAAAGCTAAATCCTGTGTCTGCAGCGGAGCAAGAGAAGCTCTCAAATGCAGCCTGGATGGAGGGAAAGTGTTTTTAGAGCGACACCCCCCCTGCAGGATCACATGGAGCCTCTGAGACTGTTGGCCCGGCCCGGCCCGGCCCGGCCCGGCACGGCACGCCTCCTAATGCATCAACAGAAGAAAAAAGAAAAAGAAACCTGCAGAGGAACCCGTCCTGAGATGACTGAAGTGTTACTGAGACTCTGTTACAGCACTGTGATGCTCAGGATGAGAAGTTTAAATACATACTGTATTAACACTCGCTGCTATAACATGTGCAATATTATTATTATTAGTATTATTATTATTAATAATGTGCTATGATAACGTGCAATGACATATCTGCCACTACGTTTTTTTGCACTACTGTTCATATTTACATTCATTATGAGACCGTCTGTTTCCTGTAGATATTGAATTGCTCTCTTTGCTGCTCTGTACAGTTTTATTATCATGCTGCTGTGTTTATCGTATCTTTGTAACTCTGGCTCAACCATTTCCTTCAGGATAAATAAAGTCTTATCTTATCTTGTGCATTCATAATTAATACTAGTTGACATTTCTATATGTGTTTATATGTTTCTAGTGCTTTTTATCTTGTTTTTATTGTTTTATTATTTGACTCGTTTTGTGTGAGTCTATGTTGTGTCTGTTCTCTGTGCAGCACTTTGGTCTCTGAGGTTCTTCTAAATGTGATATGAATAAAGAAAGATTGAGATAATGAGCAGAAGCATAAGGAGTTCAATTCAACAACTTTATTGAAACATCTTCACAGAGCAGCAGACAACACAAGAGCAGCATTTTGCTGAATAAAAACATTTAATACAAACATTTATTTAAATAATTTCTTTATAAAAAGATTCATTTATTTGATAGATTCGATCGTTTTTTGGTTCTTTGTTAGTAGTTCTCTATGAGCTTAGTACATGTCTTCAAACTTAAGATGTATTCATATTTATAGATTTAACTTGCAATGATTTTCTGTGTGATGTTAACTATTCATGTTTAAACAAGTGCTCAAATATAAATCATAAAATACAATTAACAATCTAAAAAGATTAAAAAGAAATATTAAATAATCAGAATTCACCAGAATAAATAAGGACCAGAAATAAAAAGATGGTAAATAAATGCAAGTAAAAACATTCCTTTACACAAAGTCTTTAAATCAGAATCAGAAGCACTTTTATCGCCAACAGATAAATCCATATTCTTTAAAAGGTTGATCGTGCAGCGCTCTACGGCGCCATATTTAAACAGAGCGACACGAGCACGTTCTGCCTCTGAATCTAAGATACATGTTCCTCATGTTCTCCGGTGCTTCATGTGTTCTCTCATGTGTTCCTCTCATGTTCTCCGGTGCTTCATGTGTTCTCTCATGTGTTCCTCTCATGTTCTCCGGTGCTTCATGTGTTCTCTCATGTGTTCCTCTCATGTTCTCCGGTGCTTCATGTGTTCCTCTGGTGTTCTCTCATGTGTGCTCTCATGTGTTCTCTCATGTGTTCCTCTCATGTGTTCTCTCATGTGTTCCTCTCATGTGTTCTCTCATGTGTTCTCTCATGTGTTCTCTCATGTGTTCTCTCATGTTCTCTCATGTGTTCCTCTCATGTTCTCTCATGTAGTTATTGATGTGTAACTCTGGTGTTCTCTCATGTGTTCCTCTCATGTTCTCCGGTGCTTCATGTGTTCCTCTGGTGTTCTCTCATGTGTTCTCTCATGTGTTCTCTCATGTGGTTCTTGATGTGTAACTCTGGTGTTCTCTCATGTGTTCCTCTCATGTTCTCTCATGTGGTTCTTGATGTATAACTCTGGTGTTCTCTCATGTGTTCCTCTCATGTAGTTATTGATGTGTAACTCTGGTGTTCTCTCATGTGTTCTCTCATGTTCTCTCATGTGTTCCTCTCATGTTCTCTCATGTAGTTATTGATGTGTAACTCTGGTGTTCTCTCATGTGTTCCTCTCATGTTCTCTCATGTGTTCCTCTCATGTTCTCTCATGTGGTTCTTGATGTATAACTCTGGTGTTCTCTCATGTGTTCCTCTCATGTTCTCTCATGTAGTTATTGATGTGTAACTCTGGTGTTCTCTCATGTGTTCCTCTCATGTTCTCTCATGTGGTTCTTGATGTGTAACTCTGGTGTTCTCTCATGTGTTCCTCTCATGTTCTCTCATGTAGTTATTGATGTGTAACTCTGGTGTTCTCTCATGTGTTCTCTCATGTGGTTCTCTCATGTGTTCCTCTCATGTTCTCTCATGTAGTTATTGATGTGTAACTCTGGTGTTCTCTCATGTGTTCCTCTCATGTTCTCTCATGTAGTTATTGATGTGTAACTCTGGTGTTCTCTCATGTGTTCCTCTCATGTGGTTCTTGATGTGTAACTCTGGTGTTCTCTCATGTGTTCCTCTCATGTTCTCTCATGTGTTCCTCTCATGTTCTCTCATGTAGTTCTTGATGTGTAACTCTGGTGTTCTCTCATGTGTTCCTCTCATGTTCTCTCATGTGTTCCTCTCATGTTCTCTCATGTGGTTCTTGATGTATAACTCTGGTGTTCTCTCATGTGTTCCTCTCATGTTCTCTCATGTAGTTCTTGATGTGTAACTCTGGTGTTCTCTCATGTGTTCCTCTCATGTGTTCTCTCATGTGGTTCTCTCATGTGTTCCTCTCATGTTCTCTCATTTAGTTATTGATGTGTAACTCTGGTGTTCTCTCATGTGTTCCTCTCATGTGGTTCTTGATGTGTAACTCTGGTGTTCTCTCATGTGTTCCTCTCATGTTCTCTCATGTGTTCCTCTCATGTTCTCTCATGTGGTTCTTGATGTATAACTCTGGTGTTCTCTCATGTGTTCCTCTCTTGTTCTCTCATGTAGTTCTTGATGTGTAACTCTGGTGTTCTCTCATGTGTTCCTCTCATGTGTTCTCTCATGTGGTTCTCTCATGTGTTTCCTCTCATGTTCTCTCATGTAGTTATTGATGTGTAACTCTGGTGTTCTCTCATGTGTTCCTCTCATGTGGTTCTTGATGTGTAACTCTGGTGTTCTCTCATGTGTTCCTCTCATGTTCTCTCATGTAGTTATTGATGTGTAACTCTGCTGTTCTCTCATGTGGTTCTCTCATGTGTTCTCTCATGTGTTCCTCTCATGTGTTCTCTCATGTGGTTCTCTCATATGTTCCTCTCATGTTCTCTCATGTGGTTCTTGATGTATAACTCTGGTGTTCTCTCATGTGTTCCTCTCATGTGTTCCTCTCATGTGGTTCTTGATGTATAACTCTGGTGTTCTCTCATGTGTTCCTCTCATGTTCTCTCATGTAGTTCTTGATGTGTACCTCTGGTGTTCTCTCATGTGTTCTCTCGTGTTCTCTCATGTGTTCTCTCGTGTTCTCTCATGTGGTTCTTCTTGGTTCCTCTCATGTTCTCTCATGTGTTCTCTCATGTGTTTCTCTCATGTGTTCTCTCTGGTGTTCTCTCATGTGTTCTCTCATGTGTTCTCTCATGTGTTCTCTCATGTTCTCTCATGTGTTCTCTCATGTGTTCTCTCGTGTTCTCTCATGTGTTCTCTCATGTGTTCTCTCATGTGGTTCTTCTGGTTCCTCTCATGTTCTCTCATGTGTTCTCTCATGTGTTCTCTCATGTGTTCTCTCATGTTTTCTCTCCAGTGGTTCTCCATGTGTTCTCTCATGTGTTCTCTCGTGTTCTCTCATGTGTTCTCTCGTGTTCTCTCATGTGGTTCTTCTTGGTTCCTCTCATGTTCTCTCATGTGTTCTCTCATGTGTTCTCTCGTGTTCTCTCATGTGTTCTCTCATGTGTTCTCTCATGTGGTTCTTCTTGGTTCCTCTCATGTTCTCTCATGTGTTCTCTCGTGTTCTCTCATGTGTTCTCTCATGTGTTCTCTCATGTGGTTCTTCTTGGTTCCTCTCATGTTCTCTCATGTGTTCTCTCGTGTTCTCTCATGTGTTCTCTCATGTTCTCTCATGTGTAACTGTGTCTGACCTTGAGCTCCACGTTGACAGTAACAGGCGTGATAATCCCATCAGGAGGTCCGGGGAGACGGTGCGCTCTCATGGGAACATCAGACTCACATTAAGGTCATTATCACAGTCCAGAGAGCTGCTCTGAGAGCTCTGCTTCAAGTCATCGGAGCAAGTTCAACTCTTCCCTGGAACCAACAGTTAGCATATTTACACCTCTGGATTTAAACATACAATATATAACATTTCTGAGATAAAACTGCACTAAGAGACCTACTTCTATTTTAATTCTTTATCTATCATTTGATGTTTTATTTTAAGTTCTTAAGTTTATACAAAATACTTGTATATTATTTTATTCTGTAATTTCTTTGACTAAAAATATTTTAATTATTTTTTTATATTTTATTGGAGGATTTATTCTAGCCTGTTATTTTCCTTGTCTTAATTTAAATACATCTTTTATTGGACATTTCACTTAATTTTGTTGATAGAAATATTTTAATTATATTTGATCTTTTATTGTATTCTGAAATAGAGTCAGTCAGTTTCATGTATTCCTTTACTTCACATGATTAACTCATCATCTAAATCTAAAGCGTCTCCTCTCTGTTTTTAGACGTGTTTTTGTACCTGGTTCCTGTTAAAGTGTAATGTGATGAAGTGAAGCTGCTCTTCGTCTCCATTCTGTGATTGAATCAGGACAGACCGTTAAATGAA
>JAAKFY010000015.1:34700296-34750296 GCA_011823955.1 Dissostichus mawsoni
TAGAAGTACACACATCCTTTACTCAAGTAGAAGTACACACATCCTTTACTCAAGTAGAAGTACACACATCCTTTACTCAAGTAGAAGTACACACATCCTTTACTCAAGTAGAAGTACACACATCCTTTACTCAAGTAGAAGTACACACATCCTTTACTCAAGTAGAAGTACACACATCCTTTACTCAAGTAGAAGTACACACATCCTTTACTCAAGTAGAAGTACACACATCCTTTACTCAAGTAGAAGTACACACATCCTTTACTCAAGTAGAAGTACACACATCCTTTACTCAAGTAGAAGTACACACATCCTTTACTCAAGTAGAAGTACACACATCCTTTACTCAAGTAGAAGACAATCTTACTCAAGTAGAAGTGAAAACTTCTTTACTCAAGTCAAAGTAAAGAGGCTTTGAAATGTACTTCAGTAAAAAGTACCCATAACTAGCAGCTGTTTTAAAGAGTACCTGACCTCCCTTTATATTAATAGAACAATAATGTCATTGTTAGCTAATGAATGTTTCCATGCTGAACAACGGCAACATGACAACGTTTCATTGGTCCCTCTTCTTTAGAGAAGACCAGGAAATGATGGATACACGGATCGTGTTCAAATCAATAGGCACGCAATGACTCTAAATAATAATGATCACGCCACCAAACACACATTCAGACTAAAGGAACCAGCCTGTTTGGAACATGGAAGAAGTAGAAAGTACAGGTATTTGGGTTCAACATGTAAGAAGTAGAAAGTACAGGTATTTGGGTTCAACATGGAAGAAGTAGAAAGTACAGGTATTTGGGTTCAACATGTAAGAAGTAGAAAGTACAGGTATTTGGGTTCAACATGTAAGAAGTAGAAAGTACAGGTATTTGGGTTCAACATGGAAGAAGTAGAAAGTACAGGTATTTGGGTTCAACATGTAAGAAGTAGAAAGTACAGGTATTTGGGTTCAACATGTAAGAAGTAGAAAGTACAGGTATTTGGGTTCAACATGAAGAAGTAGAAAGTACAGGTATTTGGGTTCAACATGTAAGAAGTAGAAAGTACAGGTATTTGGGTTCAACATGTAAGAAGTAGAAAGTACAGGTATTTGGTTCAACATGTAAGAAGTAGAAAGTACAGGTATTTGGGTTCAACATGTAAGAAGTAGAAAGTACAGGTATTTGGGTTCAACATGAAGAAGTAGAAAGTACAGGTATTTGGGTTCAACATGTAAGAAGTAGAAAGTACAGGTATTTGGGTTCAACATGTAAGAAGTAGAAAGTACAGGTATTTGGGTTCAACATGTAAGAAGTAGAAAGTACAGGTATTTGTGTTCAACATGTAAGAAGTAGAAAGTACAGGTATTTGGGTTCAACATGTAAGAAGTAGAAAGTACAGGTATTTGGGTTCAACATGTAAGAAGTAGAAAGTACAGGTATTTGGGTTCAACATGGAAGAAGTAGAAAGTACAGGTATTTGGGTTCAACATGTAAGAAGTAGAAAGTACAGGTATTTGGGTTCAACATGGAAGAAGTAGAAAGTACAGGTATTTGGGTTCAACATGGAAGAAGTAGAAAGTACAGGTATTTGGGTTCAACATGTAAGAAGTAGAAAGTACAGGTATTTGGGTTCAACATGTAAGAAGTAGAAAGTACAGGTATTTGGGTTCAACATGGAAGAAGTAGAAAGTACAGGTATTTGTGGTTCAACATGGAAGAAGTAGAAAGTACAGGTATTTGGGTTCAAAGTGTAAGAAGTAGAAAGTACAGGTATTTGGGTTCAACATGTAAGAAGTAGAAAGTACAGGTATTTGTGTTCAACATGTAAGAAGTAGAAAGTACAGGTATTTGGGTTCAACATGGAAGAAGTAGAAAGTACAGGTATTTGGGTTCAACATGTAAGAAGTAGAAAGTACAGGTATTTGGTTCAAAGTGTAAGAAGTAGAAAGTACAGGTATTTGGGTTCAACATGTAAGAAGTAGAAAGTACAGGTATTTGGGTTCAACATGGAAGAAGTAGAAAGTACAGGTATTTGGGTTCAACATGGAAGAAGTAGAAAGTACAGGTATTTGGGTTCAACATGTAAGAAGTAGAAAGTACAGGTATTGGGTTCAACATGGAAGAAGTAGAGAAGTACAGGTATTTGTGTTCAAAATGTAAGAAGTAGAAAGTACAGGTATTTGAGTTCAACATGTAAGAAGTAGAAAGTACAGGTATTTGGGTTCAACATGTAAGAAGTAGAAAGTACAGGTATTTGGGTTCAACATGTAAGAAGTAGAAAGTACAGGTATTTGGTGTTCAACATGTAAGAAGTAGAAAGTACAGGTATTTGGGTTCAACATGTAAGAAGTAGAAAGTACAGGTATTTGGTTCAAAATGTGAGAAGTAGAAAGTACAGGTATTTGGGTTCAACATGGAAGAAGTAGAAAGTACAGGTATTTGGGTTCAACATGGAAGAAGTAGAAAGTACAGGTATTTGGGTTCAACATGTAAGAAGTAGAAAGTACAGGTATTTGGGTTCAACATGTAAGAAGTAGAAAGTACAGGTATTTGTGTTCAAAATGTGAGAAGTAGAAAGTACAGGTATTTGAGTTCAAACATGAAGAAGTAGAAAGTACAGGTATTTGTGTTCAACATGTAAGAAGTAGAAAGTACAGGTATTTGTGTTCAACATGTAAGAAGTAGAAAGTACAGGTATTTGTGTTCAACATGTAAGAAGTAGAAAGTACAGGTATTTGGGTTCAACATGGAGAAGTAGAAAGTACAGGTATTTGGGTTCAACATGTAAGAAGTAGAAAGTACAGGTATTTGTGTTCAACATGTAAGAAGTAGAAAGTACAGGTATTTGTGTTCAACATGTAAGAAGTAGAAAGTACAGGTATTTGGGTTCAACATGTAAGAAGTAGAAAGTACAGGTATTTGTTTTCAACATGTAAGAAGTAGAAAGTACAGGTATTTGGGTTCAACATGTAAGAAGTAGAAAGTACAGGTATTTGGGTTCAACATGTGAGAAGTAGAAAGTACAGGTATTTGGGTTCAACATGGAAGAAGTAGAAAGTACAGGTATTTGGGTTCAACATGTGAGAAGTAGAAAGTACAGGTATTTGGGTTCAACATGTGAGAAGTAGAAAGTACAGGTATTTGGGTTCAACATGTAAGAAGTAGAAAGTACAGGTATTTGGGTTCAACATGGAAGAAGTAGAAAGTACAGGTATTTGTGTTCAACATGTAAGAAGTAGAAAGTACAGGTATTTGTGTTCAACATGTAAGAAGTAGAAAGTACAGGTATTTGGGTTCAACATGTAAGAAGTAGAAAGTACAGGTATTTGGGTTCAACATGTAAGAAGTAGAAAGTACAGGTATTTGGGTTCAACATGTGAGAAGTAGAAAGTACAGGTATTTGGGTTCAACATGTAAGAAGTAAAAAGTACAGGTATTTGTGTTCAACGTGTAAGAAGTAGAAAGTACAGGTATTTGGGTTCAACATGTAAGAAGTAGAAAGTACAGGTATTTGGGTTCAACATGTAAGAAGTAGAAAGTACAGGTATTTGTTCAACATGTAAGAAGTAGAAAGTACAGGTATTTGGGTTCAACATGTAAGAAGTAGAAAGTACAGGTATTTGGGTTCAACATGGAAGAAGTAGAAAGTTCAGGTATTTGGGTTCAACATGTAAGAAATAGAAAGTACAGGTATTTGGGTTCAACATGTAAGAAGTAGAAAGTACAGGTATTTGGGTTCAACATGTAAGAAGTAGAAAGTACAGGTATTTGGGTTCAACATGTAAGAAGTAGAAAGTACAGGTATTTGTGTTCAACATGGAAGAAGTAGAAAGTACAGGTATTTGGGTTCAACATGTAAGAAGTAGAAAGTACAGGTATTTGGGTTCAACATGTAAGAAGTAGAAAGTACAGGTATTTGGGTTCAACATGTAAGAAGTAGAAAGTTCAGGTATTTGTGTTCAACATGGAAGAAGTAGAAAGTACAGGTATTTGGGTTCAACATGTAAGAAGTAGAAAGTACAGGTATTTGGGTTCAACATGTAAGAAGTAGAAAGTACAGGTATTTGGGTCAACATGTAAGAAGTAGAAAGTACAGGTATTGGGTTCAACATGGAAGAAGTAGAAAGTACAGGTATTTGGGTTCAACATGTAAGAAGTAGAAAGTTCAGGTATTTGGGTTCAACATGGAAGAAGTAGAAAGTAAAAAAGTGGTCAGAAAAATAAGTAGTGGAGTAAAGTACTGATACCAGAAACATGTACTGAAGTACAGTAACAAAGTATTTATACTGCACTACTTCCAGCTCTGGTAATAACAAAATAAAATACAAATACATATATACAGTATATGTATATTTACACTTAAGAACATATATAAATGATGACATGCAATATAAATAAAATGCATAATGAGAAGAAATGAAATGAGGTTTTGTGACTGATCCATTTTAGAAATAAAGGAAATAGGTTAGACGGAGATTTACTATGACTGTGGACACGTGGTGATGCTTTCATTTTGGCGTTCCAGGACATCCTGCTGATGAAGGGGGAGGGGGAGGTGAAGCTCAACATGACTCTGGGGAAGGGAGAGCAGGTTCTCAAGCACAACCGGGGAGAGGAGGGGGAGAAGATCTGCTCCCAGCTGCAGGGCCCCAAGGACACCTGGAGCAACATGATGATGATCTCCATCAGCTGTCACAGGTACACACAAACACACACACACACACACACACACACACACACACACAACACACACACACACACACACACACAGTATCTAACCCTCTGGCCTCCTCTCAGTGGACTCTCTACCTGGCCTCCATCAGCAGCTCCTCCAGTGGATGGAGTATAGTATAGTATATTATAACAGTATAATAACCCCTCTCTCCTCTCCTCTCCCCTCTCTCTCTCTCTCTCTCTCCCCCTCTCTCCTCTCTCTCTCTCTCTCTCCCCTCTCTCTCTCTCTCTCTCCCCCTCTCTCTCTCTCTCTCTCTCTCCTCTCTCTCTCCTCCCCCTCTCTCTCTCTCTCTCCCCCCTCTCTCTCTCTCTCTCTCTCTCTCTCTCTCTCTCTCTCTCTCTCTCTCTCTCTCTCTCTCTTCAGCCGGTTGGAGATGGCCTCCTCTCAGTGGACTCTCTTCATGGCCTCCCATCAGCAGCTCCTTCAGTGGATGCAGTCTGTGGAGCAGGAGCTGGGGGGGGCGCTCCTCCTCAGGTGGGTCTGAAGGAGAAGGCCTCTCTGCTGGAGCGTCTGAGGGGGGTGCAGAGTGACGTGGAGGCTCACGCCCCCCCCTCTCCCGCCTGATGGAGCAGGCCCTGGAGCTGCACGAGAAGACGGGAGATCAGACGTTTGGACACGAGGCTCGAGGAGAACTGAGCGCCAAGTACAGCGACATTCTGCCAGCGTGAAGGTGAGGAAATACGGGGTCCTATATATATATGTATCAAGCAGGTAATATATCCAGTCCTTGGGGTTACCATGTCTCTTTGCTCATTAAAGGGCAAGGTGCAGGTGATGCAGAGCATCGTGTCGGAGCACCAGCAGTACCTGGACGTGTCAGGGACTTCAGTGATTGGCTGCTGTCAGCCAGAGAGGAGCTGCAGCGCTGGAGCGAGCTGAGCGGAGACTCTGCCAGCGTGCACAGGAAGCTCTGCAAAGTCCAGGTAAAGAGAGTTTCATATTTCCTGCAGGCTCTTCTGCCCTCTCATGAATTCACAGAGCCAGAGGACTGATTCCTTCATCATTGATCTGATCTGACGTGTGTAATACTTTATTCCCTGCAGGAGCTGCTGGACAGTAAGCAGCGCGGCAGGGAGCGTCTGAGCCGTGTGCAGAGGTGTGGGGCGGTGTGCAGAGACCACACGGGGGCGGGGGTTCGAGGCTCTGGAGAGAGAGGAGGCGGGGCTTGTGTCCTGCTGGGAGCAGTGGGAGCGCTCGGCCCTGCAGACCAGAGCCTCGCTGGAGACCGCTCTGTCTCAGATCAGCTGCTCCGAGGAGGAGTTCAGCAGCCTGTCTGCGCAGATGGAGCTGCAGCTGCACGACTTCAGCCGGCTGCTCAAAGACTGCCGGCTGCGCATCACCCAGGCCGAGAGACTGACCGAGGGGGAGGAGGCGGTGAAGGGCTGGACCCCGCTAAGGTACGTCTGAAGTTAAGATAAGATAAGATAAGAAGTACTTTAATGATCCCAATTTGGGAAATGTTTGTGTTACAGCAGCATAAAAAGACAAGGCAATGTTCAGAAGATACATTAAAAGACTAGAAAAAACAATCCAAAATGTAAACATGTCAGATAGAAATAAAGTAGCATTAAATATAATAATAAATACTGTATATCTGAGGGAGGAGGCGGTGAGGGGCTGGACCCTCGCTAAGGTGGGGTTAGATAACATAATGATAATCAATATGTGAGCAGGAGGTGATTCATGCTCTGCAAACACACAACACACACACACACACACACACACAACACACACACACACACACACACACACACACACACACACACACACACAGTCAGAGATCCAGTCCTGAAGCCCCTCCAGACCCTCCAGGAGATACGCTGGATACGGGAGGCCTTCTCCTGCACACACACACACACACACACACACACACACACACACACACACACACACACACACACACACACACACACACCACACACACACACACACACGCACACGCACACACACACTGCTGCTGAGGGTCTTCAGGGTGCATAAAGGAAACATGTGTTTTGTGCAGGACGTAGTGGAGGAGCTGCAGAAGGCGGAGCCGGCCTCTGAGCATCTGAAGACTCAGCTGAACGACCTGTGCAGATTCAGCAGAGACGTGGGGGTGCAGTCAGAGAGGGTGTCTGCGCTCATCAAGGAGTACAACAGGTGGGGGGGGGGATAAAGTATACACTATTTAAGGAAAATGCTACAGCTACCAGAGCACAGATGTATGATTTCATACGGATTCCCAGTGGTGTGTGTAACTGTGTGTGTGTGTGTAACTTTGCTTGCTGCTGTGTGTGCGCAGTGTGAGTCTGCAGGCAGCAGGGAGTGTCAGAGCAAACAGAAGCTTCTGGATCAGGGTTTCCGCTCCGCCTGCAGAGACTTCCAGCAGTGGCTCGTCAACGCCAAGATCAACACGGGAAAGTGCTTCGACGTTCCCCAGAACCTCAGCGAGGCGACCGCCAGCCTCCAGAAGATCCAGGTAACTCAGAGACAACACACACACACACTCTGCAGAAGATCCAGGTAACTCAGAGACAACACACACACACACTCTGCAGAAGATCCAGGTAACTCAGAGACAACACACACACACACTCTGCAGAAGATCCAGGTAACTCAGAGACAACACACACACACGCACACACACTCTGCAGAAGATCCAGGTAACTCAGAGACAACACACACACACACACTCTGCAGAAGATCCAGGTAACTCAGAGACAACACACACACATACACTCTGCAGAAGATCCAGGTAACTCAGAGACAACACACACACACACACTCTGCAGAAGATCCAGGTAACTCAGAGACAACACACACACACACAGTCTGCAGAAGATCCAGGTAACTCAGAGACAACACACACACACACTCTGCAGAAGATCCAGGTAACTCAGAGACAACACACACACACACTCTGCAGAAGATCCAGGTAACTCAGAGACAACACACACACACTCTGCAGAAGATCCAGGTACACAACTCAGACCCTCTGCAGGAACCACAGGTGTATCACCACTGATCCAATGTTCCCTGGCTGCAGAACTGCTCTAATCTCATTATATCAGAGGCAGGATGCTTTGTGAAGAAAGCCAACAGATCAGTCAGTGTGCGATCCTTCCAGAATATAACTGAGAATGACTTTAGTAGAGCCTCGTGTTTCACATGTTTCATTCATGCATTCAGGCCCTGGTTCCTGCATCTGTTTCATACTGTTAGTGTTGGAGGTATGGATCAACCTGGAGGATTGGTTCATGCTGTGAACGAGGCACTAACTGCAGCCTCGTAAAGCCTCCACCTCTGTCCTGACCTCAGAGATGTTTACCTTCCTGTTCCACCTGTGTTTCTCCTCATGATTCAGTTGTATGTTTCTCCCCATGCTTCATCTTTGTGTTCCTCCCCATGCTCCAGGAGTTCCTGAGCGACAGGGATGCGGGGCAGCAGCAGCTGGGGGCCGTGCAGCGCAGCGGGGAGCTCCTTTGCAGCGCTGCAGAGAAGGAGAGGGTGGAGGCGGTCCGAGGGAAGATGAGCTCCTTCAGAGAGGACTGGAGGAACATGATGAGCAGCCTGCACCACCGGGAGAACAGCCTGCAGGTAATATACCTGAATACACACCTGTCGTTATGAATAAAAGCATTTTTTTATACAGTTTAAGTCAGGGAAACATCTATTTCTTTAAACTAAATACTTCTTTGCAATGTTCCTGTCGTCAGCTTTCAGGCGACTGTTCACTTCAGTGTCCATTGTACATTTGACTATTTCTTATACACGTTGAATGAGAGAGTAGAGTAGGATTTTAGGATTAGCTGTGCCTGTTATTGCAGATCTTGGCATACATTGAGTCTTGTCAAATTAAATCTGTGTCCATTTTCAAAAGATCCCTGATTGTGAAGGTGTAAACGTTGTTCTACTGTAAATATCCAGGGTTTATTCTGATGTATTTGGTCACATGCAGGATGTTAAAGAGCTGCATGATTATCCATCCGAGATTATTTCCCTAGTTGGTATCTTAACGTTGTGTTGTGTCTCTCAGACGGTCTTGTCTCAGATGAGGGATTTCGAGGAGAGTGCGGAGCCTCTGCAAGAGAGCCTGGACGCCACAGAGCTGTCGGTGCATCAGAGCTGCAGCCGGCTGCACGACCTGAGCGCCAAGAAGCAAGAGCTGCACAAACTGCAGGTAAAACCCCCCCCCATCATGATGTTCAGGTGCAGCAGAACCTCAGATCATCAGACCCTCAGATCATCAGTGAACGGTTTCTGCAAGTTTAAAATGCCAGATTCAGCTTGCAGAAACCACAGAGTGCCCACATCTGCAGAGACTCCATCCAGCTGTTTCAGTGTTAGAGAACCACTGCTAATCTTTAGAAAGCTCTGCCATCAGCTGACTAACAGCCATGTGCTTCCTGTTGACACGCTGCCATCTGTCTGCTGCTCTCATGTACCTCTAACAGTGTCTATAGCTCCTGCTTCATCTTTCAAATTAAATATTTTTAAATGACTGCTCTGTGTAACCTGCTGTCTTCTCTCTATCTGCTCTCTATCTGCTCTCTGTCTGCTCTGTGTAACCTGCTGTCTTCTCTCTATCTGCTCTCTGTCTGCTCTCTATCTGCTCTCTGTCTGCTCTGTGTAACCTGCTGTCTGCTCTCTATCTGCTCTCTGTCTGCTCTCTATCTGCTCTCTGTCTGCTCTCTCTGCTCTCTGTCTGCTCTGTGTAACCTGCTGTCTTCTCTCTATCTGCTCTCTGTCTGCTCTCTATCTGCTCTCTGTCTGCTCTCTGTCTGCTCTCTGTGTGCTCTGTGTAACCTGCTGTCTGCTCTGTGTAACCTGCTGTCTGCTCTGTGTAACCTGCTGTCTTCTCTCTATCTGCTCTCTGTCTGCTCTCTATCTGCTCTCTGTCTGCTCTCTGTCTGCTCTCTGTCTGCTCTGTGTAACCTGCTGTCTGCTCTGTGTAACCTGCTGTCTGCTCTGTGTAACCTGCTGTCTGCTCTGTGTAACCTGTTGTCTGCTCTGTGTCTGCTCTGCTGTCTGCTCTCTGTCTGCTCTGTGTAACCTGCTGTCTGCTCTGTGTCTGCTCTGCTGTCTGCTCTCTGTCTGCTCTGTGTAACCTGCTGTCTGCTCTGCTGTCTGCTCTGTGTAACCTGCCGTCTGTTCTGTGTCTGCTCTGCTGTCTGCTCTGTGTAACCTGCTGTCTGCTCTGTGTCTGCTCTGCTGTCTGCTCTCTGTCTGCTCTGTGTAACCTGCTGTCTGCTCTCTGTCGCTCTGTGTAACCTGCTGTCTGCTCTGTGTTGCTCTGTCTGCTCTGTGTAACCTGCTGTCTGCTCTGCTGTCTGCTCTGTGTAACCTGCCGTCTGTTCTCCTGTCTGCTCTCTGTCTGCTCTGCTGTCTGCTCTCTGTCTGCTCTGTGTAACGGCTGTCTGCTCTCTGTCTGCTCTGTGTAACCTGCTGTCTGCTCTCTGTCTGCTCTGTGTAACCTGCTGTCTGTTCTGCTGTCTGCTCTGTGTAACCTGCCGTCTGTTCTCCTGTCTGCTCTCTGTCTGCTCTGCTGTCTGCTCTGTGTAACCTGCCGTCTGTTCTGTCTGCTCTCTGTCTGCTCTGTGTAACCTGCTGTCTGCTCTCTGTCTGCTCTGCTGTCTGCTCTCTGTCTGCTCTGTGTAACCTGCTGTCCGCTCTCTGTCTACTCTGTGTAACCTGCCGTCTGTTCTCCTGTCTGCTCTCTGTCTGCTCTGTGTAACCTGCCGTCTGTTCTCCTGTCTGCTCGTGCAACCTGCTGTCTGCTCTCTGTCTGCTCTCTGTCTGCTCTGTGTAACCTGCCGTCTGCTCTCTGTCTGCTCTGTGTAACCTGCTGTCTGCTCTCTGTCTGCTCTGCTGTCTGCTCTCTGTCTGCTCTGTGTAACCTGCTGTCTGCTCTCTGTCTGCTCTGTGTAACCTGCCGTCTGTTCTCCTGTCTGCTCTCTGTCTGCTCTGTGTAACCTGCCGTCTGTTCTCCTGTCTGCTCTCTGTCTGCTCTGTGTAACCTGCCGTCTGTTCTCCGTCTGCTCTGTGCAACCTGCTGTCTGCTCTCTGTCTGCTCTCTGTCTGCTCTGTGTAACCTGCCGTCTGCTCTCTGTCTGCTCTGTGTAACCTGCTGTCTGCTCTGTGTCTGCTCTGCTGTCTGCTCTCTGTCTGCGCTCTGTAACCTGCTGTCTGCTCTGTGTCTGCTCTGCTGTCTGCTCTCTGTCTGCTCTCTGTCTGCTCTCTGTCTGCTCTGTGTAACCTGCTGTCTGCTCTCTGTCTGCTCTGTGTAACCTGCTTTCTGCTCTGTGCTGTCTGCTCTGTGTAACCTGCTGTCTGCTCTCCTCTTGCTTGCTTTGATCAGAGTGTCCTGGAGGATCTGTCCTCCGTGGATCTTCAGCTCAGGTCTCTCAGAGAGAAGGCCCAGCGGCTGTGGACGACCACGCTGCGGGAAGGCTTTCATCCACCGAGCGTCTCAGCTCTCTGCTCAGTACCTGGCGCTGACCAGCCTCACCAAGGTACAATTCTGCTGCAGCATGCAACCTGTAGACTGCAACCTGCAACCTGTAGCCTGCAACCTACAGCATGCAACCTGTATCCTGCAACCTGCAGCATGCAACCTGTAGCCTGCACCTGCAGCCTGCAACCTGCAGCATGCAACCTGCAGCATGCAACCTGCAGCATGCAACCTGCTGTGCACGGGGGGGTTCTTCTACTGCTTCTCTGGGGATAGAGCTGCAGGAGATTGAGACACTAACTAAAAAGTTACTGTAAAAGCACCTGTAGAATAACGACACTGATTTCTCACTGCACGTCTTAAAAATCACCAAAATTACCAAAAAACTCACAGCAAATAACTGTGTGTATAAACAGGAATAACTGTTAGTGTGTGTGTGTGTGTGTGTGTGTGTGTGTGTGTGTGTGTGTGTGTGTGTGTGTGTGTGTGTGTGTGTGTGTGTGTGTGTGTGTGTGTGTGTGTGTGTGTGTGTGTGTGTGTGTGTGTGTGTGTGTGTGTGTGTGTGTGTGTGTGTGTGTGTGTGTGTGCAGGAGAAGGCCTCCCGTATCGAGCGTATCTCCTCAGAGCACCACATGTTCTCTGAGGGTCTGGAGGGGCTTCAGGACTGGATCTCTGACACCAGACACACTCTGACCACCTACTGCACCCCCACTGCAGACAAGCAGCTGCTGGACAGCAGGGTGATCAAGCTGGAGGTACACACACACACACACACACACACACACACACACACACACACACACACACACACACACACACACACACACACACTCTTTCTGACTGCAGTGCATCAACAGTTTCTATAATAAAGTGATATCAACACTAGAGGAACAAAACAAACTGCCTCCTCTGTTTTCTTTTCTTATCTCCTGCACCCAATGTGCAGTAGATAACATTTAACACCCATATCATTAATTTAACTACCAACACCAATCCGTTATAGGTAAAAGTCCTCATTGAAACTGGTCCCTAGGTAACATTATGTAAGTATAATCTGGAAAATGTACTATAAGTAGTGACATGCAGTGAATGTGCAGGCGCTGCTGAGTGCCCGTCAGGAGAAGGAGATCCAGCTGAAGATGCTGATCACTCGAGGAGAGTCCGTGCAGAGGAACACCTCAGCTGAGGGGGTTCCTGTCCTGCAGGAGAACCTCCGGGAGCTGAAGGAGTCCTGGGACCACCTGCTGTGCGCCTCCATCCACTGCAAGAGGTGAGCACTGCAGATACTGACAGCACTGTTGGTAGTGACCACCATATCCGTTTGTTTGATCCTTTTGTCTGTGATTCACTCGCGGGCTGACCGATGAAGAGACGCTTGTTGCTGAGAGAGAAATAAAGGAGTGTCCAGATGCGATTGAAAAGTAAAATATAGCAGCACCTCTCCTTTTATGCTGCAAAACCCGACCTGCAAATACACACAATCTCATGCTATAAATCTACTCTAAATGATAAATGAATATAAACTAAGGAAATGGCTCCTACACTGTTTGACTAGTCTAAAAACCACAGTTCCACAGCGTCTAAATGCTGCTCTGTCTCGCCAGGAGTCGTTTTTACTTAGAAAGCTACCCTTGATATGTTTCTGCAGAACGATGAACCCCCAGACTCAGAGACAGTTTCATCCCACAGGCCATCAGACTGTTAAACACCTGAACTCTGTGAAGAACATCCATAAACATTCATCTGTCTTATTTATATATCATATTCCTTGTACTTGTTTATAGACTCTTCTTGCACTATTTCTATTTTATCTGTATTTTCTTGCACATCTCAAAACATTCTCTTGCACTATTTGATCAGTTTTATTAGTTTGATGTCCTATATATATTCATGTTGCATGTTGGAGGAGCCTGTGACTTCAGTTTGTCATTGACACATCTACACTGTAGCTGCCGAGCACACGATGATAGAGCCTTGAATCTTGAATTAGAGCCGTCATCAGATAAAGACAATCTCAACTATCTCTTATGACTGTGTGTGGACTAACGGATCATTTAAAGTAATGAAGTTGTTAGAGCTTGTATTTTGATTTGATAAAAAAGGCCACCTGGTCGTGACGTCTTTAGTCAACACGGTATAAAAGACTACAATTCCTACGTGCCTTCTCTAAAAGAGACAGAGATGGGCAACCCGTCGGAAAGACGCCGTCAAGGGACTGTTTTTAACCGCTAGATACCGTTTCAGGTTCCATTTAAAGATATAGAAGCTACGTTTTTCATATCTCCACTGGAGCTGCTGAGCACACGATGATAGAGCCTTGAATTGGATTGAATGTTGAATGATCACACTGTACTGTAACCCACAGCCAGCTGGAGGGCTCCCTGTCTCAGTGGACCAGCTACCAGGAGGACGTGCAGCAGTTTGTGAGCTGGGTGGAGCGGGTGGAGGACAGTCTGGACCCCGCGGACAAACTGTGTCCCGAGATGAGAGACAAGACTGCCAACCTGAGCAAAGCAAAGGTACTGCAACCCTCACTCGTTCAGTTATCATGCTCCAAACATCTGGAACAAACTCCCAGAATCCTGCAGGTCCGCTGCAACTCTCACTACTTTGAAATCCAGGCTGAAGACTTTTCTTTTTGCCGCTGCTTTGAATTGAACTATTCACATCTCACACTGCACAGTAACTATTCATGTTTTTTATCTTTGCTTTTTAACGCCATCGTATGAAATGTTTCTGCTGCACTCGTTCTTAATGCTCTTCATGCGCCTCGTGTTGAAAGGTGCTGTATGAATACACCTGCCTTCACTCGTACTGTAATCACCTCACTCTCTACCGCATGCATCCTTTCACCCAGGACAAAGAGTTTGATGAGCTTGGTGTCCCCAGATGAACCATCCTTTACGTGCCAAAGAACATCCTTTTAAAGCGTACAAAAAGCACAGGTTGATAAGTTTATACTTCACTCACCTCCACCTGGCCATGGTTTGGTCCCAGCAGCCTGTAGACTTTGATAGATATGCATGCCATGTTGGTCCTTCCTCTATAAGGCCAAGCCAGTTTCATTACATTTTATTGAATACATTGTGTGAGAAATGTCTTATTTAAACTGTAAAGTACAAATTAAAACTGTGAAAGAAAGGATATGTATTATTAAGAGAGAGAAATACCCTAACTCCTTCATCATTTATTCTAGACAAGTCAGTTTTTGTGTCTAAACTTATGTTTCGGGGGCCTAGAAATCCAATGGACTTGCCTAAATTGCAATACCATGATTACATAATTGTAAAATCCAATATTTTGGATGCGTGATTCTATTAAAACCCTCAGAATGGGCGACCCGCTTCAAGTCAGCTACGTCCGTAATATTGAATAAGTATCATTTAGTTTCCTTTTACTGGAACAAGGCTTCATCATATCCTCAAAAACACTTAAACACAAGAATACTAATCGTCACCTTTTCAGTCATTCAGAAGTTGGTGGCAGAGAATTTGATTTGTGATCTTATGTCTGTGTGTTTGCAGCTGCTTCACGAGGAGGTTCTGAGCCACAGTAACAGCTGATATATATTTAATAATGCAGAGTTTATTATTGATGTGTTTGCAGCTGCTTCACGAGGAGGTTCTGAGCCACAGCGCTCTGCTGGACACCATCTCTGTGAAGAGTGGGAACCTCTCTGAGAACTACGTGAACCAGCTGGAGCTGCAGGAACTGCAGGAGCGCTACGAGGCCGCCAGGGACAACGCCAGGGTACACATATATATATATATATTATATACAACATGTTCAGTATTAGATAAAGGAGGCGTGTGGTGCAGTGGGTTGAGCGTTGGTGTTCGGATCAGGGGGTCAGGTTCAAACCCCACTGCAGTCAGCATGTCCTTGTGTCCCTGAGACACTTCACCCCAAAGTGCTCCTGTGGGGATTGACCACAGTATTGAGTATGTAAGTCGCTTTGGATAAAAGCGTCTAACAAGTGACATGTAATGTAATGTAATGATGTAATAAAGTGTTGTGCAGCTGTTTTAAAATCATATATTTACACAACAACACAGGGTGTAAACACATGTTGACAGAAGGCAGGTGAGATCCATCAGCAGGATATTAAAGTAGAATTGCATCACATTTAAAACAGTTTTGCCGGGTAGTTTTTACATACAAGGAATACTGTAAGTGCATAGCATTGAGACATTGAAATACAAGTCAATATTGCAGTTTAATAATTCCAAAGCATTGGCTGCAGTAAACACAGAAGTTGTTGGATAATAACTGATATCCTGTGCTTCCTGTGGTGCTCAGAGTGCGGTGTGCAGAGCCGAGGAGCTGGTGGAGTCCCACCTGGAGTACCAGCGGGACCTCCAGAGTTTCGAGGATTGGCTGGAGGAGGAGCAGGAGACTCTGGGCTGCTACACCCAGCTGGAGGGAGACGTGGAGATCCTGGAGGACACTCTGCAGAGGCTGCAGGTCAGAGAGGACTCTTTAAAACAGAGTGAACATCTTGTTACTGTTAGTGGGACGGGGGCAGGAGGTGCAACACTCTTCATCGTGTTCATCAGTTCCTGTGTCTGCAGGTTAATGCTGACCACTGTCTTTCACAGTGAACAGAGGCTTCAGGTCAGAGAGGACTCTTTAAAGCAGAACGTCTTTACCTTGTCTGACAGATGGGAAACGTTTGACAATTATACTAAGAAAGTAGTAAATGTAGTTCTTTGTGTACACATGCAATGATGGGATCGTGAACTATATTGTGAGAACAAGCTAACTCTAACTCCTCTCACCAGAAACTGTTATATATTGTTTTAAAGTTTTAAAAGAGAGTGCTAACCCCCCCTGTGGTCCTGCAGGAGCTGCAAACGGCTAACTCTAAGTTCTCTAAGACTTCAAGACTCATATCATTTAAACCTTTATATTTTTCAGCATAATGCTTAAGGTAGATTACTAGGCCAATACTTTAACTTCTGAATGCAGGACCTTTAACGGAGTATGTCTACACTTCATCAGTTGCTGTGCAGTTAACAGCGATGTAGGAACGCTGCAGTTACTGCAGCGTTCCTACATCGTAAAGAACTGCTGGTTAATTCTCCAGCAGCCTGAGAGAGTCTGATTCACTCCTGTGGGATAAATAAAGTCTTATCTTATCTTATCTTAACTTATCTTAACCCCCCTGTGCTCCTGCAGGAGCTGCAAACTGCTATCTCTAAGTCCTCTAAGAGTTATATAAACTCTTATATATGGTGTTAAAGTTTAAAGAGAGTGCTAACCCCCCCTGATGTCCTCCAGGAGCTGCAGCTGCGGTGCTCGGAGGGCCAGGCCCTGCTCAACATGCTGCTGCTCAGCAGGGGGCATGTGGTCCCCTGGGGGGTCCCTCAGACGGAGGACCGGGTCCTGGAGACCCTGCAGCAGCAGTGGGGGGGTACCAGGCCCGGCTGGGGGACACCCGCTCGCAGCTCAACAGCACCCTGGCCAAACTGAGGCAGATGGAGCAGAAGTTCCAGAGGCTGGACAGCTGGCTGAGGAGCATGGAGGCCAAAGCCCAGATCAGAACTCACCGCAGGGGGGAGAGGGACACCAAGGAGGCCCAGCTGCTGCTCGTTAAGGTGAGGGGGGGAGGGTAAAGAGAGAGAGACACCAAGGAGGCCCAGCTGCTGCTCGTTAAGGTAAAGATAAAGAGAGAGAGACACCAAGGAGGCACCTGTAGAAGGTCAGGATCCTCTCTATGGTGCACCTGTAGAAGGTCAGGATGCTCTCTATGGTGCACCTGTAGAAGGTCAGGATGCTCTCTATGGTGCACCTGTAGAAGGTCAGGATGCTCTCTATGGAGCACCTGTAGAAGGTCAGGATGCTCTCTATGGAGCACCTGTAGAAGGTCAGGATGCTCTCTATGGTGCACCTGTAGAAGGTCAGGATCCTCTCTATGGTGCATCTGTAGAAGGTCAGGATGCTCTCTATGGAGCACCTGTAGAAGGTCAGGATGCTCTCTATGGTGCACCTGTAGAAGGTCAGGATACTCTCTATGGTGCACCTGTAGAAGGTCAGGATGCTCTCTATGGTGCACCTGTAGAAGGTCAGGATGCTCTCTATGGTGCACCTGTAGAAGGTCAGGATGCTCTCTATGGTGCACCTGTAGAAGTTGCAGAGTATCCTGGAGTCCATGTTGAACCTCCTCAGCCTGCGGAGGAAGAAGAGCCGCTGTGGAGCTGTTTTGGTGACGGTGTTTGTGTGAAGACTGTCCATAGCAGCGTAAAAAGTGTCTGGTTTCTACTGGTTGTCTCAGGGCTGGCAGGAGGAGGTTCTGGTGTACCAGGAGGAGATGGAGGGCCTCTCTCTGCTGGCTCAGCAGGTTCTGGACGAGACTCACATCAGCAGCCGGATCAGCACCAGAGCCACTCAGATCACAGCCCGGTACCACGAGCTGCTGCTGCACCTCATGGTAACACACACACACACGCACACACACACACACCACACACACACACACACACACACACACACACACACACACACACACACACACACCACACACACACTCACACTCACACATAGACACTCTCACACACACACACTCACACTCACACTCACACTTACACTCACACTTCACACACACACACACACACACACACACACTCACACTCACACATAGACGCTCACACACACACACACACACACACACTCACACTCACACATAGACACTCACACACACTCACACTCACACACACACACACACACACACACTCACACTCACACATAGACACTCACACACACACACACTCACACTCACACACTCACACTTCACACACACACACACACACACACACACTCAGATCACAGCCCGGTACCACGAGCTGCTGCTGCACCTCATGGTAACACACACACACACACACACACACACACACACACACACACACACACACACACACACACACACACAACCACACTCACACTCACACATAGACACTCACACACACACACACACTCACACTCACACTCACACACTCACACTTCACACACACACACACACACACACACACACACACAGACACACACACTCACACATAGACACTCACACACACACACTCACACTCACACTCACACACACACTCACACTCACACACGCACACACACACACACACACACACACACACACTCACACATAGACACTCACACACACACCACTCACACTCACACTCACACTCACACACTCACACTCACACTTCACACACACACACACACACACACACACACACACACACACACACACACACACACACACACACAAACACACACACTCACACACTCACACACTCACACACACACACACACACACTTCACACACACAGAGTCATGCACACCTGTAGATGTGATGTATAGGAGCTGCAAGGATCCCAGTTCAGGTCTGGGTTGGCAGAGCCCCCTGTGTGTAGTTTGTTGTGTGTAGTGTGTAACTCTGTTGTGTCCTCCTGGTTCTTCAGGATCTGATCAAGCAGCTGACGGAGGAGGTGCTGCTGATGGAGGAGGCTCAGAGTGTCTCCATCAGCTTCTCAGAGTGGCTCAGAGCGGCTCAGAGTAACTTCAGCTCCTCCTGCAGCCTGGAGGCTGTGGACCGCTCTGCCATGGAGAGGAAGATGAAGAGGCTGGAGGTGAGTACCAGTTTAATGACCAGTTTAATAACCAGTTTAATAACCAGTGGTTAACCAACCACAGGCTGCTCTGCAGACCAGTTCATATCACCTCACCTCCAACACTCTGGACCCCTTAAACAGATCAGTAAAGAAACTATAAAACTGTTACCAAAACTAGTTTAAAATGTCTATCAACACTTGAAAAATAACTAACTAGCTAACTAACCAGCTGACTGACTGACTGACTGACTAACTAACTAACCAGCTAACTAACTGACTGACTGACTGACTAACTAACCAGCTAACTAACTGACTGACTGACTGACTAACTAACTAACTAACTAACTGACTAACTAACCAGCTGACTGACTGAACTGACTGACTGACTAACTAACTGACTAACTGACTGACTGACTGACTAACTAACTACTGACTAACTGACTGACTGACTGACTAACTACTAACTAACTAACTAACCAGCTGACTAACTGACTGACTGACTGACTAACTAACTAACTAACTAACTAACTGACTAACTGACTGACTGACTAACTAACTAACTAACTAACCAGCTGACTAACTGACTGACTGACTAACTAACTAACTAACCAGCTAACTAACTGACTGACTGACTGACTAACTAACTAACTAACTGACTAACTAACCAGCTGACTGACTGACTGACTGACTGACTAACTAACTGACTAACTGACTGACTGACTGACTAACTAACTGACTAACTGACTGACTGACTGACTAACTAACTAACTAACCAGCTAACTAACTGACTGACTGACTGACTAACTGACTGACTAACAAACTAACTAACTAACAAACTAACTAACTGACCGACCGACCGACCAACCAACTAGCCAATTAGGCAATTTTGTCCCCTGAGAAATCAGTTTTGACTTCAATGTTTGTAATTGTATATCTTAAAACTAACCAAATTAATAAATGGCTAGCTTGTGTGTTAGTTGACAAACTGGCCATTTAGCCAACAAAGTAGCCAGCTTACTAACCAACTAACTAACTAGCCAGAACATTTACTAACAAACTAGCTAACTAATTGGCTAATGTTGTCCCTAACTCTGATGAATCATTTCTTTTCTTCGTTATGTGTAAAGGTGAAGTTGGTTGCATTAAAAGGTCCTAAGATGCATTAACCTGCAGGAGCTCTGAAACGTTGCTAAGCTGTACCGTGTGTTATCAGTGCAAACCCAGCATTACTATCAGCCTGTTAGTCATCTATTTCATTTTGATATCTTACCCCCCAGACCCTGCAGGCGGACTGTGAGCAGGGCCTCTCTCTGATGAAGACCCTCAGGGAGAAGACTCAGCGGGCGCTGGGCTTCCTGGAGGAGGAGGAGGCTGGCAGGCTGCAGGAGGAGGTGGAGGAGGGCCTGCTGCAGATGGAGCAGCTGATGGAGGCTCTGAGGGTTCAGCACACCTCCACGGAGAAATGCATCGCTCTCTCCAAAGACTTCTCTGACAAATACAGGTCCCAGAACCAGTGGCTGAGCGAGACCAGGACCCTGCTGGCCTCCAGCGTGGAGCCCAAGGCCGAGCTGTACCAGAAGAAGGCTCAACTGGCCAAATCAAGGTGAGGAAACATCTTTATTTATTATATTAAACTCTGGTGTCTGTACCAGAAGAAGCTCAGTTAGCAAAATGCAAACTGAGGAAGGGAGGAACTACTTTAAAATGTTTGTTTCTGATATTATTATTGTTGTTGTTGTTGTTGTTGTTGTGCAGACGATCCTGCAGACGGTGCAGTCTCATGACTCTGCTCTGAGGTCAGTTCTGGAGAAGGAGAGGTTCTGCTGGACTCTGTGCACGACCCGTCCATCAGAGACAACCTGAGGACGCTGCAGGAGGACTACCTGCTGCTCTGTGACGCTGCTCAGGTACATATAACACCTGTTAGATAATAACCTGAGGACGCTGCTCAGGTACATATAACACCTGCTAGATGATAACCTGAGGACGCTGCTCAGGTACATATAACACCTGTTAGATGATAACCTGAGGACGCTGCTCAGGTACATATAACACCTGTTAGATGATAACCTGAGGACGCTGCTCAGGTACATATAACACCTGTTAGATGATAACCTGAGGACGCTGCTCAGGTACATATAACACCTGTTAGATGATAACCTGAGGACGCTGCTCAGGTACATATAACACCTGTTTAGATGATAACCTGAGGACGCTGCTCAGTACATATAACACCTGTTAGATAATAACATGAGGACGCTGCAGGAGGACTACCTGTTCCTCTGTGACGCTGCTCAGGTACATATAACACCTGTTAGATGATAACATGAGGACGCTGCAGGAGGACTACCTGCTGCTCTGTGACGCTGCTCAGGTACATATAACACCTGTTAGATGATAACATGAGGACGCTGCTCAGGTACATATAACACCTGTTAGATAATAACATGAGGACGCTGCTCAGGTACATATAACACCTGTTAGATGATAACCTGAGGACGCTGCTCAGGTACATATAACACCTGTTAGATGATAACATGAGGACGCTGCAGGAGGACTACCTGCTGCTCTGTGACGCTGCTCAGGTACATATAACACCTGTTAGATGATAACATGAGGACGCTGCTCAGGTACATATAACACCTGTTAGATAATAACATGAGGACGCTGCTCAGGTACATATAACACCTGTTAGATGATAACATGAGGACGCTGCTCAGGTACATATAACACCTGTTAGATGATAACATGAGGACGCTGCTCAGGTACATATAACACCTGTTAGATAATAACATGAGGACGCTGCTCAGGTACATATAACACCTGTTAGATGATAACCTGAGGACGCTGCTCAGGTACATATAACACCTGTTAGATGATAACATGAGGACGCTGCAGGAGGACTACCTGCTGCTCTGTGACGCTGCTCAGGTACATATAAACACCTGTTAGATGATAACATGAGGACGCTGCTCAGGTACATATAACACCTGTTAGATAATAACATGAGGACGCTGCTCAGGTACATATAACACCTGTTAGATAATAACCTGAGGACGCTGCTCAGGTTATTATAACATGCTAGATGATAACCTGAGGACGCTGCTCAGGTACATATAACATGTTAGATGATAACCTGAGGACGCTGCTCAGGTACATATAACATGCTAGATGATAACCTGAGACGCTGCTCAGGTACATATAACATGTTAGATGATAACCTGAGGACGCTGCTCAGGTACATATAACACTGCTAGATGATAACCTGAGGACGCTGCTCAGGTACATATAACACCTGTTAGATGATAACCTGAGGACGCTGCTCAGGTAATATAACATGTTAGATGATAACCTGAGGACGCTGCTCAGGTACATATAACACCTGTTAGATGATAACCTGAGGACGCTGCTCAGGTACATATAACACCTGCTAGATGATAACCTGAGGACGCTGCTCAGGTACATATAACATGTTAGATGATAACCTGAGGACGCTGCTCAGGTACATATAACACCTGCTAGATGATAACCTGAGGACGCTGCTCAGGTACATATAACATGCTAGATGATAACCTGAGGACGCTGCTCAGGTACATATAACACCTGTTAGATGATAACCTGAGGACGCTGCTCAGGTTATTATAACATGTTAGATGATAACCTGAGGACGCTGCTCAGGTACATATAACACCTGTTAGATGATAACCTGAGGACGCGGCTCAGGTACATATAACACCTGCTAGATGATAACCTGAGGACGCTGCTCAGGTACATATAACATGCTAGATGATAACCTGAGGACGCTGCTCAGGTACATATAACACCTGCTAGATGATAACCTGAGGACGCTGCTCAGGTACATATAACACCTGTTAGATGATAACCTGAGGACGCTGCTCAGGTACATATAACACCTGTTAGATGATAACCTGAGGACGCTGCTCAGGTACATATAACACCTGTTAGATGATAACCTGAGGACGCTGCTCAGGTACATATAACATGTTAGATGATAACCTGAGGACGCTGCTCAGGTACATAACACCTGCTAGATGATAACCTGAGGACGCTGCTCAGGTACATATAACACCTGTTAGATGATAACCTGAGGACGCTGCTCAGGTACATATAACACCTGCTAGATGATAACCTGAGGACGCTGCTCAGGTACATATAACATGTTAGATGATAACCTGAGGACTGCTCAGGTACATATAAACCTGTTAGATGATAACCTGAGGACGCTGCTCAGGTACATATAACACCTGCTAGATGATAACCTGAGGACGCTGCTCAGGTACATATAACATGTTAGATGATAACCTGAGGACGCTGCTCAGGTACATATAACATGTTAGATGATAACATGAGGACGCTGCTCAGGTACATATAACATGCTAGATGATAACCTGAGGACGCTGCTCAGGTACATATAACATGCTAGATGATAACCTGAGGACGCTGCTCAGGTACATATAACACCTGCTAGATGATAACCTGAGGACGCTGCTCAGGTACATATAACACCTGTTAGATGATAACCTGAGGACGCTGCTCAGGTTATTATAACAGTTAGATGATAACCTGAGGACGCTGCTCAGGTACATATAACACCTGTTAGATGATAACCTGAGGACGCTGCTCAGGTACATATAACATGCTAGATGATACCTGAGGACGCTGCCAGGTACATATAACACCTGCTAGATGATAACATGAGGACGCTGCTCAGGTACATATAACACCTGCTAGATGATAACCTGAGGACGCTGCTCAGGTACATATAACACCTGTTAGATGATAACCTGAGGACGCTGCTCAGGTACATATAACACCTGTTAGATGATAACCTGAGGACGCTGCTCAGGTACATATAACACCTGTTAGATGATAACCTGAGGACGCTGCTCAGTACATATAACATGTTAGATGATAACCTGAGGACGCTGCTCAGGTACATATAACACCTGCTAGATGATAACCTGAGGACGCTGCTCAGGTACATATAACACCTGTTAGATGATAACCTGAGGACGCTGCTCAGGTACATATAACACCTGCTAGATGATAACCTGAGGACGCTGCTCAGGTACATATAACATTTAGATGATAACCTGAGGACGCTGCTCAGGTACTATAACACCTGTTAGATGATAACCTGAGGACGCTGCTCAGGTACATATAACACCTGCTAGATGATAACCTGAGGACGCTGCTCAGGTACATATAACATGTTAGATGATAACCTGAGGACGCTGCTCAGGTACATATAACATGTTAGATGATAACATGAGGACGCTGCTCAGGTACATATAACATGCTAGATGATAACCTGAGGACGCTGCTCAGGTACATATAACACCTGTTAGATGATAACCTGAGGACGCTGCTCAGGTTATTATAACATGTTAGATGATAACCTGAGGACGCTGCTCAGGTACATATAACACCTGTTAGATGATAACCTGAGGACGCTGCTCAGGTACATATAACATCTGCTAGATGATAACCTGAGGACGCTGCTCAGGTACATATAACACCTGCTAGATGATAACATGAGGACGCTGCTCAGGTACATATAACACCTGCTAGATGATAACCTGAGGACGCTGCTCAGGTACATATAACACCTGTTAGATGATAACCTGAGGACGCTGCTCAGGTACATATAACACCTGTTAGATGATAACCTGAGGACGCTGCTCAGGTAAAAACACACTGTACCATGATTAATCTAAAGTGACATTTATCGTTTTAGAGAGGAATCAATGTCTTTATCTTACATTTATGTTGGTTTTGTGTTTTCTTTTTCCATTTAAATCTCAGAGAAAAATAATGAATTGTACATTTATCATTTTTAATTCACAAATAGTTTTTCAAACAAGTTTTTCTTTTCCTAAATGTTTGACTTTATAATCTCAGAGTTTTTGTTCTTATTTTCCCATTTTTATCTCGTAACATTCACATTTTTTATTTTAAATGAAAAACGTTATAATCTCAGAGAATACTTCCATTTTTTCTGATATTAGTGAGTTTTTCTCACAGATTTGTGATTTTCTCAGAAAATATTCAATTTTCCCACATTTTTAAGATTTTTGACAATATTTAAAATGTTTCTTCAGGGAATATGTTATTTTAAACTAACTATCTAATATTAATTCTTAAAGATATATAATATTTATAACTTCAGGGAATATGTTATTTTTTTCTTGTCAATGAAATGTACCTTTTTAATCCTTTTACCTTTTTCTTCTTTTGCATTTTAAATATATGACTCTTCCTCACAGATTTATAATTTTAAAACCTCCAGGAGTATTTGTGAGTAGATGAGTGTTGACATGTTTTGTGTGTGTGTGTGTGTGTTCAGACGCAGGTGCAGGTGCTGGTGGAGTGGTGAAGGAGCACGAGGAGTACAACACCGAGCTGCAGGAGGTGGAGAAGTGGCTGCTGCAGATGTCCAGCAGGCTGGTGTCCTGTGACTCCTCGTGGCAGAGCGGAGGCATGGAGGCCGCCACGCAGCAGCTGGCACGACACAAGGTCCTGAAACAGAGATATATATATATACCTACGTGTTGGGAAAATCCTGAATGTCCTCTTCCAGTATGAGAGTAACATGATAACAAAGGTATCCCAACTGTAGCTGTGAACATGACAGGATGTCTGATTACCTAGAAGAGCATCAGGACTGTTTGAGGCATATGATAGCTATGTGATTAACATGATGATTCAGCCTCTATGGAGAGAGACAGATGACAAGCATGATCATTTCTGACGTGGAGCTGATCTGAAGTAAACATTGAATACTGCTTTCTATTCCTCCATCTTGTGACTGTGTAACTCCCTCTCTTGGATATCAGCATGTGAAGGACACTGTTCAGGAACTAGTTGATGCTCTGTATGTGATGACTACTTCCATTCTGGAGAGGATCAGAAACACATGGATCCTGAGATTGAAGCTCAAGCCGGGGACCAGTGAGAGTTTCCTAACACTACAGAAGTGTATTAATATGCTCTGTGTTTTTAACCCCGACTATTGTCTTGCAGGCGATCATGGAGGAGATCTCCGGCTTGAGGAGCGTCTGCGCAGTCTGCAGCAGAAAGCAGACGCTCTGCTGAGCAGCTGCTCAGAGCAGGTCCAGAGTAAGATCCTGCAGCAGGTGCAGTCTCACCTGCAGGGAGCCAGAGACAGCTACAGCGCCATCTGCAGCACCGCTCAGCGCGTAAGAAACACTATACAACCCTTATACTTTTACTAACGTTCAAAACATAAAAAGCCAGGAAGGTTGGGGTCCTTTTCTTAGTTAAAACTTCCAAAGAACATGATAAATTTACACAAAAAATCAAATATTCTCATAGACTTTAACCTCATAATTTCTACTAACATTAATCTTAGATATATAGTTTATTAAAGGATAAAAATAAAATAATAGCTTCATAATCTCAGAAAGTTAAGAGTAAATCTACTCCCTACAATCCTTATTTGATTATAACCTCCCTCACTGTCTTTGAATTGTATATATTTGTGTATCTTATACTGCCCTAACATGCCTCTCCATTGGATGATAATATAAAGCTAAAGAAAGGTGTGTGTTGTGGTGCAGGTGTACCAGAGTCTGGACCGGGAGCTGCAGAAGCACGTCAGCCACCAGGACACGCTGCAGCAGAGCCAGGCCTGGCTGAGAGCCGTCCAGGAGGAGGAGCTGCAGCTGCACCCCCCCACCGGCCTGCAGGGGGCGCTGAAGCAGGTGAAGCAGTACCGGGCTCTGCAGCAGCAGGCGAGCACCTACCTGGACCTGGTGTGCTCAGAGTGTGACCTCTCTGATGAGGCTGTGAGGATCACCGCTGCTCAGGTGCAGCAGCTCAAACTCACGGTCAGTACACAACCACTTTATTATCCTTAATCTCTTATTATCATATCTTTATCGAACAGGGGCCGTGCATAGAAATCCATGAATCTGAGAAAGAGAAGAGATGCTAAAAGATAGAAAAGCGTATTTCCATCTGCAGACAGGAACACACATAACAATCAGCACACATGAATACATTTCAGAATGCCTATCAATCAATCAATCAATCAATCAATCAATCAATCAATCAATCAATCAATCAATCAATCAATCAATGTTTATTTATATAGCCCAATATCACACCATGACAACACATCAAATACAGATTCATTAAATATACAACACACACCAACACACACCAGCACACACCAACACACACCAACACACACCAGCACACACCAGCACACACCAGCACACCACCACACACCACACCACCAACACACACCATCACACACACACCCACCACACACACAACACACACCAGCACACACCAACACACACCAGCACACACCGCACACCAGCACACACCAGCACACACCAGCACAAACCAGCACACACCAGCACACACCAGCACACACCAACACACACCAGCACACACCAACACACACCAGCACACACCAGCACACACCAACACACACCAGCACACACCAACACACACCAGCACACACCAACACACACCAGCACACACCAGCACACACCAGCACACACCAACACACACACAGCACACACCAACACACACCAGCACCACCCACACACCACACACACCACACACACCAACACCCAACCATCACACACACACCCAACACACACCAACACACACCAGCACACACCAACACACACCAGCACACACCAGCACACACCAACACACACCAGCACACACCAGCACACACCAACACACACCAGCACACACCAACACACACCAACACACACCAGCACACACCAACACACACCAACCACACCAACACACACAGCCACACCAACACACCCAACACACACACACACACCAACACACACACACACCAGCACACACACACCACCCAGCACACACACACACCAGCACACACCAGCACACACCAACACACACCAGCACACACACACCAGCACACACCAACACACACCAGCACACACCAGCACACACCAACACACACCAACACACCAACACACACCAACACACACCAGCAACATCAGCACACACCAACACACACCAGCATACACCAACACACACACCAACACACACCAGCACACCACAGCACACCCCAACACACACCAACACACACCGCACACACACACACCAGCACACCAACACACCACCACACACCAACACACACCAGCACACCCAGCACACACCACACACACCAACACACACCAACACACACCACACACACCAGCACACACCACACACACCAACACACACCAACACACACAACCACACCAGCACACACCAACACACACCAACACACACCACACACACCAACACACACCAACACACACCACACACACCAACACACCCCACACACCAGCACACACCAACACACACCAACACACCAACACACCCAGCACACACCACACACACCAACACACACCACCACAACCACACACCAGCACACACCAACACACCCAGCACACACCAACACACACCAGCCACACCAACACACACCAACACACAACACACACCAGCACACACCAGCACACACCAACACACACCAACACACCAGCACCACACACACACCAACACACACCACACACAACCAACACCACCACCACACCAACACACACCAACACACACACAGCACACACCAACACACACCAACACACACCAACACACACCAGCAACACCAACACACACAACACACACCAGCACACACCAACACACACCAACACACACCCACACACCAACACACACCAACACACACCAGCACACACCAACACACACCACACACACCAGCACACACCAGCACACACCAACACACACCAGCACACACCAACACACACCAACACACACCAGCACACACACACCAGCACACACCAGCACCACCAACACACCCAACACACACCAACACACACCAGCACACACCAGCACACACCAACACACACCAACACACACCAACACACACCAGCACACACCAGCACACACCAACACACACACACACACACCACACACACCAGCACACACCAACACACACCACACACCCAGCACACACCAACACACACCAACACACACACACACACCACACACACCAACACCACCAACACACCAGCACACACCAGCACACACCAGCACACACCATCACACACCAACACACACCATCACACACCACCACACACCAGCACACACCACCACACCACACACACCAACACACACCAGCACACACACACACCAGCACACACAACACACCCAACACACACCAACACACACCAGCACCACCAACACACACCAACACACACCAGCACACACAGCACACACCCACACACCAGCACACACCAACACACACCACCACACCAGCACACACCAACACACACCAACACACACGCCAGCACACACCAACACACACAACAACACACACACACACCAACACACACCAACACACACCAACACACACCAACACACACCAGCACACACCAACACACCCACACACACCAACACACCAACACACACCAGCACACACCAACACACACCAGCACACACCAGCACACACCAACACACACCAGCACACACCAGCACACACCAACACACACCAGCACACACCAACACACACCAACACACACCAGCACACACCAACACACACCAACACACACCAGCACACACCAGGTTTCTGTTTGACAATTTTGTGTTGGCCAAGTTCATAAAACCCAATCGAAAATCATTTAAATTCCAGGTTTGAATGCGAACAAATATGCACAAACAGAAGGGGTTTTTGTACTTTTGCAAAGCACTGTATATCCTCATGAGTGGTAGAGTGTGAGCTCCAGTCCAGTTCTTTAAACGTAAGAGTGTGTCCTCCTGCAGATCGAGGACGGATGTCCCGCTCCCAGGCACTGTGGGAGGGCTGGAGGGAGGTGAAGGAGCAGAAGCATGGAGCTCGGCGCTCTGTTTGTGGACACGGAGCAGCAGCTGCTCAGCCTCTCCAGGAGACCTGCGAGCTCGAGGAGAAGATCGCCCACAACATGCTGTCAGCAGGCCAAGGTAACACCAAGAGGGTCAAAATAGGATTATATATATAAATCTGTGAAGAACCAGCACCTTATCTGGTGGAGAGGTTTGTGTGCCCCGAGGAACCTGTGCTGTATGGAGCCTTGTGTTCCTGGCAAATTGGTCTCAGGCAAGGGGCCAGACTAAGATAGGTTTCAAAGACCTCATGAAAGACAACATAAGAAGTGAGGATACCCGGCCCGGAGGAAGCCTGAGTCCTCTTCTTCGGAGCCAGGCCCAGAAGGAGGACTCGTGGGCACCTCCGCTTCGTCCCGATGTATTTTTGCATATATATTTTGATTTACCTTGGATTAATATTTGGATGTATTCTAAACATGTGTTTCAGAATTATTTTCGTTATATTTAAGATGTATTTGGGGTAACCATGCAGTATACGTGTTGTCCTACAGGAGTGCAGCCAGCAGCTTCAGAGTAAGCAGAGCGTCCTGACCAGATGAAGGAGACGTGAAGAGACTGACGGAGGGACAGGAGACGGTGAAGAGACTGACGGAGGGACAGGAGACAGATAGCAGACTGACGGAGGGACAGGAGACAGTGAAGGGACTGACGGAGGGACAGGAGACAGTGAAGACCCTGACGGAGGGACAGGAGTCTCCAGAACTGGCAGAGCTGGAGCGTCTGCGTCTGCGCTGGCTGGATCTGCGCAGCCAGGCCCAGCAGCTGCAGGTCCAGAGGGAGGAGATCTGCAGCGAGCCGCAGAGTATCATCTCTGCATCTCTGCTGTGGAGACGCTGTTCGAACAGGTCTCCCGAGACTGGGACAACCTAGCCAGGTGAGTCTGAGATCCTGCAGGAACCTTAGCTTCAAATTAAGATAAGATAAGATAAGGCAAGGCAAGGCAAGTGTATTTATATAGCACCTTTCAACACAAGGCAATTCAAAGTGCTTTACAGAAAGGAAAAACATTAAGAGCATTAAGAAACATATTATAAAATGGCCTTTAAAAACACTAATTTAAAGGCAAAGATAATAAAACATGAATAACAAAGGTACAGGAGGAAAGAGGGTCTTTATTTCCATGTGTGTGTCCAGGACGGATGCAGAGAGCTCCTCTCAGCACCTGGAGGCCCTGCGGAGGCTGGCGGTGACCCTGGAGGAGCAGAAGGGAACCCTGGAGGCCCTGAAGGAGCAGAAGCAGAAGGTGGTGCAGCAGCTGAACCTGGACGATAAGGAGCTGGTGAAGGAGCAGATCAGCCACTTCGAGCAGCGCTGGGCTCAGATGCAGAGCCTGATCCAGAGGAAGATCCAGGACTCCGTGCTGACGCTGGAGGAGATGGGCCAGGTGGAGGCCCGGCTCAGGGAGGCGCGTGATTGGGCAGAGGAGCAGCAGCCTGCCCTATCAGAGGCCATGAAGATGAGCCCGCCCCCGGAGCTGGCGCAGAGCTTCCTGTTCGATCACCTGAGCGTCTGCAGTGAACTGGAGGCCAAACAGTTGATCCTGGATCAGGCCACGGCAGATTCTGACCGGGTTCTGGCCCGCCTCGGACTCAGAGAGCGGCAACGCCTCCAACAGCTGATCAGCTCCACCCAGGCCGAGGTGGAGAACCTGAGCGTGAAGGTGAGGAGGACAGTTGCTGCTTTAGGAGGAAGCCTCTGTGGAGGGAAGCAGGGAGATGCTACCTTCAGGGTCCAACAGAAACACCACATCCTGCAGCTCTGCATGCAGTGATGTGACATCAGCAGTAAAGCAGAATGTATATTTCACGGTTGTCTAATAAATGTCTCTGTGTGTTGCAGGTGGTGCAGCGCAGGAAGCACCTGAGCAAGGCGTTCACAGAGCGGAGTCAGTTCCTGATGGCGGTGGGGCAGTCGATCTCCTGGGTTCAGCAGAACGAGAAGAAGGCTCAGGCTGAGGAACACGTTGCTCTGTTACCTGAAGACCTGTCCAAACAGGTGAGGACCTGCAGGAACATCCAGAGCAGCCTGAAGGCCTACCAGAGCGAGCTGACCTCCCTGTGGGCGCAGGGCCGAGACCTCATGAGGGGCGCCAGCGACGAGGAGAGGAACGAGATCCTCTCCAAGCTGCAGGAGCTCCAGAACATATTCGACAAAACGCTGCACCGCTGTGGACAGAAGCTGCAGGAGCTGGAGAAGGTTCTGGTCTCAAGGAAGTACTTCAAGTCCGACCTGGAGAGGATCTGCGTGTGGATCAAACAGGCCGACATCATCACCTTCCCTGAGATCAACCTGATGGTGGGAGACGGCGAGCTGGAAGCGCAGCTGGTGAAGTACGAGCAGATCGTGGAGCAGGCGATGTTGAACGAGAACTTGTTGCTGATCGTGGAGCGCGCCGGGCAGGAGATCCTCCCGAGTCTCAACGAGCTGGACCACTGCTACCTGGACGAGAAGCTGAACACGCTGCCGCAGCAGTACAACAGCATCCTCGCGCTCGCCAGGGAGAAGCAGGAGAAGATCCAGCAGGCCATCCTCACCCGCAACGAGTACACCTCCTTCATAGACGTGACCCACAAGGCCCTGCAGGAGCTGGAGGAGCAGTTCAGCAGCCTGGGGAAGCAGCCGGTGGGTCTGCAGACGGAGGAGGTGGAGAGTCTGCAAAGAGACTACAGATCCCTGCAGAGCGATTTGATCCGTCTGGGACTCGCCGTCAGTGAGCTGAACCAGAAGAAGGAGGGCTTCAGGAGCACCGGGCAGCCCTGGCGCCCCGAGGAGATGACCACGCTGGTGAGTCTGTACAATGGACTGAAGAGGCTGGTGGAGCAGAAGGTGGAGCACCTGGACGAGACGCTGGAGTCCTTCGAGGACCACAAAGCCATGGCCCTGCAGTGGACTCGCAGCTGAAGGCCACCAAGGAGCAGCTGGTGAAAGTGAACGAGGAGACTCAGTCAGCGGAGGAGAGGCTGAAGAACTACCACACTCTGGCCGGGAGTTTGCAAAGCGCTAACTCTCATTTGTCACGTTTGATGGAGCAGATGGACACTCTGGCTCCTCGGTGGAGCAGGAGCACAGGATGCCTCCAAGGAGCAGGTGGTGCTGTGGCAGGAGGAGCTGAGGTCCCTGCAGGCGGCTGTAGGAGATCTGATCGAAGAGTGTGAGACACGCTTTGTGCAGAGCAAAGACTTTGAGACGGAGATGGAGCGGACGCTGGAGTGGCTTCAGAGGGTCAGGGATGAGCTGGACTGCGCTGTGATCGTGGATGTGAGGGTGGAGAAGGTGCAGGAGGAGATCCGGAAGCAGCAGATCATGCAGGAGGAGGTGCAGTCGAGGCTGAGGATCGTGGCAGCACTCAGCAGCCGGGAGAAACAGACGTATATCGGAGCCAACGAGCTGGTGCCCGGACACGTGGACAACAGTCTGCAGGAGATGGCCAAACTGCAGGCGGACGTACAGAAGGCTCTGAGCTCCAAGCAGGTGAGAGGGGGAGGCACGTTCAGTCAAGATTCAGAAACAATTTCAAAACTCTGAGAAAAAAGTCAAAACCACTTCAGGATCAGTGTGCAAAAAAGCACACGTCCCACCGTCCGGGACGTGTGCTTTACAATATCGGACAAGTAGATCTTTCAATTGACTTGTCCGATGGACAAGTGACGTTTTTCGCCCTCATTTATTGACAAATGATTGATAACTTCAGTTTACAAAAGGCAGAACTCATTCGCAAATTGTCCGTGTCCGCCATTGTTGTGGTTTTGCTTGTCGATTCCTAAGGAAATGCATCTCGCCGCTTTCTGTACTGTTAGACGGGGCGGGGCGGGGCGTGTAGCACAGGGGCAGGGTTGGGAAGCAAAACTCGGTTCCGAGTAAGAACAAATAACAATTGTCCGGTACCGGGATTAATAAGAGTTGTGAGGACATGAGTCCGAGCCCCGCAGCTTTCTCTCTCTCTCTCTCTCTCTCTCTCTCTCTCTCTCTCTCTCTCTCTCTCTCTCTCTCTCTCTCTCTCTCTCTCTCTCTCTCTCTCTCTCTCTCTCTCTCTCTCTCTCTCTCTCTCTCTCTCTCTCTCTCTCCACACAGCGGATCCGCTGCCCGTTTAACAGCCTCATCTTAGTCAAACTTTCTTATGTTCTTTCTCTAACACGTAATGAAGGTTATTGAGCGTTTTAGCTCCTGTGTTGTTAATATTGACCGCCATCTCCTTTATGAAGTAAAGCAGCCTCCCTGTCTGTGTCCTCGCGCTGTCCTCACATCCCCGGACCCCCAGACTCCGAGGAGCACAGGGATGTCAGTATGGTTTATGAAGCAGGTTATAGAAAGTACATTATTGAAATGAAAATACTATTTATTTACTTTTCCAAACAGTGAGCAGCTGGGCAGCTGCAGCATGTGTTGCAGGACATGTGTTGGACACAGACTGTGTGGTTGGACTCTGTCTCACAGGCAGGTTGCAGTGTAACATCAGAGGAGACTGGGCCAGTTGTACATTCTGAAACTGCACCACTTAGAACTAACTAAACAATATTTTTATATAATTGTATTCAATAACCGTAACTAAATGAAACAGTATGAAGTGATTTGTAGATATGAATACAGATTTGACTTAATGTTTTCATAAATATATGTTTCTCCCAGTTTGTCATGGGACTTATTTTTACCCTCTCAAAGAACCGGAATCGAGAACCGAAAAGAACCGGAATCGAAAAGCAGAACCGGAATCGTTAAAATCCAAACGATACCCAACCCTATGTGTGATGCAGTAAAATCTTACCGCTCACTTACGTTAGCGGTGTCGTAGAAACCGTGGGAAAATGTAAAATACGATGCCGATCGATTTTTCACTTGTCCAAACTCACTTGTCCATGGACAAGTACTCTCTAAAAACGTTTTCTTACACTGAGGATGCTTAGATATTATAGATATATGATAATGTTTCTGTATAGATCACCCTGGAGGAGGCTCTGGGTCTCTGTCAGCAGTACCACTTCAGGATGCAGGCGGCCTGTGAGTGGCTGGAAGACGCCGTGTCCTTCCTGCAGGAGGCGGGGCTCGGCGTGGACGTGGAAAACTACGAGGAGTGTCTCCGTCAGCAGGAGGACATCATGAACACGGAGCAGGAGTTCCTCCTCCACCTTCAGGAGCTCCAGAGCCTCCTTCCCCCCCTGCAGAGCCTCGTGAACCCCACCGCCCGCGAGCAGCTGCTCCTCAGCCTGGAGTCGGCCCGGCAGAGAGGGGGCGAGGTCCGGGACCAGCTGCAGTGTCACCAGGACGTCCTGCAGAGGTACAAATAAACACTTGTTATTTTATTATTAAAAGTGTTATTCATCTTTTTCTCAGGATTTCCTTTTTTTGTTGAATTTTTGATATATTTTATATAATTTCTTATTTTTCTAAGAATTTATTTTTTCTGAGAATTTCTTTATTTAAAAAAAGAATTTCAACATTTTTTCAGAATTCTTGTAAAAATACAATTAAATCCTTTGTGAAACAATCCAGAATATAAGAAGATAAAAATCTATTTTCCTACATGAATCTATTTTTACTTCACCCGGAGAGCACATGTTAAATGCAGAAAGTGATAGTTAGTTAATAAGATAGTAAATCATGTTTAATGTGTTTCTCCTCAGCTGTGTGTGTCAGTGGAAGTCGTACCAAGAGGCTCGGCAGACGGTCATCGAGCTGATGAACGAGGCGGAGAAGAAGCTGACGGAGTTTTCCACCGCCAAGGCAGCGACCAGCGAGGAGGCCGAGGAGAAGCTGTGCAAACACCGGGTAGGGAGGGGTGTGGTGCAGTGGGTTGTGCGTTGGTGTTCGGATCAGGGGGTCACAGGTTCAAACCCCACTGCAGTCAGCATGTCGTTGTGTCCCTGAGACACTTCACCCCAAATTGCTCCTGTGGGGATTGTCCACAGTATTGAGTATGTAGTCGCTTTGGATAAAAGCGTCTAACAAGTGACATGTGATGTAATGTAATGTAAACACAGGAATAATACAAGGCAAAATTCAGAAAGTCAAAATTATGAGAAAATTTTGTGCTGCAGTCGCTGGTGAACAGAGGAATAATAAATAATGTTCTTTTATGAATGCACTGTGTTCGTTACCTCTCTGTTTGTGCTGCAGTCGCTGGTGAACAGAGGAATAATACAAGTCTAAATACAGGACAGGAATAATAAATAAGGTTCTTTTATGAATGCACAGTGTTGATTACCTCTCTGTGCTTTAGTCTCTGGTGTCGCTGGTGAACGGCTTCCAGGAGAAGCTGCGCCTCCTGGAGGAGCAGGCGTCTCAGCTGGAGCTGGTGGGCAGCGACGCCTCGAAGGCCACCATCAGCCGCTCGATGACCACCGTGTGGCAGCGCTGGACCCCCTGAGGAGCGTGGCCCGGGGCCGAGAGACGGTGCTGGAGGACACCCGCAGGACTGGAGGACCTTCAGGGAGAAGGTAACACCACTCATGTGACTCTTTTATTAAAACACACTATTCTTACCTTTCCTAATGTTTCTTAGTTCAGATTTATTTCTTCTTTTTTGAAAAGTTGTCAAAATTCAGATTTTTTAAATAAATAAAAATTCTGAAATAAATGAAATTCTTCAAAAAATGAAATTCTTCAAAAAATGAAATTCTTCAAAAAAGTTAAAAATTCTGAAAATAAGTCAAAAATCTGAGAAAAACAAAGAAAATTGTTCGAAAAGTAGAAAATTATAAAAGAAAAGCCAAAATGATTAGAAAAAGTCAACATCCTGAAATTTTTTTAATTCTTAGAAAGAAAATAAATTCTGAGAAAAAAATTGAAATTCTGAGAAAAAAGTCAAAATGTCTCAGATCTTCTATAATCTTATTCACAGATGTTGAAGGTGCGGGGGTTCGGATGAGGAGCTGTAGAACTGGTTCCCTGACTCTGATCTTATTCTTATTCACAGATGTTGAAGGTGCGGGGCGTGTGCGAGGAACTGCAGAACCGCTTCCCTGACTCTGCGGTGGAGAAGGCCTCCAAAGTGTCTCTGCAGGCTCTCCAGGAGCAGCAGGAGCTTCTGGTGCAGGACCTGGAGAGAGAGCTGTCCTCTCTCACTCTGGTGAGGCAGTACGCCCTCAGCCTGCTGCACGACGTGGAAGTTCCCTCGCCCACCACGGAGCAGGAGGAGCTGCCCTCGCTCAAGGAGATCTGGGCGGTGCAGGAGCGCATGGAGAGGTGGGGACGAGGGATTGGTCAACTGCTAAGAAAGTCAACATTCAGAAAGAAAGTCGATATTCAGAAAGAAAGTCAAATTCAGAAATAAATGTCAAAATTCAGAAAAAATGCAATTCTGAGAAAAAAGTCAAAATGTGGAATAAATCTAATTTCAGAAAAAAAAAGTCAAAATGTATTTGGAAAAAAAGTCAAAATTCGAGAGAAATTCTGCCGTCTCAGTGTGAAGCATCCTCTACTTTTAGAAGTGAAGTTATACATATGATATGTGTATTATCTCCCTCAGCCTGCTGACTCAGTCCCGTCTGAAGCTCTTTCTACTATATGAAGTTATATATTTACATGATGTATTATTCCCCGTGCAGCCTGCTGACTCAGTCCCGTCTGAAGCGCTTTCTACTATATGAAGTTATATATATTACATGATGTATTATTCCCCGTGCAGCCTGCTGACTCAGTCCCGTCTGAAGCGCTCCCAGGCCTCTCAGGAGCTGAGGGACCGCGAGGAGGTGGAGAAGGAGCTGAGCGTCGTGAAGTCCTGGATCCAAGAGAGCCGGGAGCTGCTGCTCAACCCCACACCTGATATAGAGGCTCTGCTGCAGGAGCTGGAGGTACACACACACACACACACACCACACACACCACACACCACACACACACACACACACACACAACACACACACACACACACAAAAACCACACACAAACACACACACACACAAACACACACACACACACACACACAACACACACAAACACACACCACACACACACACACACACACACACACACACAAATATATGGTTTCAAGTGCACTGCTCTTGTTGCTGCAGGAGCTGGATGACACCGTCAAAACACACACACACATATATAGATATATATAGTGTATATGTGTGAGTGTTTAAAGTTGGTTCTGCAGGTGGGCACGGGGAGGTGATGTCGTTCCGCCACAGCGTGGAGAAGCTGGCGGAGCAGCAGCAGAGTAAATACCTGGATCTGTACACCATCCTGCCCTCAGAGATCCTCCATGCAGGCAGAGGTCTCCTAGCTCTGGGGGCCATCGAGGACCAGGTACAGGTTCTCATTAGCTGCAGCATGTCTTATTCCTTATTTCATATCATGCATCAAGTCGACATTCAGACAAAATTCTTAGAAAAAAAGTCAAATATCTGAAATAAATGAAATTCTTAGAAAAAAAGTCCATATTCTGAGAAAAAGTCCAAATTCAGAAACAAATGCAATTCTTATAAAAAAAAAAGAAATCAAAGAAATTCTGAGAAAAAAGGTATTCTGAGAAAGAAGTCCAAATCAGAAACAAAATTCAGAAAAAATGCAATTCTGATATCAAAATTCTAAATTCGGTAATACAGTCGACATTTCTTAGAAAAGTCAACATTTAGGGAAAAAATTAGAACATCAAAATTCATAAACAAATGAAATTCTGAGAAAAAAGTAAAAATTCTGAAAAAAGTGAAAATTTAATTCTGAGAACAAATAAAATTCTGAGAAGAAAGTTCACATTCAGAAAAAAGTTCATATCAGAAACATTTTTTCAACATCTCTGAGAAAAAAATTCTTAGAAAGTTCAAGTATACGTTGACTCCTGCAGGAACCTGAGATTAGCAGCTGATGTACATGTGACAGTAAAGCCTGTACACTTCACAAACACAGCCTGTTAATGTTTAACTGTGTTTGTTCTCCAGGTGCTTTCGAGGGAGAGAGAGATCCAGAAGACCCGGGAGATAAAAGAGGATTTCAGCTGCAGAATCCACGACATCTCAGAGAGGCTGAAGGCTGTTTCTGCTAAACTGAAGGACAAGTCTCCAGACGTGGAGCACGCCAAGGAGGAGGTCAAGGTGGGTCAACGGGTCCTGCAGGGCTGAGAGATACTGAAGGCTCACTATCTATTGATGTGCTTTCTAACATGATGTTAGAATAAGTGAGCTGGACTCCTGCAGTTGGACTCTCTTTAAATGATGTTTAAACAGTGAATGATTCATATACATATGTTTCCTCAGAGTGTGGTGGAGGAGCTGGACTCCTGCGGGCGCTCCCTCTCTGATCTGGAATCAGCTGTTCAGGATTTCGGGCGCAGGAACCCCCTTTGGCCAAACAGCTGAGTGACAACATCAGCAAACTGTCAGAAACTCACCGTCAGACGTCAAGACTCGCCGACTGCCGGCACAACTGGATCAAAAGGTGCGTATTATTACAGTGTGTAGTGATGTCTACCTTCTTCCTCTGTGTTGTGCTTTAAAAGTCAAAATGTCTTAGAAAAAAGTCAAAATTCAGAAAAAAATGAATTCAGAAAAAATCAAAAATCCACAACTGGATCAAAAAGGTCCGTCTCTTATAATTACAACATGTAGTGATTTATACCTTCTTCCTCTGTGTTTCCTCTCCTCAGGCTGTGTGTTCCTGGACGAATACAACGAGATGCTGGATTTCATCGTACGGTGGTCGGAGAAATCCGAAGTCTGGTGAGAGCCAACATCATCTGGAACTCCTCCGTTCACCTGCAGGAGCAGATCCGCATGTACCAGGTGAGAAAAATACACATTTTACATTTTTTATAAAGTTTAATGTAATTTGTTTATTCATATTTTCTTATCTTGTCCCCCACCTCAGTCGGTGCTTCGAGAGTCCCGGGAGCTGCACGGAGACGTGGAGTCCATGGCTGAGAAGGTGTGTAACGATCAACTATTAAAATCAGCTGTGTTAATTAGAGTAGAGAATGACACCTTGGTTCATTGATGCTTCTCAGGTGGAGCTGCTGTCGGAGGTCCTTCAGGTGGAGGCTCTGAGTCAGCAGGTGTGTGATCTGAGTCGACTCAGTGAGGAGCTGCAGCAGAGCATGAGGGGCCGGCTGGAGAGCCTGCAGGACGCTGACAAGGTACACACACATTATTAACAAGGTACACACACACTTATCAATAACAAGGTACACACACACTATTATTAATAACAAGGTACACACACACTTATCAATAACAAGGTACACACACACACATTATAATAACAAGGTACACACACACTATTATTAATAACAAGGTACACACACTATTATTAATAACAAGGTACACACACATATTATTAATAACAAGGTACACACACACTTATCAATAACAAGGTACACACACACTATTATTAATAAACAAGGTACACACACACTTATCAATAACAAGGTACACACACATATTATTAATAAACAAGGTGCACACACACTTATCAATAACAAGGTACACACACACTATTATTAATAACAAGGTACACACACACTATTATTAATAACAAGGTACACACACACTTATCAATAACAAGGTACACACACACTTATTAATAACAAGGTACACACACACTATTCAATAACAAGGTACACACACACTATTATTAATAACAAGGTACACACACACTATTATTAATAACAAGGTACACACACACTATTATTAATAACAAGGTACACACACACACTATTAATAAACAAGGTACACACACACTTATCAATAACAAGGTACACACACACTATTATTAATAACAAGGTACACACACACTTATCAATAACAAGGTACACACACACTATATTAATAACAAGGTACACACACACACTATTATTAATAACAAGGTACACACACACTATTATTAATAACAAGGTACACACACACTTATCAATAACAAGGTACACACACACTATTATTAATAACAAGGTACACACACACTATTATTAATACAAGGTACACACACACTATTATTAATAACAAGGTACACACACACTATTATTAATAACAAGGTACACACACACTATTAATAATAACAAGGTACACACACATTATCAATAACAAGGTACACACACACTATTATTAATAACAAGGTACACACACACTTATCAATAACAAGGTACACACACACTATTATTAATAACAAGGTACACACACACTTATCAATAACAAGGTACACACACTATTATTAATAACAAGGTACACACACACTATTATTAAAACAAGGTACACACACACTTATCAATAACAAGGTACACACACACTATTATTAATAACAAGGTACACACACACTTATCAATAACAAGGTACACACACACACTTATCAATAACAAGGTACACACACACTATTATTAATAACAAGGTACACACACACTATAATAACAAGGTACACACACACTATATTAATAACAAGGTACACACACACTATTATTAATAACAAGGTACACACACACTTATCAATAACAAGGTACACACAACACTATTATTAATAACAAGGTACACACACACTATTATTAATAACAAGGTACACACACACACTTATCAATAACAAGGTACACACACACTATTATTAATAACAAGGTACACACACACTATTAATAACAAGGACACACACACTATTAATAACAAGGTACACACACACTATTATTAATAACAAGGTACACACACACTATTATTAATAACAAGGTACACACACACTATTATCAATAACAAGGTACACACACACTATTATCAATAACAAGGTACACACACACTATTATCAATAACAAGGTACACACACACTTATCAATAACAAGGTACACACACACACTATCAATAACAAGGTACACACCACACACTATTATTAATAACAAGGTACACACACACTTATCAATAACAAGGTACACACACACTATTATTAATAACAAGGTACACACACACTATTATTAATAACAAGGTACACACACACTATTATCAATAACAAGGTACACACACACTTATCAATAACAAGGTACACACACACTATTATCAATAACAAGGTACACACACAATATTAATAACAAGGTACACACACACTATTATTAATAACAAGGTACACACACACTATTAATAACAAGGTACACACACACTATATTAATAACAAGGTACACACACTATATCAATAAACAAGGTACACACACACTATTATTAATAACAAGGTACACACACATATTATTAATAACAAGGTACACACACACTATTAATAACAAGGTACACACACACTATTATTAATAACAAGGTACACACACACTATTAATAACAAGGTACACACACATATTATCAATAACAAGGTACACACATTAGTATCAATAACAAGGTACACACACACTATTATTAATAACAAGGTACACACACACTATTAATAACAAGGTAACACACACTATTATTAATAACAAGGTACACACACACTATTATCAATAACAAGGTACACACACTATTATCAATAACAAGGTACACACACACTATTATTAATAACAAGGTACACACACACTATTATCATATAACAAGGTACACACACTATTATTAATAACAAGGTACACACACACTATTATTAAAACAGGTACACACACACTATTATCAATAACAAAGTACACACACACTATGTATTAATAACAAGGTACACACACACTATATATTAATAACAAGGTACACTTATTAATCTATCAAACTTTATTTATATAGCTTCACAAAACATAACAGTAAGGGATTCTACAGGTAGAAGCATGCACCAGGGTCTCACACACCATGCTGATATTATGTGTGTGCTGTGCTCAGAGTATGGAGGCCCTGGAGGACAGAGGTGAAGGCCCTGCAGGCGGCTCTGGAGACGGTGCAGGCCACATCACCTCCCCAGAGCTAGGGAGGCAGAGCCTGAAGGAGCAGCTGGCTCAGAGACAGGTAACGCTGCTCCTTAACATCATCTAATGGTTAATGCTCCTTAGCATCATCTAATGGTTAATGCTCGTTAGCATCATGTCTTTAATGGTTAATGCTCGTTAGCATCATGTCTTTAATGGTTTAATGCTCGTTAGCATCATGTCTTTAATGGTTAATGCTCGTTAGCATCATGTCTTTAATGGTTAATGCTCGTTAAGGTTTTTAACCTGGTGTAATGTGTCCCTGCAGCGGCTGCTGGCGGACATGGAGGGTCTGAAGCAGCAGGTGGTGGCGGTGCAGATGTGTCAGAGCGCTCTGAGGGTCCCGGAGGAAGTGATGCCCTCTCTGAACATCTGCCGTACAGCACTGAGGCTGCAACAGGAGGCCAGCCAGCTGCAGCACGTCGCCATCCAGCAGTGCAACATCCTGCAGGTACAGCAACTCTTTAGGAGGATAACAGAAGACTTAGCTTGATCTGAAGGATCCATAGGGCTTTCTGCATATCATCTGAGTGTTCTCTATGTTAGGGTTACAGCAACAGTTCTCTGCAGATGTGATTTTCTGTTTGTTCTGCAGGAGGCGGTGGTGCAGTCTGAGCAGTACGAACAGGAGGTGAAGGACCTGCAGGCGCTGATAGAGGAAGCTCACCGGGTCATCCAGGACCGACCCATCCCCACCAACAACATCCAGGAGCTGCAGGCTCAGATCCTGCACCACGAGGTAACAATCGTTCATACACTAACACAAACCAACCAACAGGACAGTTATCAGAGTTAGGCTCAGATCCTGCACCACGAGGTAACAATCGTTCATACACTAACACAAACCAACCAACACAGGACAGTTATCAGAGTTAGGCTCAGATCCTGCACCATGAGGTAACAATCGTTCATACACTAACACAAACCAACCAACACAGGACAGTTATCAGAGTTAGGCTCAGATCCTGCACCATGAGGACTACACCACTACAGCCCTTTGTTACACTCACCTGACACAACTTATACATGCAGGAGGGAAGGGGAGGAAGGGAAGGACAAGTCAACAGTTTAATACAAACAAGCAGATAAAGAATGACGTGCTTACATGTGTTTAAGTCTAGAGGAAATTCATATAAACAAAAACGTAACATGTGAATTGAACACAAACATGTCTTCAGTGCATATCCACCATCTCTTTACCCACCTCATGCACACGTGTCCTCCTGACTTCCTCTAGTGTTTTACTGATGACTGAATGTCCTGATGTGTTTCCTCTGCCTTGCTGAGATGTCCTCCTTCCTGAACATGTGTCTCTTGTCTCTGTGAGCAGGAGCTGGCTCAGAAGATCAAGGGCTACCAGGAGCAGATCGCCTCTCTGAACTCTAAGAGTAAGATGCTGGCAGTGAAGGCGAAACACGCCACGATGTTATGACGGTCAGCGAGGGGAGGCGAGGGAGAAACCCTCAGCTCAGACTCTCACGGTGAGAGGACGATACACCCAATAACCTGCTTTAAAAGTCCTTTAAAGGTCCACATGTCTCTTCTACATCAACACGTGTCCCCTCTGTGGAAAGAGACTCTCTCTTTCCACAGAGGGGACACATGTCTCTTCTACATCAACATGTGTCCCCTCTGTGGAAAGAGACTCTGAAAGTTTCAGGAAAAAAGATTCTCTCTCGATGTTTTGTCTTGTGTAACCATTAGCCAATCAGCAACCAAGGTAACCCCCCCCCCCCCCTTATCACCTGAATCTCCTCCTAGAGCACCATTGAGTTCTTTTTAACCAAATGTCTCTCAGAGGGGCGTGGGGAGGGGCTCCTTTTTCATCTAAAGTAACAGACAGAGAATCAGCACTTTGGAAACAGGGCTGAAACAGAGGGGATTATGGGTAATGCTGCAATGATCTGTTTGGTGTTTCAGCCAATCAGAGACAGGCTCTGGATATATCTGAGACCTGGGATATATTGATGAGAAACAGTATGATAGGAGACCTTTAAGTAACCTGTTTATGAAAGCTGCATTGAGTTATTGATCAACACTCACTTCCTGCTGCATGTTTCCTGTTTCCTGTTTCCTTCAGATGACGGCAGGTTGCTGCCTCCTCTCTCCGGTGAGGGAGGAGTCGGGGGAGGAGGGCTCTATCAGCGAGGTGTCCTCCCCCCCGATCTGCCGCTCCCCTCCCCCATCCCCGTCATCGACGCCTCCATCACTAAGGTATCTGATATTAATACTGTCACTAAGGTATCTGATATTAATACTGTCACTAAGGTATCTGATATAATACTGTCACTAAGGTATCTGATATTAATACTGTCACTAAGGTATCTGATATTAATACTGTCACTAAGGTATCTGATATTAATACTGTCACTAAGGTATCTGATATTATACTGTCACTAAGGTATCTGATATTAATACTGTCACTAAGGTATCTGACAGCTGGTCAATCCATTGTATTTCTATCTATCTGTAACAATACTACAGTGTTGACATATTGCAGAAAAAGTCCTGCATTCAAAGTCTTACTGAAGTGTAAGTAAGTATAAGCATCAAAATGCAGAGTAATATAATTTGAATGCTTGTGATAAATGTATTGACGCCTCTATCACTAAGGTATCTGACATCTGGTCAATTCATTCTATTTCTATCTATTTGCCTGTCTGTCTGTCTGCCTGTCTGTCTGTCTGCCTGCCTGTCTGTCTGTCTGCCTGCCTGCCTGCCTGTCTGTCTGTCTGTCTGTCTGTCTGTCTGTCTGTCTGTCTGTCTGTCTGTGCCTGCCTGCCTGCCTGCCTGTCTGTCTGTCTGTCTGTCTGTCTGTCTGTCTGTCTGTCTGTCTGTCTGCCTGCCTGCCTGCCTGCCTGCCTGTCTGTCTGTCTGTCTGTCTGTCTGTCTGTCTGCCTGCCTGTCTGTCTGTCTGTCTGTCTGTCTGTCTGCCTGCCTGTCTGTCTGCCTGTCTGTCTGTCTGTCTGTCGGCCTGTCTGCCTGCCTGTCTGTCTGCCTGTCTGTCTGTCTGTCTGTCTGTCTGCCTGTCTGTCTGTCTGTCTGTCTGTCTGTCTGTCTGTCTGTCTGTCTGTCTGCCTGTCTGTCGGCCTGTCTGCCTGCCTGTCTGTCTGTCTGTCTGCCTGCCTTTCTGTCTGTCTGTCTGTCTGTCTGTCTGTCTGTCTGTCTGTCTGCCTGCCTGCCTGCCTGCCTGCCTGTCTGTCTGTCTGCCTGTCTGTCTGTCTGTCTGTCGGCCTGTCTGCCTGCTGTCTGTCTGCCATTTCTCAGATACTTTACTTGAGTAAGAGTAACAATAGTTGACATATTCCAGAACAATCAGAATTAGAATGCTTGTGATAAATGTATTGACGCCTCTATAACCAAGGTATCCGACAGTCATCATTCATCATGCTTTATCGCCAAAAGTGAATACTTCCTATCTGGTCAATTCATGAAATGTTCTAATATATTCTAGTTCAAATTAAAACAGGCTGGCTGATATTATTTATAACCAGGGGTGCACATAACTGGTACGCAGGTACGCATGCGCGGCAAAAATCTGAAATGCGTACCGTCACTTGTGTCACTAAGCACCTTTGCGTACCGACGTACTTGTGAAGCTTTTCCAGAAGGCGCTTAGATCACTGGCCGACAGAGTCGCTCTCCGTGTGCACAGACGGGGCTGCTGCTAACGTCCGTCTGTACAACGGAATTGTGCCAAAATGACCCCAACCGGCTGCGGAGGGAGACTCCCCTGTGCACAGTCTGTGCCCCGTGCGCACACTGGAGAACTGCGCAAAATCAGCTGATCACAACGTTCACGGCACGCTTGGCACTCTCAGCTCCCCCCCCCCCGACACAGAGGGCTTCATCACATAAGGCCAGAAGTTGGAGTACCAAACACTTACTCCTGGTACTCATCTGAGTACCTCACTGAGAAAGTTATGTGCACCCCTGTTTATAACTATTATGTATTGATGATGGTATTGTCTGGATGTGTCTCAGTTGGGCAGGGGGTCCCTCAGCAGAGCTCCTCTCCAGGAACTATACGACCCCTCCTTTGAGTCCGTGGCTCACCTGGAGGACCTGCAGCGCTCCTGGGAGACGCTGAAGAACGTGGTGCGTGGATTATATGAATATTAATAACATTAAGACGTCAGAGAGGAGATTTATTCCAGGACTAACCCTGTGCCCCCCAGATGAGTGAGAAGCAGCGCTCGCTGTACGAGGCTCTCCAGAAGCAGCAGCAGTACCAGGCCTCGCTGCAGAACCTCTCTCCTGCATGGAGGCGCTGGAGCTGAGGCTGAGTGAACCTCTGCAGGAGCAGCAGAGCATCCCCAGCCACCAGGAGGAGCACCAGGTCAGGATCGATATTTATGATTTATTTTATTTTATTTATTTATTTTGGATAATATAAATACATGTTATAATATCTCCTGTGTCAGACCCTCCTCTCAGAGATCCAGCTGGATAATATACATGTTATAATATCTCCTGTGTCAGACCCTCCTCTCAGAGATCCAGCTGGATAATATAAATATATAATATCTCTTGTGTCAGACCCTCCTCATAGAGATCCAGCTGGATAATATACATGTTATAATATCTCCTGTGTCAGACCCTCCTCTCAGAGATCCAGCTGGATAATATAAATATATAATATCTCCTGTGTCAGACCCTCCTCTCAGAGATCCAGCTGGAATATAAATATATAATATCTCTTGTGTCAGACCCTCCTCTCAGAGATCCAGCTGGATAATACACATGTTATAATATCTCCTGTGTCAGACCCTCCTCTCAGAGATCCAGCTGGATAATATAAATATATAATATCTCTTGGTCAGACCCTCCTCTCAGAGATCCAGCTGGATAATATACATGTTATAATATCTCTTGTGTCAGACCCTCCTCTCAGAGATCCAGCTGGATAATATACATGTTATAATATCTCCTGTGTCAGACCCTCCTCTCAGAGATCCAGCTGGATAATATAAATATATAATATCTCCTGTGTCAGACCCTCCTCTCAGAGATCCAGCTGGATAATATAAATATATAATATCTCTTGTGTCAGACCCTCCTCTCAGAGATCCAGCTGGATAATAAATATATAATATCTCTTGTGTCAGACCCTCCTCTCAGAGATCCAGCTGGATAATATACATGTTATAATATCTCCTGTGTCAGACCCTCCTCTCAGAGATCCAGCTGGATAATATAAATATATAATATCTCTTGTGTCAGACCCTCCTCTCAGAGATCCAGCTGGATAATATAAATATATAATATCTCTTGTGTCAGACCCTCCTCTCAGAGATCCAGCTGGATAATATACATGTTATATATCTCCTGTGTCAGACCCTCCTCTCAGAGATCCAGGCGGTGCAGCTTCAGATCGACTCGCTGCAGTCCAGCTTCACGGAGGATCTTTCTGAATCAGCTGACTCTGAGGTGGCCGATCAGCTGGCGATGCACTCATCTCTCACCGTGCTGGCAGAGAGGATGAACAACATCCACATGAAGGCCTCCGGGAGGCAGCAGATACTGGAGGTGCACTCCTGTTTGTTTGTTTGTTTGTTTGTTTGTTTGTTTGTTCACAGCATGTAAAGCGGCCTTGGGGTCCCTTGAAAGTACAGCACAGATTCACACAGATTACTAACATCCACATGAAGGCCTCCAGGAAGCAGCAGATAAACAAATATGTTTCAGGTCTGACTTTGAGGTCAGCAATTTGAGATTAAATGTCAATATTTGTATTAATACAAATAAAACAATTCATTAAATAAAATCAATAAATCCATTAAAATCAATTAAAATCAATTAAATAAAAATGTTGTGATGTCTTTTCTACGTAAACACGTGTCCCCGGTGAGTCCCCGGTGTGTCCCCGGTGTGTCCCCGGTGTGTCCCCGGTATGTCCCCGGTGAGTCCCCGGTGAGTCCCCGGTGTGTCCCCGGTGAGTCCCCGGTGAGTCGGGGAACTCACGCAGCGTCAGAAAATAAAACCCTCTCTCTTTTCCTCCGTACCCAAATCTCTAAAAACGGGGGACAACGGAGCTGACAGACTTGCTGCCGATATGACGTATTCTCGGATGGTGGACCCACAGAAAGTTGCTATCAGAAACAATGCCTGACGTGTTTTGGACGTAATCTCTTTTGTTTACATTAGCAAGCCTCGCTAACACTCAGAGCTAACCTGTACTGGAGAGAGCATGTGTTTAAAAAGCAGGAAATAAAAAAAGGAACTCACCTTGTGATAAACCCGCAAGAGAAAAAGCATTTGAGCTCCATACTGTTTCAGAAATAATCCTTGATGGTTTAGAACAGGATGGCGTTTTATCACAGCAGCATTTCACTTTATCTCCGGTAGAACTCTGATCAGGCATTAGCTCCGCCTCCTCTTCTTTTTTTTCAAGCTAAGACCCAAGATCCGCGTTTCTCTAACAGGGCTGTATAGAGGGGTTTGAGCAGTATGAGGCATGGCTGCAACGGGGGGTCTGTTTGGGATTTGAAGCAACAAACTTCACAGACATGTTTTGTATAGGTATGGCCCTACAATATATTTTTCCAATATAGCATAATAGCTCCACTTTAAGTAAATAAAATAAATAAAATGTATGAATTTTTACCAAACATTCTAACTGTTTTGACATTGGGCCCTTATTCTCTTGCATACATGTTTTCGGTTGTTTTGCAGGCTTCCTTCCCCTGTGCAGATATTGCTAGAGAATTATGAATTCACAAACATATTTAAGTTTCTTTGTTATCTAGAACAAAACATATTTCATAGCCTGCTTCTAAATAAATAAAAAAGGCATCTGTACGTGTCGTTCCATCCCTAACTGATGGTAGCTCACTGCTGCATTTCATTCATCAAAGTGCTGTTTCTGATCAGATGTAATAATGAAACGTGTGTCCAGGAGCGTGTGAGCGAGCGTCTGGAGGGCGAGCAGCAGGAAGCCGCCGGGCAGCAGCTGGAGCTCCAGGCTGATGACCTGCAGCTGTGGATCTGCAGCATGAGGAGCAGAGTGGAGTCCTTCCTGCAGGAGGAGAACCAGGAGGAGGAGAGGGAGGAGCAGCTGGCCCTCTGTCAGGTTAGAGACATAACGACAATTACAGCCTCATTTATACACACTTTATCACTAAAAACATGCAGGAATTGAGTTTTTATGGCAGTGTTTAGAGATGGACGGAGTGATGCACAGAGATATATTCTGTAGAAACATTTGACTTTAATATGTGAACAACAGGAAACACGAATATGAAGCTGGCTTTATCACATTATCATGTTTCTGCCAATTAGCTCATATTTAAGATAATGCCTCATTAGCATATTGAAACGTCACATGTCAGAACACTTGTAATGTAAAAAAGTATTGTGTTAATGTCAGTGATGAAGTGGGGGGGGGGGGGTTTCATGGTGATATCTGTTAGTTACAGTTGTTACCTGAGTCTCCTGCTCTCCAGGT
>JAAKFY010000015.1:34755296-34775296 GCA_011823955.1 Dissostichus mawsoni
CATAGTGACGCTCTTCTCTCTGCAGCGGGTGGAGGCGAGGCCCAGGTGGAGCAGATGGAGCAGCAGCTCTACTCGGCCGTGTCCTCCACCTCCTGCTGGCTGGACGGGGTGGAGAACTCTGTGTTCTCTGGATCTGTGATGCTGACGGAGCAACCGGACACTCAGGTAAACACACAGCAGGTACACACACAGCAGGTACACACACACACACACACACACACCACACACACACACACACACACACACACACACACAACACAGGTAAACACACACAGCAGGTTAACAAACACAGGTAAACACACACAGGTAAACAAACACAGCATGTAAACAAACACAGCATGTAAACAAACACAGCATGTAAACACACACAGCAGGTAAACAAACACAGCAGGTAAACAAACACAGCAGGTAAACACACAGCAGGTAAACAAACACAGCAGGTAAACAAACACAGCAGGTAAACAAACACAGCAGCATTTCTGCAGAATCATGAGGTGGATCTCTCGCGATTTCCTGACGTGTTCCTGGCGTGTTCCTGACGTGTTCTGACGTGTTCCTGACGTGTTCCTGACGTGTCCCTGACGTGTCCCTGACGTGTTCCTGACGTGTTCCTGACGTGTTCTGGCGTGTTCCTGACGTGTTCCTGGCGTGTTCCTGACGTGTTCCTGACGTGTCCCTGACGTGTCCCTGACGTGTTCCTGACGTGTTCCTGGCGTGTTCCTGACGTGTTCCTGACGTGTTCCTGACGTGTTCCTGACGTGTTCCTGACGTGCCCTGACGTGTCCCTGACGTGTTCCTGACGTGTTCCTGACGTGTCCCTGACGTGTCCCTGACGTGTTCCTGACGTGTTCCTGACGTGTTCCTGACGTGTCCCTGACGTGCTCCTGACGTGTTCCTGACGTGTTCCTGACGTGTCCTGACGTGTCCCTGACGTGTTCCTGACGTGTTCCTAACGTGTCCCTGACGTGTCCCTGACGTGTTCCTGACGTGTCCCTGACGTGTTCCTGACGTGTTCCTGACGTGTCCCTGACGTGTTCCTGACGTGTTCCTGGTGTTCCTGACGTGTTCCTGGCGTGTTCCTGACGTGTTCCTGACGTGTTCCTGGTGTTCCTGACGTGTTCCTGGCGTGTTCCTGACTTGTTCCTGACGTGTTCCTGACGTGTTCCTGACGTGTCCCTGACGTGTTCCTGGTGTTCCTGACGTGTTCCTGACGTGTTCCTGACTTGTTCCTGACGTGTTCCTGGTGTTCCTGACGTGTCCCTGACGTGTTCCTGACGTGTTCCTGACGTGTTCCTGACGTGTTCCTGACGTGTCCCTGACGTGTTCCTGACGTGTTCCTGACTTGTTCCTGACGTGTTCCTGACGTGTTCCTGGCGTGTTCCTGACTTGTTCCTGACGTGTTCCTGACTGTTCCTGGGTGTTCCTGACGTGTTCCTGACGTGTTCCTGACGTGTTCCTGACGTGTTCCTGACGTGTTCTGGTGTCCTGACGTGTTCCTGGCGTGTTCCTGACTTGTTCTGACGTGTTCCTGACGTGTTCCTGACGTGTTCCTGACGTGTTCTGGTGTTCCTGACGTGTTCCTGACGTGTTCCTGACGTGTTCCTGGTGTTCCTGACGTGTTCCTGACGTGTTCCTGACGTGTTCCTGACGTGTCCTGACTTGTTCCTGACGTGTTCCTGACGTGTTCCTGGTGTTCCTGACGTGTCCCTGACGTGTTCTGACGTGTTCCTGACGTGTTCCTGGTGTTCCTGACGTGTCCTGACGTGTCCCTGACGTGTTCCTGACGTGTTCCTGGTGTTCCTGACGTGTTCCTGGCGTGTTCCTGACTTGTTCCTGACGTGTTCCTGACGTGTTCCTGGCGTGTTCCTGACGTGTTCCTGACATGTTCCTGGCGTGTTCCTGTGTTCCTGACGTGTTCCTGACGTGTCCTGACGTGTTCCTGACGTGTTCCTGGCGTGTTCCTGACTTGTTCCTGACGTGTTCCTGACGTGTTCCTGAGTGTTCCTGACATGTTCCTGACGTGTTCCTGGTGTTCCTGATGTGTTCCTGGTGTTCCTGACGTGTTCCTGACGTGTTCCTGAGTGTTCCTGACTTGTTCCTGACGTGTTCCTGACAGTTTCCTGGTGTTCCTGACGTGTCCTGACGTGTTCCTGGTGTTCCTGACGTGTCCCTGACATGTTCCTGACGTGTTCTGACGTGTCCTGGTGTTCCTGACGTGTTCCTGGCGTGTTCCTGACTTGTTCCTGACGTGTTCCTGACGTGTTCCTGGCGTGTTCCTGACGTGTTCCTGACGTGTTCCTGGCGTGTTCCTGGTGTTCCTGTGTGTTCCTGGCGTGTTCCTGGTGTTCCTGATTGTTCCTGACGTGTTCCTGCGTGTTCCTGGCGTGTTCCTGGTGTTCCTGACGTGTTCCTGACTTGTTCCTGACGTGTTCCTGGTGTTCCTGAGTGTTCCTGACGTGTTCCTGACTTGTTCCTGACGTGTTCCTGACGTGTTCCTGACGTGTTCCTGGTGTTCCTGACGTGTTCCTGGTGTTCCTGACCTGTTCCTGGCGTGTTCCTGACTTGTTCCTGACGTGTTCCTGGCGTGTTCCTGACGTGTTCCTGGCGTGTTCCTGGTGTTCCTGACGTGTTCCTGGCGTGTTCATGACGTGTTCCTGACGTGTTCCTGGCGTGTTCCTGGTGTTCCTGACGTGTTCCTGACGTGTTCCTGGCGTGTTCCTGGTGTTCCTGACGTGTTCCTGACTTGTTCCTGACGTATTCCTGACGTGTTCCTGACGTGTTCCTGACGTGTTCTGGTGTTCCTGACGTGTTCCTGGCGTGTTCCTGACGTGTCCCTGACGTGTCCTGACGTGTTCCTGGCGTGTCCTGACGTGTTCCTGACGTGTTTCTGATGTTCTGACGTGTTCCTGACGTGTTCCTGACGTGTTCCTGGTGTTCCTGACGTGTTCCTGACGTGTTCTGATGTTCCTGACGTGTTCTGATGTTCCTGACGTGTTCCTGACGTGTTCTGGCGTGTTCCTGACGTGTTCCTGACGTGTTCCTGACGTGTTCCTGACGTGTTTCTTTTCCTGACGTGTTCCTGACGTGTTTCTGTGTTCCTGACGTGTTCCTGACGTGTTCCTGACGTGTTTCTGGTGTTCCTGACGTGTTTCGTGTTCCTGACGTGTTCCTGACGTGTTCCTGCAGACTTTATATAGCTGCTTCTGTGATGTTTCTGCAGACGTTGGAGCAGGAGGTGCAGCAGGTGACGGAGGAGGTGCAGCTGAGCGAGTCCCTGCTGGTCTCTGCTGGTCTGCAGGTGGAGGAGCGCTCCCTCCTGGAGGAGAACCTCTCCTGTCTGAAGGAGCGATGCTCAGCTCTGGGTTTGGCTCTGAGCCGGCGCTGTGACACCATGAGGAGCCGAGCGCAGGAGCTCACCGACTACCAGGTACCTCTTACTCTATTATACTAAGGTCAGAGTTTAACTAAGACCTCTCCTAGCTCCTAAACCCTCCAGTTATTACTCCTATCTGTACCACCTTTGGATCCTTTATGACATGCTGCTCCTAGAACCCTTCATCCAAACGTCCCTAGTTTAGTCCAAAACCCCTGGGTATCATTTCCTATACGTGCAACACCTCCAACATTTATTTGAGTTTAAATGCCTCCTTGCACTTGTGTTGGTAACTAAATATCTGCATATGTTCCCACACATCCTGTGGTATGTCTGTATTTATTTTCCCATCTCCCTTTCATCTGCAGTCTGGTAAAGAAGACTCATTATATCAGAGTTAATGCTAATAAATAACTCTCCTAGCTCCATCAGCTCAGCGTGTTAGACGTGTATATATGAGATCTTAAGTTGATGCATCACTGACTACCAGGTACCTGATACTCTTTCAGCTATAAGACCTTTCCTACCTCTTAAACTCTCCAGTCATTACTCCTAGTTCCTAGTACCTTTGGACCCTTTATGACGTCCCTTAAACGTCCCTAGTTTAGGGCACGTCCAAAACACATCTTTTCCTATATGTGCACCACAATCTCTCCTAGATTTGTTAGAGTTTAAATTGCCTCCCTGCACTTGTGTTGGAAACTAAACATGTGCATATGTTCCCCACACATCCTGTATCAAAGGATATGTGGGGACATACACATCTTTTTACCAACACAAGTCTGTATTTATTTTTTCCCTTTCCTCTGCAGTGTTCACAATTAATGCCTACAACTCTTAGGTTCAGAAGGCTCATTATATCAGGATAATGCTAATAAATAACTCTCCTAGCTCCTCCAGCTCACCGTGTTGGACATGTATGAATTAGATCTGAAGTTGAAGCGTCCTCTTGTCTCCACAGACGGAGCTGCAGCTCCTCCAGACGGCTCTGATTGAGACCAAGTGTCAGATCCTGCAGGAGCTCTCAGGATCCATGGACAGAGCGGCCTCCCAACAGCTGGAGGTAACACACACACACTGTGGATATAATGTGTGTTTAATGTGTTTATATAGTGTGTATTAGTACATCTAGTGTATATAATAAATATATATCTGCAGGTGATCTGAAGCAGAGGAGAGTCTCAGAGACTTTGATCAGAGGATCTCAGAGCTGAAGAGCAGAGGAGCAGAGCTGCAGAGAGACCAGATATCAGCCAATAAGATACTGAAGCTACAGGTAACGCACGCACGCACGCACGCCCACGCACGCACGCACGCACGCACGCACGCACGCACGCGCACGCACGCACGCACACACACACATACACAGGACACACACACACACAAACACACACACACACACACACACCCACACACACACACTCACACGCACACACGCACACACACACCCACACCCACATATACACACACACACAGGACACACACACACACACACACACACACACCACACACACACACGCACACACGCACACACACACACCCACACCCACATATACACACACACAACAGGACACACACACACACACACACACACACAAACACACACACACACAGGACACACACACACACACTCACACAAACACACACTCACACTCACTCACTTTAGTATGTTTTGATGCTTATACTTCAGTACTTCTACTTTTACTCAAGTACAAGATCTACGTTTTTCTCCCACCTCTCTGTGTGTGTGTGTGTGTGTGTGTGTGTGTGTGTGTGTGTGTGTGTGTGTGTGTGTGTGTGTGTGTGGTGTGTGTGTGGTGGTGTGTGTGTGTGTGGTGTGTGTGTGTGTGTGTGTGTGTGTGTGTGTGTGTGTCTCTTCTCTCTCTCTCTCTCTCCTCTCTCTCTCCTCTCTCTCTCTCTCTCTCTCTCTCTCTCTCCTCTCTCTCTCTCTCTCTCTCTCTCTCTCTCTTCTCTCTCTCTCTCTCTCTCTCAGGACTCCTTGGAGGACCTGGTTCTGACGGTGTGTTCCCGGCGCAGTGTTCTGACCCAGGACCAGGTTCTGAAGGACCAGTTTGAGCGGGCCCTGCTGGACCTCAGAGACCTGCTGGAGACCGCCAGGGACAAGATGGCCGCCGAGCAGAGGGTCCTGGCCGGCTCGTGGACGACGTGCAGAACCACCTGGACAAACACAAGGTGAGATAAATACTGAGTGTGTGTGTCAGTGTGTAGTCAGTGTGTGGTCAGTGTGTAGTCAGTGTGTGCCAGTGTGTAGTCAGTGTGTAGTCAGTGTGTGTCAGTGTGTAGTCAGTATGTAGTCAGAGTGTGTCAGTGTGTGTCAGTGTGTAGTCAGTGTGTGCCAGTGTGTGTGAGTGTGTAGTCAGTGTGTGTCAGTGTGTAGTCAGTGTGTGTCAGTGTGTAGTCAGTGTGTAGTCAGTGTGTGTCAGTGTGTGTCAGTGTGTAGTCAGTGTGTAGTCAGTGTGTGTCAGTGTGTGTCAGTGTGTAGTCAGTGTGTGTCAGTGTGTTTCAATGTGTGTCAGTGTGTAGTCAGTGTGTAGTCAGTGTGTGAGTGTGTAGTCAGTGTGTAGTCAGTGTGTGTCAGTGTGTAGTCAGTGTGTAGTCAGTGTGTGTCAGTGTGTAGTCAGTGTGTAGTCAGTGTGTGTGAGTGTGTAGTCAGTGTGTAGTCAGTGTGTAGTCAGTGTGTGTGAGTGTGTAGTCAGTGTGTAGTCAGTGTGTGTGAGTGTGTAGTCAGTGTGTAGTCAGTGTGTGTGTGAGTGTGTAGTCAGTGTGTAGTCAGTGTGTGTCAAATATCTGTTTACTATTTTCTCATTCTCTCATTGGTTGCCCTATGGGACGAATACATGCTTTCTTCCTGTGCTAAAAAATGCACCAAAATGTTTATTTAATAAATGTTTATTATATGAATCCAAGCATTTAATTTACAGAAAATATTTAAATGTGTCTGTTTGTATTTTTTATTTGAAGAAAATAATTGCATTACGTAAACAAACATTTAAAGGGTTAAAATGACGAAGATGTTTTAATATGTTGTTAGTATCATCAGGACAGGTGGTTAAAAGATTGACTTAGTCATAATATATTATATTAAGTATATGTTATAGCAGTTTGAGAAATGGGTAACAGGTGTGTTGTCTTAGTAAAATCTGTCACTGAACAAAAAATAAACATGCATTCAAATCCAAATGATTCGTGATGATTTAAAGAATCTAATTCACGTTTGTGTGTATTTGTGTCCCACTAAAACACCAGTGGCATTATGTAAACACTCTGGAATTACAAAATGCTTAATATATGGTCAATGTATCAGGACTCATGTTATAACAAAATCATAACTCAATGAAAGTGGAAAAATATATTCATATTTATTTTATTCTGGACATTTCTTTCCTTCAAGGACTTCAGAGCCTCTTATGAGATGTGACACACTTGAATCCTTTATTTGTGAAATGCTGTTTATTCTAAATATCTACTGACTGTGTTCCAGGAGTTCTTCCAGGGCCTGGAGTCCCACACGGTGCTCACTGAGACGTTCTTCAGGAAGGTGCTGCCCCCCCCCTCAGAGACCCTGGTCCTGGAGGAGGCGCTGACGGAGGCTCAGAGCGTCCTGAAGGAGGCGCACAGCAGGGGGGTGCAGCTGCAGGGGGTCCTGGAGGTGAGACATTCTGCTTAAACACACTGATTTAAAGTGGAGTGTATTTGTTTATAGTGTCGTGGACAGTCCCCAGCTTTAGCCGACATGGCTCATTTCCAGATGATAACAGACACCTTTTTAAAATCACAACACATCAACAGCATTAGTTATAAAGAAAGGATGAAAGACGAGTAGATAGAGGAGAGAGGATACAAGAGAACATCAAAATGCAAACAACACACGTTACTACATACATGTCACATATAGCACGTCACAATCATACAACAGAACCAAGGGGCAACATCCATGTAACACAACATGAACACAACATGTATCACAACATGTAACACAACATGTAACACAACATGTATCACAACATGTATCACAACATGTATCACAACATGTATCACAACATGTATCACAACATGTATCAACATGTAACACAACATGTATCACAACATGTATCACAACATGTAACACAACATGTATCACAACATGTATCACAACATGTAACACAACATGTAACACAACATGTATCACAACATGTATCACAACATGTAACACAACATGTAACACAACATGTAACACAACATGTAACACAACATGTATCACAACATGTAACACAACATGTATCACAACATGTATCACAACATGTAACACAACATGTAACAAAACATGTAACACAACATGTAACACAACATGTAACACAACATGTATCACAACATGTATCACAACATGTAACACAACATGTAACACAACATGTATCACAACATGTATCACAACATGTATCACAACATGTATCACAACATGTATCACAACATGTAACACAACATGTAACACAACATGTAACACAACATGTAACACACGCTCCATATCCAACACAGACGACTGTGCAGTTCTCAGTGAACCCTGTTGATGAGGGAGCTGCACAGGTCCTGTGTGTGTGTGTGTGTGTGTGTGTGTGTGTGTTGTGTGTGTGTGTGTGTGTGTGTGTGTGTGTGTGTGTGTGTGTGTGTGTGTGTGTGTGTGTGTGTGTGTGTGTGTGTGTGTGTGTGTGTGTGTGTGTGTGTGTGTGTGTGTGTGTGTGTGTGTGTGTGTGTGTGTGTGTGGGTGTGTGTGTGTCTCTGATCTGAGTGGGTAGAGAGTTCCATTTGTATTGCTGTGACCAAGAAATGATGACTGACCAAAAGTACTCTTCCTGAATGGGACTGAAAGGTCTCAGATATATACAAATATATTAAAAACATGTCTCTGAAATGTTTTGCTCCAAACCCCAAACAGATCCTTGTAGCCCCCCCCCCCCCCCCCCTCTCTTCCAGCTGTTACTAAAGAGCTGATTCTGGGTCTGTAGCTTTAGAGAGAGAGGAGATCTCATCAGGAGAATTCTACCAGCTGCTGTGTTTATTGTATTTTTGTAACTCTGGCTCACAATTTCCTTCGGGATAGATAAAGTCCTATCTTATTTTATCTTATCTTAAATATGCCAAGAAATGTACTTTAACTACTGTAATTAAATCTATTAATTCATTCTAAGCTGTTTCTTTGTCTAAATACTGAACATATTGTGTTGATGTTTCCAGACGTGGAGCCGCCTGCTGCAGGACTACCAGAGTCTGATGGTGCACCTGGAGGAGGTGGAGGAGAGCATCCCAGCAGGGGGTCTGGTGGAGGAGACAGAGGAGAGGCTGACTGACAGGATCTCTCTGTACCAGGTGACCAGGGGCCTCAGTCCTCCATCAGGGTCTTTAGGGTCCTCACTGTCACTCATCCCATAGTTACCAGACGTCCATGTCTTCTTCACGTATGACATGCATCTCCTCTCTCTTTAGGGTCTGGGGTCGCGGCTCTCGGAGCAGCAGAACCGCCTGCAGCTGGTTCTGGATGAAGGGAAAGTTCTGCTGCAGACGCTCTGCTGCCCCCTGCTGGAGAACCAGCTGTCACTGCTGGGGGAGAGGTGGACCAGAACCAGAACCAGAGTGAAGAGAGAGGAGAAGAGACTGGAGAACATGCTGCTGCACTGGAGGAGGTACACACACACACCACACCACACACACACACACACACACACACACACACACACACACACACACCCACACACACACACACCCCACACTGGAGAGCAGATCTAAAAATGCCAAAACTAAAATGTGTCTCGGACAGAAACCCTCCTCTGAAAACAGGGATATTTATCCTCTGCAGACCATTGACATGCACTAACACCTACAGTATAAACCACACTACCATTTGGGGGAACACCACAGAAGAAGAGCACCCTCTCTAACTCTCTCTCGCCCCCCTGCAGGTACCAGACGGACGGTGCAGATCTCTCTCTCTGGCTGCACTCCGCTCTGCAGCGCCTCGACTTCTGGAACTCTCAGGCTGTGTCAGAGCCTCAGGAGCTGGAGAGCATCAGAGACCACCTGTCCTCCTTCCTGGTGTGTGTGTGTGTGTGTGTGTGTGTGTTGTGTGGTGTGTGTGTGTGTGTGTGTGTGTTGTGTGTTGGTGTGTGTGTGTGTGTGTGTGGTGTGTGTGTGTGTGTGTGTGTGTGTGTGTGTGTGTGTGTGTGTGTTGTGTGTGTGTGTGTGTGTGTGTGTGTGTGTGTGTGTGTGTATGTGTGGCCTAGCATTACTATACTTGTGGGGACCTAAATCTGTTTACACAGTCACGTGTGGGGACTCGCCTCCACATTGCTCTACTTTAAAATAGTATATTATCTGTTATTAGTCTCAAATGTCATGTGAGTGTATTACAGTTAGCAGCTCTGATGGATCTTATATCACTAATTATCTCACTGTCTCTAAAGGCTCTTTATTTAATAAGATATGATCCTGTGTGTGTGTCAGGTTCTGTAAGGAGGTGGAGGGCCGCTCCGCTCTGAAGAGCTCGGTTCTGCAGGAGGGGAACCAGCTGCTGCGCCTGAAGAAGGTGGACACGGTCCTGCTGAGGGCGGAGCTTAGTCGCATCGACAGGGAGTGGAGCGAGCTGCTCACACACATCCCCAATGTTCAGGAGAAACTGCACCAGGTACACTCACACACACACACACACACACACACACACACACACACACACACACACACACACACACACACACACACACATCCCCAACCTACAGGAGAAGCTGCACAATGTACACACATATGTATACGTTGTGTTTTATATATTTATTTCCTGTTCAGATCCAGATGGAGAAGCTGGCTCGCGGCACGCCCTCTCAGAGCTGAGTAACTGGATCTCTCTGATGGAGGGGGTGATGGAGGAGAACCAGGAGAACCTGAAGAGTGCTGTGGGTTCTCATGTGATCCAGGAGTACCTGCACAAACACAAGGTGCAGACTGATCTGAAAATTGTGTTGCATGTGTCAGCTAGTAAACATCAGTGTTTCTTGCAGTGTTTTCTTTACCTCCCAGTGGCTGCGGTATTGACGGTGTACGGTGTGTTCAGGGCTTCCGGGTGGACCTGAGCTGTAAGCAGCTGACGGTGGACTTCGTGAACCAGTCGGTGCAGATCGGTCAGGAATCAGACGTTAAACGCAGCGACAAGACCGACTTCGCCGAGAGGCTGGGGGCCATGAACCGACGCTGGCAGATCCTCCAGAGCTGCGTCAACGAGAGGGTCAGCGCATATCATATATATATATATATATATTATATATCAGGAGTTATTAAAGTGAGAGGTGTTTAGAAGTGAGGCTGCAGGAAGAGTTTCAGTAGAAACACAAGTAATGTGCTGCTGAGGACGTGTTTTACACACCTGAAAACATCAGTGTAAGTGTTCCTGACTGTCCTTCTAATCTCTGCAGATCCAGGTCCTGGAGGGACTGCTGCAGATGTGGCTGCAGTACGAGAGCAGCGTCTCGGCTCTGAAGTCCTGGATGTCTTCTCAGGAGGAGAGGCTGAAGAGGAGGCATCGCATCGAGGATCTGACCTCCGTGCAGAACGCTGTGAGAGACTGTGAGGTACGAGAACGCTGGAGAGACTGTGAGGTACGAGAACGCTCTGAGAGACTGTGAGGTACGAGAACGCTCTGAGAGACTGTGAGGTACGAGAACGCTGTGAGAGACTGAGGTACGAGAACGCTGTGAGAGACTGTGAGGTACGAGAACGCTCTGAGAGACTGTGAGGTAGAGAACGCTCTGAGAGACTGTGAGGTACGAGAACGCTCTGAGAGACTGTGAGGTACGAGAACGCTCTGAGAGACTGTGAGGTACGAGAACGCTCTGAGAGACTGTGAGGTACGAGAACGCTGTGAGAGACTGTGAGGTACAAGAACGCTGTGAGAGACTGTGAGGTACGAGAACGCTCTGAGAGACTGTGAGGTACAGAACGCTCTGAGAGACTGTGAGGTACGAGAACGCTCTGAGAGACTGTGAGGTAGAGAACGCTCTGAGAGACTGTGAGGTACGAGAACGCTCTGAGAGACTGTGAGGTACGAGAACGCTCTGAGAGACTGTGAGGTACAGAACGCTGTGAGAGACTGTGAGGTAGGAGAACGCTCTGAGAGACTGTGAGGTAGGAGAACGCTCTGAGAGACTGTGAGGTAGGAGAACGCTCTGAGAGACTGTGAGATACGAGAACGCTCTGAGAGACTGTGAGGTACGAGAACGCTCTGAGAGACTGTGAGGTACAAGAACGCTCTGAGAGACTGTGAGGTAGGAGAACGCTCTGAGAGATTGTGAGGTAGGAGAACGCTGTGAGAGACTGTGAGGTACAAGAACGCTCTGAGAGACTGTGAGGTAGGAGAACGCTCTGAGAGACTGTGAGGTAGGAGAACGCTCTGAGAGACTGTGAGGTAGGAGAACGCTCTGAGAGACTGTGAGGTAGGAGAACGCTCTGAGAGACTGTGAGGTACAAGAACGCTCTGAGAGACTGTGAGGTAGGAGAACGCTCTGAGAGACTGTGAGGTAGGAGAACGCTCTGAGAGACTGTGAGGTAGGAGAACGCTCTGAGAGACTGAGAGGTAGGAGAACGCTCTGAGAGACTGTGAGGTACGAGAACGCTCTGAGGACTGTGAGGTACGAGAACGCTGTGAGAACTGAGAGGTACGAGAACGCTCTGAGAGACTGTGAGGTAGGAGAACGCTCTGAGAGACTGTGAGGTACGAGAACGCTCTGAGAGACTGTGAGGTACGAGAACGCTCTGAGAGACTGTGAGGTAGGAGAACGCTCTGAGAGACTGTGAGGTAGGAGAACGCTCTGAGAGACTGTGAGGTACGAGAACGCTCTGAGAGACTGTGAGGTACGAGAACGCTCTGAGAGACTGTGAGGTAGGAGAACGCTCTGAGAGACTGTGAGATACGAGAACGCTCTGAGAGACTGTGAGGTACGAGAACGCTCTGAGAGACTGTGAGGTAAAGAACGCTCTGAGAGACTGTGAGGTAGGAGAACGCTCTGAGAGATGAGAGGTAGGAGAACGCTGTGAGAGACTGTGAGGTACAAACGCTCTGAGAGACTGTGAGGTAGGAGAACGCTCTGAGAGACTGTGAGGTAGGAGAACGCTCTGAGAGACTGTGAGGTACAAGAACGCTCTGAGAGACTGTGAGGTAGGAGAACGCTCTGAGAGACTGTGAGGTAGGAGAACGCTCTGAGAGACTGTGAGGTAGGAGAACGCTCTGAGAGACTGAGAGGTAGGAGAACGCTCTGAGAGACTGTGAGGTACGAGAACGCTCTGAGAGACTGTGAGGTACGAGAACGCTCTGTGAGAGACTGTGAGGTACAGAACGCTCTGAGAGACTGTGAGGTAGGAGAACGCTCTGAGAGACTGTGAGGTAGGAACGCTCTGAGAGACTGTAGGTAGGAGAACGCTCTGAGAGACTGAGAGGTAGGAGAATGCTCTGAGAGACTGAGAGGTAGGAGAACGCTCTGAGAGACTGTGAGGTAGGAGAACGCTCTGAGAGACTGTGAGGTAGGAGAACGCTCTGAGAGACTGGAGGTAGGAGAACGCTCTGAGAGACTGTGAGGTAGGAGAACGCTCTGAGAGACTGTGAGGTAGGAGAACGCTCTGAGAGACTGAGAGGTAGGAGAACGCTCTGAGAGACTGAGAGGTAGGAGAACGCTCTGAGAGACTGTGAGGTAGGAGAACGCTCTGAGAGACTGTGAGGTAGGAGAACGCTCTGAGAGACTGTGAGGTAGGAGAACGCTCTGAGAGACTGTGAGTAGGAGAACGCTCTGAGAGACTGAGAGGTAGGAGAACGCTCTGAGAGACTGAGAGGTAGGAGAACGCTCTGAGAGACTGAGAGGTAGGAGAACGCTCTGAGAGACTGTGAGGTACGAGAACGCTCTGAGAGACTGTGAGGTACGAGAACGCTCTGAGAGACTGTGAGGTACAAGAACGCTGTGAGAGACTGTGAGGTAGGAGAACGCTCTGAGAGACTGTGAGGTAGGAGAACGCTCTGAGAGACTGTGAGGTACGAGAACGCTCTGAGAGACTGTGAGGTACGAGAACGCTCTGAGAGACTGTGAGGTAGAGAACGCTCTGAGAGACTGTGAGGTAGGAGAACGCTCTGAGAGACTGTGAGGTACGAGAACGCTCTGAGAGACTGGAGGTACGAGAACGCTCTGAGAGACTGTGAGGTAGGAGAACGCTCTGAGGAGACTGTGAGATACGAGAACGCTCTGAGAGCTGTGAGGTACGAGAACGCTCTGAGAGACGTGAGGTACGAGAACGCTCTGAGAGACTGTGAGGTACGAGAACGCTCTGAGAGACTGTGAGGTAGGAGAACGCTCTGAGAGATTGTGAGTAGGAGAACGCTGTGAGAGACTGTGAGGTAGGTAGAACGCTCTGAGAGACTGTGAGGTAGGATAACGCTCTGAGAGACTGTGAGGTAGGAGAACGCTCTGAGAGACTGAGAGGTAGGAGAACGCTCTGAGAGACTGAGAGGTAGGAGAATGCTCTGAGAGACTGAGAGGTAGGAGAACGCTCTGAGAGACTGTGAGGTAGGAGAACGCTCTGAGAGACTGTGAGGTATGAGAACGCTCTGAGAGACGTGAGGTACGAGAACGCTCTGAGAGACTGAGAGGTAGGAGAACGCTCTGAGAGACTGAGAGGTAGGAGAACGCTCTGAGAGACTGTGAGGTAGGAGAACGCTCTGAGAGACTGTGAGGTAGGAGAACGCTCTGAGAGACTGTGAGGTAGGAGAACGCTCTGAGAGACTGTGAGGTAGGAGAACGCTCTGAGAGACTGGAGGTAGGAGAACGCTCTGAGAGACTGTGAGGTAGGAAACGCTCTGAGAGACTGTGAGGTACGAGAACGCTCTGAGAGACTGTAGTAGGAGAACGCTCTGAGAGACTGAGAGGTAGGAGAACGCTCTGAGAGACTGTGAGGTAGGAGAACGCTCTGAGAGACTGAGAGGTAGGAGAACGCTCTGAGAGACTGAGAGGTAGGAGAACGCTCTGAGAGACTGTGAGGTAGGAGAACGCTCTGAGAGACTGAGAGGTACGAGAACGCTCTGAGACTGCGGGGCTGCTAGCTCACAGACTGTCAGTTAACCTGGATGTCTCTGTGCTGCAGGAGAAGTGTTGTCTCTCTGTTAACCTGGATGTCTCTGTGCTGCAGGAGAAGTGTTGTCTCTGTTAACCTGGATGTCTCTGTGCTGCAGGAGAAGTGTTGTGTCTCTGTTAACCTGGATGTCTCTGTGCTGCAGGAGAAGTGTTGTGTCTCTGTTAACCTGGATGTCTCTGTGCTGCAGGAGAAGTGTTGTCTCTCTGTTAACCTGGATGTCTCTGTGCTGCAGGAGAAGTGTTGTCTCTCAGTTAACCTGGATGTCTCTGTGCTGCAGGAGAAGTGTTGTCTCTCTGTTAACCTGGATGTCTCTGTGCTGCAGGAGAAGTGTTGTGTCTCTGTTAACCTGGATGTCTCTGTGCTGCAGGAGAAGTGTTGTGTCTCTGTTAACCTGGATGTCTCTGTGCTGCAGGAGAAGTGTTGTGTCTCTGTTAACCTGGATGTCTCCGTGCTGCAGGAGAAGTGTTGTCTCTCTGTTAACCTGGATGTCTCTGTGCTGCAGGAGAAGTGTTGTGTCTCTGTTAACCTGGATGTCTCTGTGCTGCAGGAGAAGTGTTGTCTCTCTGTTAACCTGGATGTCTCTGTGCTGCAGGAGAAGTGTTGTCTCTCTGTTAACCTGGATGTCTCTGTGCTGCAGGAGAAGTGTTGTGTCTCTGTTAACCTGGATGTCTCTGTGCTGCAGGAAGTGTTGTGTCTCTGTTAACCTGGATGTCTCTGTGCTGCAGGAGAAGTGTTGTGTCTCTGTTAACCTGGATGTCTCTGTGCTGCAGGAGAAGTGTTGTGTCTCTGTTAACCTGGATGTCTCTGTGCTGCAGGAGAAGTGTTGTCTCTCTGTTAACCTGGATGTCTCTGTGCTGCAGGAGAAGTGTTGTCTCTCTGTTAACCTGGATGTCTCTGTGCTGCAGGAGAAGTGTTGTGTCTCTGTTAACCTGGATGTCTCTGTGCTGCAGGAGAAGTGTTGTCTCTCTGTTAACCTGGATATGTTTCTCCTGCAGGAGATGGAGCAGCAGGTGAAGCAGAAGGAGCAGGACCTGCAGCAGGTGGAGGAGCAGGGCTGCGCTCTCGTGCAGAACAAGACGGACGAAGCATGCGCCATCGTCATGGAGACGCTGCAGGGCGTCAACCACACCTGGGCTCACCTGGACCACCTGGTGAGATTTATTCCATTTATCTCTGTTTATTCCCTGCAGGGATCTGATTTTCCACCCCTCTTCCTCTCCTCCTCCTCCTCCTCCTCCTCCTCCTCCTCCTCCTCCTCCTCCTCCTCCTCCTCCTCCTCCCTCCTCCTCCATCATATATATCATTTAATATTCCATTCCTCACATACTTATGCATATATTTTATCAGCTTTATATTTTGTCACAGTTAATTTGTAATTCAACATGTATATTTTCTACCTTTTTTTAATGCTATTTTATTGCTATTGAGATGACATTGGAATGTTTATTTCTAGTATTTTGTATTCTGCAATGCCTTGTCTTTTTATGCTGCTGCAACACAAAAATGTCCCAACTTGGGATCAATAAAGTACTTCTTATCTTATCAGGTGGGTCAGCTGAAGCTCAGCCTCTCCTCAGTGCTGGATCAATGGACTCTTTACCGCGGCGCCTCAGAGGAGATCAACGCTCGGCTGATGGAGGGGCGGTACTCTGTCTCTAGGCTCCGCCTCCTCACCGGCTCACTGGAGGCCGTGCAGCTGCAGGTGACGAGCCTCCAGGTAACACATCACTGTATTTATATATATATATATCTAATCAATAATATATGATTTATGCAAGATTCCGATATGACCCCCTCTGTGTGTGCAGGAGCTCCAGGAGGATCTGGAGAAGCAGGAGAGTAGCGTGAGGAGGTTTGGAGCTGTGACCCACCAGCTGCTGAAGGAGAGCCACCCCTCGCTGTCCGACTCGCTGAACAACAGCCTGCAGGACGTCAACGCAAGGTCCCCTTCCCCCGCTGATATCAGATTCATATCACCCCTAAAAACTATTTTCAAATGTCTTAGATAAAGCTGGAAAAAGACACAAATCTGCAGAGGTTTTAGAAATGTGTGAAATCTCTTTTCTGTTGCATTGTAAATCTCAAAATGGTTCCTTAAATCTATTCTATCTATAATATAACTCTTTTCACTGCACCAAAAAAATCATATTTAATACAATAAATAAAGACAATATATAGAAAATTTGACTTTTTTTGAGAATGTTTGTCGTTGTAAAACTGGTCTTAAAATTGATTCTGTCGCATAAAAAAAAAACTTAAACATACCTTTTATGTATTTCTCTCACTGTTGACCTGCCGCAGGTGGACGGGGCTCCTGGAGGAGATCTCTGAGCGCAGGAGGAGCAGCGAGGCTCTGCTGCAGCTGTGGCAGAGATACAAACATCTGCACGAGGAGAGCTGCAGCGGCATGCGTCTGCAGGAGGACGCCATGCAGCGGCTGGTCAACAGCTGCAGCGAGGAGATCAGCGACGACGAGGTCAACGTCTGGATCCAGGAGAGCAGCGTGAGCCCCGAATACTGATTATCATAATAGTTTAATATTCAAAGAGCAGCGTGAGCATAATAATTCTTCTTAAAAGAAATTCTCAGTAAAAATATTTATTTCTGAATTCTGACTTTTTCTCAGAATCCTGAGATGTTTTTCAAAAGAATCTGAGATTATCAAATCTCAGGTTTCTGAGAAAAAAGTCAGAGATTTTTAGGACAAAAAATCTTTCAAATAATAAAGTGATTTTGAAATACTTGTTGCCAGAATTCAGAAATGTTTTGAAAATAATTCTCAGGATTTTTTACTTTTTTGAGATTTCTTGTAATATATTTTCAGAAGAAAAAAATGTAAACCTTTTTTTCTAAAATTAATGAATGAATTCTCATAATTCTGAGATTATGAGAATTCATCATAAAAATAAAAATATTGATTTTTTCAAGGGAAAAAAACTCCAGAGTTTGACTTTTTTTTATAAAAATCCTGAGATTTTAAGTTTTTTTGTCCAGAAAATCTCAGGATTTCCTGAAAAAGAAAATGAATTATAAAACTCAAATTGATGCAATTTGTAAAAAAAAATCTGAAAGAAAAATACTAGATTGGATATAATATTGAATAGGTTGTGTTACAGGAGGCCCTGAGGGCCCAGGGCCCCCGGCAGGCCTCTGGCTGTATACACATCTAAAAGGCAGAATTCTGAGATTTCTTGTAAAAATAAATCAGAAGAATTAATCATTTAAACAACTTTTTCTCAAAATTCTGAGGTTTCTCCGAAATCTGAGTTAAAAAGTCAGAATTCAGAGATTTATAGAAATACATTTTTTTAAAAATTCTCAAAAAAAAAAAAAAAAATTCCAGAAAAAAAAACTTTTTAAAAATTCAGATTTTTTTGAAAAAAATACCAGAAGAAAAAAATATCCATAAAGAAATTAATACAAATATTATATAATATATAACATGTGTTACAGGAGCTCCTGAGGGCCCAGGGGCCCCTGAGGGCCTCCCTCCAGGTGCTCCATCAGCTGGGGGAGCAGCTGAAGCAGCAGGTGGAGATCTCTGCTGCCTCCAACCTGCAGTCAGACCACCTGTCACTCAAACACAGACTCTCTGCTGTGGAGACCACCATCAGCAGGCAGCTGACCACCCTGCAGGTACACACACACACACACACACACAAACACACACACACACACACACACACACACACACACACACACACACACACACACACACACACACACACACGTATGGTGCATGGTAACAAACATGATGTCAAACGACACAGGGAGAATAATACATATAATATCAAATGTTATTAAAATAAACAAAATAAAAAATAACTGAAATCAATATTCTGCATGAATTCCCTGTAAATAACCTTCCCCCCCCCCCCCCCCCCCCCCCCCAGACGGGGGTCCAGGACTACGAGCTGTTTAACTCACAGCTGGACTCCATGGGGTCTGGGTCCTGGAGGCTGAGGAGGCTCTGAGGGCGCCGGACCCCTCTGGATCCACAGACCCCCCCCTCATCCAGGACCGCATGCAGGAGCTGAAGGTGGGTCCTGTCTCTGTGTAGATACTTCCCTGGGGGGCCGTTACCTGAGGTATTATTAACATGTTAAGAAAAGCCTCAAGACCCACCTGTTCCGCATTTGACTGACTGTCCTCTGTTGGCTTAAATGTTTTATTCTAACCTTTTATGCTCTTATCCTTTTTTATATCCATCCATCCATCTGCTCCCGCTTATCCGTGGTCGGGTCGCGGCTCTTTTCTATTCAATATGCTCCTTAGATCACTTTTTATTTCACTGTATTTTCTCCTCCTAGCCTCGTGAAGCAGCTTGAGATGTTTTTAAAGTGTGCTATGTCTGAAATGTGTTATTCTCCTCAGAGTCTGATGCTGAGGTTCAGCAGCTTGTCTCCAGAGCTGGACCGGGTCACTGAGCTGGGGTACCGGCTCCCTCTCAACGACCCGGAGATAAAGCGTCTCCAGAGCCTGAACCGGAGCTGGAGCAGCGCCTCGGCCCAGACCACCGAGAGGTTCAGGTACTGAGACATCAACTGTTCATATTACAGAGAGAAGTGGGAAAAGGTTGACTTTATTATCAGAATTCAGAATTCTGACTTTTTCAGAATTCTGACTTTTTCAGAATTTCAACATTTCACTCTTTTTGCAGAATTTTGATAATTTTTTCAAATGTCTGACTTTTCGAGTATTCAGACGTTTTGGTTGCTTTGTGCAGCAAGCTGCAGGCGTTCCTGCTGCAGCAGCAGAGCTTCCTGGAGAAGTGTGAGACCTGGATGGAGTTCCTGCTGCAGACGGAGGAGAACCTGGCCGTGGAAATCTCCGGAAACATGCAGAGTCTGACGGAGCAGCAGAAAGCCCATGAGGTCTGCAGAGAGCACCTGAAGCTGCTGCCTATAAAGCATCATGTTAATGTTTTTATTTGATATTAACAGTGTGTCTTGAGTTGAATAGATAACAGTGTAAACGTGTTTCCTGCAGCTGTTCCAGGCGGAGATGTTCAGCCGGCAGCAGATCCTTCACTCCATCATCAGTGACGGGCAGAGGATGCTGGAGCAGGGACAGGTGGACGACAGGTACATAAAGTTACATTCAAATACACTTTGGTAGCACATTGATCCCACAGTAAGTATTATTCCCTCCCTGCAGAGAGGAGTTCCACCTGAAGCTGGCCCTCCTCAGCACCAGTGGCAGGGCGTGGTACGGCGGGCGCAGCAGCGGCGCGGCATCATCGACGGTCTGCTGAGACAGTGGCAGCGTTACAGAGAGACGCTGGAGAAGCTGCGCCGCTGGATGCTGGATGTCTCCTCCCAGCTGGACGTCTCCTCCCAGCAGGATGTCTCCTCCCAGCAGGGTGCCGCGGGCCCCTGCAGCCGGGGCCAACGTGCCCCTGCAGCAGGCCAGATCCATGCTGGACGCCGTGCAGGTACAGATTGCTGGGTCGGATTAGATTTCTCAATTTTTTTAATTC
>JAAKFY010000015.1:34782310-34797310 GCA_011823955.1 Dissostichus mawsoni
TTTGGGTTCAACATGTAAGAAGTATAAAGTACAGGTATTTGGGTTCAACATGTAAGTAGGAAAGTACAGGTATTTGTGTTCAACATGTAAGAAGTAAAAGTACAGGTATTTGTGTTCACATGTAGAAGTAGAAAGTACAGGTATTTGGGTTCAACATGTAAGAAGTAAAGTACAGGTATTTGGGTTCAAATGTAAGAAGTAGAAAGTACAGGTATTTGGGTTCAACATGTAAGAAGTAGAAAGTACAGGTATTTGGGTTCAACATGTAAGAATAGAAAGTACAGGTATTTGGGTTCACATGTAAGAGTAGAAAGTACAGGTATTTGGGTTCAACATGTAAGAAGTAGAAAGTACAGGTATTTGGGTTCAACATGTAAGAAGTAGAAAGTACAGGTATTTGGGTTCAACATGTAAGAAGTAGAAAGTACAGGTATTTGGGTTCAACATGTAAGAAGTAGAAAGTACAGGTATTTGGGTTCAACATGTAAGAAGTAGAAAGTACAGGTATTTGGGTTCAACATGTAAGAAGTAGAAAGTACAGGTATTTGGGTTCAACATGTAAGAGTAAAAGTACAGGTATTTGGTTCAACATGTAAGAAGTAGAAGTACAGGTATTTGGGTTCAACATGTAAGAAGTAGAAAGTACAGGTATTTGGGTTCAAGATGGAAGAAGTAGAAAGTACAGGTATTTGGGTTCAAGATGGAAGAAGTAGAAAGTACAGGTATTTGGGTTCAACATGTAAGAAGTAGAAAGTACAGGTATTTGGGTTCAACATGTAAGAAGTAGAAAGTACAGGTATTTGGGTTCAACATGTAAGAAGTAGAAAGTACAGGTATTTGGGTTCAACATGGAAGAAGTAGAAAGTACAGGTATTTGGGTTCAACATGTAAGAAGTAGAAAGTACAGGTATTTGGGTTCAACATGTAAGAAGTAGAAAGTACAGGTATTTGGTTCAACATGTAAGAAGTAGAAAGTACAGGTATTTGGTTCAACATGTAGAAGTAGAAAGTACAGGTATTTGGGTTAACATGTAAGAAGTAGAAAGTACAGGTATTTGGTTCAACATGTGAGAAGTAGAAAGTACAGGTATTTGGGTTCAACATGTAAGAAGTAGAAAGTACAGGTATTTGGGTTCAACATGGAAGAAGTAGAAAGTACAGGTATTTGGGTTCAACATGTAAAGTAGAAAGTACAGGTATTTGGGTTCAACATGTAAGAGTAGAAAGTACAGGTATTTGGGTTCAACATGTAAGAAGTAGAAAGTACAGGTATTTGTTCAACATGTAAGAAGTAGAAAGTACAGGTATTTGTGTTCAACATGTAAGAAGTAGAAAGTACAGGTATTTGGTTCAACATGTAAGAAGTAGAAAGTACAGGTATTTGGTTCAAATGTAAGATAGAAAGTACAGGTATTTGGGTTCAACATGTAAGAAGTAGAAAGTACAGGTATTTGGGTTCAACATGTAAGAAGTAGAAAGTACAGGTATTTGGGTTCAACATGTAGAAGTAGAAAGTACAGGTATTTGGTTCAACATGGAAGAAGTAGAAAGTACAGGTATTTGGGTTCAACATGTAAGAAGTAGAAAGTACAGGTATTTGGGTTCAAATGTAAGAAGTAGAAAGTACAGGTATTTGGTTTCAACATGTAAGAAGTAGAAAGTACAGGTATTTGGGTTCAACATGTAAGAAGTAGAAAGTACAGGTATTTGGTTCAACATGTAAGAAGTAGAAGTACAGGTATTTGGTTCAACATGGAAGAAGTAGAAAGTACAGGTATTTGTGGTTCAACATGTAAGAAGTAGAAAGTACAGGTATTTGTGTTCAAGTAAGTAGAAAGTACAGGTTATTTGGGTTCAAGATGGAAGAAGTAGAAAGTACAGGTATTTGGGTTCAACATGGAAGAAGTAGAAAGTACAGGTATTTGGGTTCAACATGTAAGAAGTAGAAAGTACAGGTATTTGGTTCAACATGTAAGAAGTAAAGTACAGGTATTTGGGTTCACATGTAAGAAGTAGAAAGTACAGGTATTTGGGTTCAACATGGAAGAAGTAGAAAGTACAGGTATTTGGGTTCAACATGTAAGAAGTAGAAAGTACAGGTATTTGGGTTCAACATGTAAGAAGTAGAAAGTACAGGTATTTGGTTCAACATGTAAGAAGTAGAAAGTACAGGTATTTGGTTCAAATGTAGAAGTAGAAAGTACAGGTATTTGGGTTCAACATGTAAGAAGTAGAAAGTACAGGTATTTGGGTTCAACATGTAAGAAGTAGAAAGTACAGGTATTTGGGTTCAACATGTAAGAAGTAGAAAGTACAGGTATTTGGGTTCAACATGAAGAAGTAGAAGTACAGGTATTTGGTTCAACATGTAAGAAGTAGAAAGTACAGGTATTTGGGTTTCAACATGTAAGAAGTAGAAAGTACAGGTATTTGGGTTCAACATGTAAGAAGTAGAAAGTACAGGTATTTGGTTCAACATGTAAGAAGTAGAAAGTACAGGTATTTGGGTTAAACATGTAAGAAGTAGAAAGTACAGGTATTTGGTTCAACATGTAAGAAGTAGAAAGTTCAGGTATTTGGGTTCAACATGTAAGAAGTAGAAAGTACAGGTATTTGGGTTCAACATGTAAGAAGTAGAAAGTACAGGTATTTGGGTTCAACATGTAAGAAGTAGAAAGTACAGGTATTTGGTTCAACATGTAAGAAGTAGAAAGTACAGTATTTGGTTCAACATGTAAGAAGTAGAAAGTACAGGTATTTGGGTTCAACATGTAAGAAGTAGAAAGTACAGGTATTTGGGTTCAACATGTAAGAAGTAGAAAGTACAGGTATTTGTGTTCAACATGTAAGAAGTAGAAAGTACAGGTATTTGGGTTCAACATGTAAGAAGTAGAAAGTACAGGTATTTGGGTTCAACATGGAAGAAGTAGAAAGTACAGGTATTTGGGTTCAACATGTAAGAAGTAGAAAGTACAGGTATTTGTGTTCAACATGTAAGAAGTAGAAAGTACAGGTATTTGGGTTCAACATGTAAGAAGTAGAAAGTACAGGTATTTGTGTTCAACATGGAAGAAGTAGAAAGTACAGGAATTTGTGTTCAACATGTAAGAAGTAGAAAGTACGGTATTTGGGTTCAACATGTAAGAAGTAGAAAGTACAGGTATTTGTGTTCAACATGTTAGAAGTAGAAAGTACAGGTATTTGGGTTCAACATGTTAGAAGTAGAAAGTACAGGTATTTGGGTTCACATGTTAGAAGTAGAAAGTACAGGTATTTGGGTTCAACATGTAAGAAGTAGAAAGTACGGTATTTGGTTCAACATGGAAGAAGTAGAAAGTAAAAAGTGGTCAGAAAAATAAGTAGTGGAGTAAAGTACTGATACCAGAAACATGTACTGAAGTACAGTAACAAAGTATTTATACTGCACTACTTCCCAGCTCTGGTAATAACAAAATAAAATACAAATAAATATACAGTATATGTATATTTACACTTAAGAACATATATACAATTGAATGCAATATAAATAAAATGCATGTATAATGAGAAGAAATGAAATGAGGTTTTGTGACTGATCCATTTTAGAAATAAAGTGAAATAGGTTAGACGGAGATTTACTATGACTGTGGACATGTGGTGATGCTTTCATTTTGGCGTTCCAGGACATCCTGCTGATGAAGGGGGAGGGGGAGGTGAAGCTCAACATGACTCTGGGGAAGGGAGAGCAGGTTCTCAAGCACAACCGGGGAGAGGAGGGGGAGAAGATCTGCTCCCAGCTGCAGGGCCTCAAGGACACCTGGAGCAACATGATGATGATCTCCATCAGCTGTCACAGGTACACATACACACACACACACACACACACCACACACACACACACACACACACACACCACACACACACACACACACAGTATCTAACCCTCTGGCCTCCTCTCAGTGGACTCTCTACCTGGCCTCCATCAGCAGCTCCTCCAGTGGATGGAGTATAGTATAGTATATATAACAGTATAATAACCCTCTCTCTCTCTCTCTGTCTCTCTCCCCCCCTCTCTCTCTCTCTCTCTCTCTCTCTCTCTCTCTCTCTCTCTCTCTCTCTCTCTCTCTCTCTCTCTCTCTCTCTCTCTCCAGCCGGTTGGAGATGGCCTCCTCTCAGTGGACTCTCTTCATGGCCTCCCATCAGCAGCTCCTTCAGTGGATGCAGTCTGTGGAGCAGGAGCTGGGGGGGGCGCTCCCTCCTCAGGTGGGTCCTGAAGGAGAAGGCCTCTCTGCTGGAGCGTCTGAGGGGGTGCAGAGTGGACGTGGAGGCTCACGCCCCCCCCCCTCTCCCGCCTGATGGAGCAGGCCCTGGAGCTGCACGAGAAGACGGGAGATCAGACGTTTGGACACGAGGCTCGAGGAGAACTGAGCGCCAAGTACAGCGACATCTCTGCCAGCGTGAAGGTGAGGAAATACGGGGTCCTATATATATATGTATCAAGCAGGTAATATATCCAGTCCTTGGGGTTACCATGTCTCTTTGCTCATTAAAGGGCAAGGTGCAGTGATGCAGAGCATCGTGTCGGAGCACCAGCAGTACCTGGACGCTGTCAGGGACTTCAGTGATTGGCTGCTGTCAGCCAGAGAGGAGCTGCAGCGCTGGAGCGAGCTGAGCGGAGACTCTGCCAGCGTGCACAGGAAGCTGTGCAAAGTCCAGGTAAAGAGAGTTTCATATTTCCTGCAGGCTCTTCTGCCCTCTCATGAATTCACAGAGCAGAGGACTGATTCCTTCATCATTGATCTGATCTGACGGTGTAATACTTTATTCCCTGCAGGAGCTGCTGGACAGTAAGCAGCGCGCAGGGAGCGTCTGAGCCGTGTGCAGAGGTGTGGGGCGGTGTGCAGAGACCACACGGGGGCGGGGGGTTCGAGGCTCTGGAGAGAGAGGAGGCGGGGCTTGTGTCCTGCTGGGAGCAGTGGGAGCGCTCGGCCCTGCAGACCAGAGCCTCGCTGGAGACCGCTCTGTCTCAGATCAGCTGCTCCGAGGAGGAGTTCAGCAGCCTGTCTGCGCAGATGGAGCTGCAGCTGCACGACTTCAGCCGGCTGCTCAAAGACTGCCGGCTGCGCATCACCCAGCCGAGAGACTGACCGAGGGGGAGGAGGCGGTGAAGGGCTGGACCTCGCTAAGGTACGTCTGAAGTTAAGATAAGATAAGATAAGAAGTACTTTAATGATCCCAATTTGGAAATGTTTGTGTTACAGCAGCATAAAAAAGACAAGGCAATGTTCAGAAGATACATTAAAAGACTAGAAATAAACAATCCAAAATGTAAACATATCAAATAGAAATAAAGTAGCATTAAATATAATAATAAATACTGTATATCTGAGGGGAGGAGGCGGTGAGGGGCTGGACCCTCGCTAAGGTGGGGTTAGATAACATAATGATAATCAATATGTGAGCAGGAGGTGATTCATGCTCTGCACCACACACAACCACACACACACACACACACACACCACACACACACACACACCACACACACACACAGACCCACACACCACACACACCACACACAGACACACACACACACACACACACACACACACACACACGCACACACACACTGCTGCTGAGGGTCTTCAGGGTGCATAAAGGAAACATGTGTTTTGTGCAGGACGTAGTGGAGGAGCTGCAGAAGGCGGAGCCGGCCTCTGAGCATCTGAAGACTCAGCTGAACGACCTGTGCAGATTCAGCAGAGACGTGGGGGTGCAGTCAGAGAGGGTGTCTGCGCTCATCAAGGAGTACAACAGGTGGGGGGGGGGATAAAGTATACACTATTTAAGGAAAATGCTACAGCTACCAGAACACAGATGTATGATTTCATACGGATTCCCAGTGGTGTGTGTAACTGTGTGTGTGTGTGTAACTTTGCTTGCTGCTGTGTGTGCGCAGTGTGAGTCTGCAGGCAGGCAGGGAGTGTCAGAGCAAACAGAAGCTTCTGGATCAGGGTTTCCGCTCCGCCTGCAGAGACTTCCAGCAGTGGCTCGTCAACGCCAAGATCAACACGGGAAAGTGCTTCGACGTTCCCCAGAACCTCAGCGAGGCGACCGCCAGCCTCCAGAAGATCCAGGTAACTCAGACAACACACACACACACACACTCTGCAGAAGATCCAGGTAACTCAGAGACAACACACACCACACACTCTGCAGAAGATCCAGGTAACTCAGAGACAACACACACACACACACTCTGCAGAAGATCCAGGTAACTCAGAGACAACACACACACCACTCTGCAGAAGATCCAGGTAACTCAGAGACAACACACACACACCACTCTGCAGAAGATCCAGGTAACTCAGAGACAACACACACACACACACTCTGCAGAAGATCCAGGTAACTCAGAGACAACACACACACACACACTCTGCAGAAGATCCAGGTAACTCAGAGACAACACACACACACACACTCTGCAGAAGATCCAGGTAACTCAGAGACAACACACACACACACACTCTGCAGAAGATCCAGGTAACTCAGAGACAACACACACACACACTCTGCAGAAGATCCAGGTAACTCAGAGACAACACACACACACTCTGCAGAAGATCCAGGTAACTCAGAGACAACACACACACACTCTGCAGAAGATCCAGGTACACAACTCAGACCCTCTGCAGGAACCACAGGTGTATCACCACTGATCCAATGTTCCCCTAGCTGCAGAACTGCTCTAATCTCATTATATCAGAGGCAGGATGTCTTTGTGAAGAAAGCCAACAGATCAGTCAGTGTGCGATCCTTCCAGAATATAACTGAGAAGACTTTAGTAGAGCCTCGTGTTTCACATGTTTCATTCATGCATTCAGGACCTGGTTCCTGCATCTGTTTCATACTGTTAGTGTTGGAGGTATGGATCAACCTGGAGGATTGATTCATGCTGTGAACGAGGCACTAACTGCAGCCTTGTAAAGCCTCCACCTCTGTCCTGACCTCAGAGATGTTTACCTTCCTGTTCCACCTGTGTTTCTCCTCATGATTCAGTTGTATGTTTCTCCCCATGCTTCATCTTTGTGTTCCTCCCCATGCTCCAGGAGTTCCTGAGCGACAGGGATGCGGGGCAGCAGCAGCTGGGGGCCGTGCAGCGCAGCGGGGAGCTCCTTTGCAGCGCTGCAGAGAAGGAGAGGGTGGAGGCGGTCCGAGGGAAGATGAGCTCCTTCAGAGAGGACTGGAGGAACATGATGAGCAGCCTGCACCACCGGGAGAACAGCCTGCAGGTAATATACCTGAATACACACCTGTCGTTATGAATAAAAGCATTTTTTTATACAGTTTAAGTCAGGGAAACATCTATTTCTTTAAACTAAATACTTCTTTGCAATGTTCCTGTCGTCAGCTTTCAGCCGACTGTTCACTTCAGTGTCCATTGTACATTTGACTATTTCTTATACACGTTGAATGAGAGAGTAGAGTAGGATTTTAGGATTAGCTGTGCCTGTTATTGCAGATCTTGGCACACATTGAGTCTTGTCAAATTAAATCTGTGTCCATTTTCAAAAGATCCCTGATTGTGAAGGTGTAAACGTTGTTCTACTGTAAATATCCAGGGTTTATTCTGATGTATTTGGTCACATGCAGGATATTAAAGAGCTGCATGATTATCCATCCGAGATTATTTCCCTAGTTGGTATCTTAACGTTGTGTTGTGTCTCTCAGACGGTCTTGTCTCAGATGAGGGATTTCGAGGAGAGTGCGGAGCCTCTGCAAGAGAGCCTGGACGCCACAGAGCTGTCGGTGCATCAGAGCTGCAGCCGGCTGCACGACCTGAGCGCCAAGAAGCAAGAGCTGCACAAACTGCAGGTAATAACCCCCCCCATCATGATGTTCAGGTGCAGCAGAACCTCAGATCATCAGACCCTCAGATCATCAGTGAACGGTTTCTGCAAGTTTAAAATGCCAGATTCAGCTTGCAGAAACCACAGAGTGCCCACATCTGCAGAGACTCCATCCAGCTGTTTCAGTGTTAGAGAACCACTGCTAATCTTTAGAAAGCTCTGCCATCAGCTGACTAACAGCCATGTGCTTCCTGTTGACACGCTGCCATCTGTCTGCTGCTCTCATGTACCTCTAACAGTGTCTATAGCTCCTGCTTCATCTTTCAAATTAAATATTTTTAAATGACTGCTCTGTGTAACCTGCTGTCTTCTCTCTGTCTGCTCTCTATCTGCTCTCTGTCTGCTCTCTCTCTGCTCTCTGTCTGCTCTGTGTCTGCTCTCTGTGTGCTCTGTGTAACCTGCTGTCTCTCTCTGTCTGCTCTCTATCTGCTCTCTGTCTGCTCTCTGTCTGCTCTCTGTGTGCTCTGTGTAACCTGCTGTCTTCTCTCTGTCTGCTCTCTATCTGCTCTCTGTCTGCTCTCTGTCTGCTCTCTGTCTGCTCTGTGTAACCTGCTGTCTGCTCTGTGTAACCTGCTGTCTGCTCTCTGTCTGCTCTCTATCTGCTCTCTGTCTGCTCTCTCTCTGCTCTCTGTCTGCTCTCTGTCTTCTCTCTGTCTGCTCTCTATCTGCTCTCTGTCTGCTCTCTATCTGCTCTCTGTCTGCTCTCTCTGCTCTCTGTCTGCTCTGTGTAACCTGCTGTCTTCTCTCTGTCTGCTCTCTATCTGCTCTCTGTCTGTCTCTCTCTGCTCTCTGTCTGCTCTGTGTAACCTGCTGTCTTCTCTCTATCTGCTCTCTATCTGCTCTCTGTCTGCTCTCTATCTGCTCTCTGTCTGCTCTCTGTCTGCTCTCTGTGTGCTCTGTGTAACCTGCTGTCTGCTCTGTGTAACCTGCTGTCTGCTCTGTGTAACCTCCTGTCTGCTCTGTGTAACCTGCTGTCTGCTCTGTGTAACCTGCTGTCTGCTCTGTGTAACCTGTTGTCTGCTCTGTGTCTGCTCTGCTGTCTGCTCTCTGTCTGCTCTGTGTAACCTGCTGTCTGCTCTGTGTCTGCTCTGCTGTCTGCTCTGTGTCTGCTCTGTGTAACCTGCTGTCTGGTCTGTGTCTGCTCTGCTGTCTGCTCTCTGTCTGCTCTGTGTAACCTGCTGTCTGCTCTGTGTCCTGCTGTCTGCTCTGTGTAACCTGTGTCTGCTCTCTGTCTGCTCTGCTGTCTGCTCTCTGTCTGCTCTGTGTAACCTGCTGTCTGCTCTGTGTCTGCTCTTCTGTCTGCTCTCTGTCTGCTCTCTGTCTGCTCTGTGTAACCTGCTGTCTGCTCTCTGTCTGCTCTGTGTCTGCTCTGTGTAACCTGCTGTCTGCTCTGTGTCTGCTCTTCTGTCTGCTCTTCTGTCTGCTCTCTGTCTGCTCTGTGTAACCTGCTGTCTGCTCTCTGTCTGCTCTGTGTAACCTGCTGTCTGCTCTCTGTCTGCTCTGTGTAACCTGCTTTCTGCTCTGTGCTGTCTGCTCTGTGTAACCTGCTGTCTGCTCTCCTCCTCTGCTTGCTTTGATCAGAGTGTCCTGGAGGATCTGTCCTCGTGGATCTTCAGCTCAGGTCTCTCAAGAGAAGGCCCAGCGGCTGTGGGACGACCACGCTGCGGGGAAGGCTTTCATCCACCGAGCGTCTCAGCTCTCTGCTCAGTACCTGGCGCTGACCAGCCTCACCAAGGTACAATTCTGCTGCAGCATGCAACCTGTAGCCTGCAACCTGCAACCTGTAGCCTGCAACCTACAGCATGCAACCTGTATCCTGCAACCTGCAGCATGCAACCTGCAGCATGCAGCCTGCAACCTGCAGCATGCAACCTGCAGCATGCAACCTGCAGCATGCAACCTGCTGTGCACGGGGGGTTCTTCTACTGCTTCTCTGGGGATAGAGCTGCAGGAGATTGAGACACTAACTAAAAAGTTACTGTAAAAAGCACCTGTAGAATAACGACACTGATTTCTCACTGCACGTCTTAAAAATCACCAAATTACACCAAAAAACTCACAGCAAATAACTGTGTGTATAAACAGGAATAACTGTTAGTGTGTGTGTGTGTGTGTGTGTGTGTGTGTGTGTGTGTGTGTGTGTGTGTGTGTGTGTGTGTGTGTGTGTGTGTGTGTGTGTGTGTGTGTGTGTGTGTGGTGTGTGTGTGTGTGTGTGTGTGTGTGTGCAGGAGAAGGCCTCCCTATCGAGCGTATCTCCTCAGAGCACCACATGTTCTCTGAGGGTCTGGAGGGGCTTCAGGACTGGATCTCTGACACCAGATACACTCTGACCACCTACTGCACCCCACTGCAGACAAGCAGCTGCTGGACAGCAGGGTGATCAAGCTGGAGGTACACAACACACACACACACACACACCACACACACACACACACACCACACACACACACACACACACACACACACACACACTCTTTCTGACTGCAGTGCATCAACAGTTTCTATAATAAAGTGATATCAACACTAGAGGAACAAAACAAACTGCCTCCTCTGTTTTCTTTTCTTATCTCCTGCACCCAATGTGCAGTACATAACATTTACACCCATATCATTAATTTAACTACCAACACCAATCCGTTATAGGTAAAAGTCCTCATTGAAACTGGTCCCTAGGTAACATTATGTAAGTATAATCTGGAAAATGTACTATAAGTAGTGACATGCAGTGAATGTGCAGGCGCTGCTGAGTGCCCGTCAGGAGAAGGAGATCCAGCTGAAGATGCTGATCACTCGAGGAGAGTCCGTGCAGAGGAACACCTCAGCTGAGGGGGTTCCTGTCCTGCAGGAGAACCTCCGGGAGCTGAAGGAGTCTGGGACCACCTGCTGTGCGCCTCCATCCACTGCAAGAGGTGAGCACTGCAGATACTGACAGCACTGTTGGTAGTGACCACCATATCCGTTTGTTTGATCCTTTTGTCTGTGATTCACTCGCGGGCGGACCGATGAAGAGACGCTTGTTGCTGAGAGAGAAAATAAAGGAGTGTCCAGATGCGATTGAAAAGTAAAATATAGCAGCACCTCTCCTTTTATGCTGCAAAACCCGACCTGCAAATACACACAATCTCATGCTATAAATCTACTCTAAATGATAAATGAATATAAACTAAGGAAATGCTCCTACACTGTTTGACTAGTCTAAAAACCACAGTTCCACAGCGTCTAAATGCTGCTCTGTCTCGCCAGGAGTCGTTTTTACTAGAAAGCTACCCTTGATATGTTTCTGCAGAACGATGAACCCCCAGACTCAGAGACAGTTTCATCCCACAGGCCATCAGACTGTTAAAACCTGAACTCTGTGAAGAACATCCAAACATTCATCGTCTTATTTATATATCATATTCCTTGTACTTGTATACAGACTCTTCTTGCACTATTTCTATTTTATCTGTATTTTCTTGCACATCTCAAAACATTCTCTTGCACTATTTGATCAGTTTTATTAGTTTGATGTCCTATATATATTCATGTTGCATGTTGGAGGAGCCTGTGACTTCAGTTTGCATTGACACATACACTGTAGCTGCCGAGCACACGATGATAGAGCCTTGAATCTTGAATTAGAGCCGTCATCAGATAAAGACAATCTCAACTATCTCTTATGACTGTGTGTGACTAACGGATCATTTAAAGTAATGAAGTTGTTAGAGCTTGTATTTTGATTTGATAAAAAAGGCCACCTGGTCGTGACGTCTTTAGTCAACACGGTATAAAAGACTACAATTCCACAGTCCTTCTCTAAAAGAGACAGAGATGGGCAACCCGTCGGAAAGACGCCGTCAAGGGACTGTTTTTAACCGCTAGATACCGTTTCAGGTTCCATTTAAAGATATAGAAGCTACGTTTTTCATATCTCCACTGGAGCTGCTGAGCACACGATGATAGAGCTTGAATTGGATTGAATGTTGAATGATCACACTGTACTGTAACCCACAGCCAGCTGGAGGGCTCCCTGTCTCAGTGGACCAGCTACCAGGAGGACGTGCAGCAGTTTGTGAGCTGGGTGGAGCGGGTGGAGGACAGTCTGGACCCCGCGGACAAACTGTGTCCCGAGATGAGAGACAAGACTGCCAACCTGAGCAAAGCAAAGGTACTGCAACCCTCACTCGTTCAGTTATCATGCTCCAAACATCTGGAACAAACTCCCAGAATCCTGCAGGTCCGCTGCAACTCTCACTACTTTGAAATCCAGGCTGAAGACTTTTCTTTTTGCCGCTGCTTTGAATTGAACTATTCACATCTCACACTGCACAGTAACTATTCATGTTTATTATCTTTGCTTTTTAATGCCATCGTATGAAATGTTTCTGCTGCACTCGTTCTTAATGCTCTTCATGCGCCTCGTGTTGAAAGGTGCTGTATGAATACACCTGCCTTCACTCGTACTGTAATCACCTCACTCTCTACCGCATGCATCCTTTCACCCAGGACAAAGAGTTTGATAGCTTGGTGTCCCCAGATGAACCATCCTTTACGTGCCAAAGAACATCCTTTTAAAGCGTACAAAAAGCACAGGTTGATAAGTTTATACTTCACTCACCTCCACCTGGCCATGGTTTGGTCCCAGCAGCTGTAGACTTTGATAGATATGCATGCCATGTTGGTCCTTCCTCTATAAGGCCAAGCCAGTTTCATTACATTTTCTTGAATACATTGTGTGAGAAATGTCTTATTTAAACTGTAAAGTACAAATTAAAACTGTGAAAGAAAGGATATGTATTATTAAGAGAGAGAAATACCCTAACTCCTTCATCATTTATTCTAGACAAGTCAGTTTTTGTGTCTAAACTTATGTTTCGGGGGCCTAGAAATCCAATGGACTTGCCAAATTGCAATACCATGATTACATAATTGTAAAATCCAATGTTTTGGATGCGTGATTCATTAAAACCCTCAGAATGGGCGACCCGCTTCAAGTCAGCTACGTCCGTAATATTGAATAAGTATCATTTAGTTTCCTTTTACTGGAACAAGGCTTCATCATATCCTCAAAAACACTTAAACACAAGAATACTAATCGTCACCTTTTCAGTCATTCAGAAGTTGGTGGCAGAGAATTTGATTTGTGATCTTATGTCTGTGTGTTTGCAGCTGCTTCACGAGGAGGTTCTGAGCCACAGTAACAGCTGATATATATTTAATAATGCAGAGTTTATTATTGATGTGTTTGCAGCTGCTTCACGAGGAGGTTCTGAGCCACAGCGCTCTGCTGGACACCATCTCTGTGAAGAGTGGGAACCTCTCTGAGAACTACGTGAACCAGCTGGAGCTGCAGGAACTGCAGGAGCGCTACGAGGCCGCCAGGGACAACGCCAGGGTACACATATATATATATATATTATATACAACATGTTCAGTATTAGATAAAGGAGGCGTGTGGTGCAGTGGGTTGAGCGTTGGTGTTCGGATCAGGGGGTCAGGTTCAAACCCCACTGCAGTCAGCATGTCCTTGTGTCCCTGAGACACTTCACCCCAAAGTGCTCCTGTGGGGATTGACCACAGTATTGAGTGTAAGTCGCTTTGGATAAAAGCGTCTAACAAGTGACATGTAATGTAATGTAATAAAGTGTTGTGCAGCTGTTTTAAAATCATATATTTACACAACAACACAGGGTGTAAACACATGTTGACAGAAGGCAGGTGAGATCCATCAGCAGGATATTAAAGTAGAATTGCATCACATTTAAAACAGTTTTGCCGGGTAGTTTTTACATACAAGGAATACTGTAAGTGCATAGCATTGAGACATTGAAATACAAGTCAATATTGCAGTTTAATAATTCCAAAGCATTGGCTGCAGTAAACACAGAAGTTGTTGGATAATAACTGATATCCTGTGCTTCCTGTGGTGCTCAGAGTGCGGTGTGCAGAGCCGAGGAGCTGGTGGAGTCCCACCTGGAGTACCAGCGGGACCTCCAGAGTTTCGAGGATTGGCTGGAGGAGGAGCAGGAGACTCTGGGCTGCTACACCCAGCTGGAGGGAGACGTGGAGATCCTGGAGGACACTCTGCAGAGGCTGCAGGTCAGAGAGGACTCTTTAAAACAGAGTGAACATCTTGTTACTGTTAGTGGGACGGGGGCAGGAGGTGCAACACTCTTCATCGTGTTCATCAGTTCCTGTGTCTGCAGGTTAATGCTGACCACTGTCTTTCACAGTGAACAGAGGCTTCAGGTCAGAGAGGACTCTTTAAAGCAGAACGTCTTTACCTTGTCTGACAGATGGGAAACGTTTGACAATTATACTAAGAAAGTAGTAAATGTAGTTCTTTGTGTACACATGCAATGATGGGATCGTGAACTATATTGTGAGAACAAGCTAACTCTAACTCCTCTCACCAGAAACTGTTATATATTGTTTTAAAGTTTTAAAAGAGAGTGCTAACCCCCCTGTGGTCCTGCAGGAGCTGCAAACGGCTAACTCTAAGTTCTCTAAGACTTCAAGACTCATATCATTTAAACCTTTATATTTTTCAGCATAATGCTTAAGGTAGATTACTAGGCCAATACTTTAACTTCTGAATGCAGGACCTTTAACGGAGTATGTCTACACTTCATCAGTTGCTGTGCAGTTAACAGCGATGTAGGAACGCTGCAGTTACTGCAGCGTTCCTACATCGTAAAGAACTGCTGGTTAATTCTCCAGCAGCCTGAGAGAGTCTGATTCACTCCTGTGGGATAAATAAAGTCTTATCTTATCTTATCTTAACTTATCTTAACCCCCCTGTGCTCCTGCAGGAGCTGCAAACTGCTATCTCTAAGTCCTCTAAGAGTTATATAAACTCTTATATATGGTGTTAAAGTTTAAAGAGAGTGCTAACCCCCCCTGATGTCCTCCAGGAGCTGCAGCTGCGGTGCTCGGAGGGCCAGGCCCTGCTCAACATGCTGCTGCTCAGCAGGGGGCATGTGGTCCCCTGGGGGGTCCCTCAGACGGAGGACCGGGTCCTGGAGACCCTGCAGCAGCAGTGGGGGGGGTACCAGGCCCGGCTGGGGGACACCCGCTCGCAGCTCAACAGCACCCTGGCCAAACTGAGGCAGATGGAGCAGAAGTTCCAGAG
>JAAKFY010000015.1:34807310-34812310 GCA_011823955.1 Dissostichus mawsoni
GAGGGTCAAATATAGGATTTATATATAAATCTGTGAAGAACCAGCACCTTATCGTGGTGGAGAGGTTTGTGTGCCCCGAGGAACCTGTGCTGTATGGAGCCTTGTGTTCCTGGCAAATTGGTCTCAGGCAAGGGGCCAGACTAAGATAGGTTCAAAGACCTCATGAAAGACAACATAAGAAGTGAGGATACCCGGCCCGGAGGAAGCCTGAGTCCTCCTTCTGGAGCCAGGCCCAGATGGAGGACTCGTGGGCACCTCCGCTTCGTCCCGATGTATTTTTGCATATATATTTTGATTTACCTTGGATTAATATTTGGATGTATTCTAAACATGTGTTCAGAATTATTTTCGTTATATTTAAGATGTATTTGGGGTAACCATGCAGTATACGTGTTGTCCCACAGGAGTGCAGCCAGCAGCTTCAGAGTAAGCAGAGCGTCCTGACCAAGATGAAGGAGACGGTGAAGAGACTGACGGAGGGACAGGAGACGGTGAAGAGACTGACGGAGGGACAGGAGATAGATAGCAGACTGACGGAGGGACAGGAGACAGTGAAGGGACTGACGGAGGGACAGGAGACAGTGAAGACCCTGACGGAGGGACAGGAGTCTCCAGAACTGGCAGAGCTGGAGCGTCTGCGTCTGCGCTGGCTGGATTTGCGCAGCCAGGCCCAGCAGCTGCAGGTCCAGAGGGAGGAGGATCTGCAGCGAGCCGCAGAGTATCATCTCTGCATCTCTGCTGTGGAGACGCTGTTCGAACAGGTCTCCCGAGACTGGGACAACCTAGCCAGGTGAGTCTGAGATCCTGCAGGAACCTTAGCTTCAAATTAAGATAAGATAAGATAAGGCAAGGCAAGGCAAGTGTATTTATATAGCACCTTTCAACACAAGGCAATTCAAAGTGCTTTACAGAAAGGAAAAACATTAAGAGCATTAAGAAACATATTATAAAATGGCCTTTAAAAACACTAATTTAAAGGCAAAGATAATAAAACATGAATAACAAAGGTACAGGAGGAAAGAGGGTCTTTATTTCCATGTGTGTGTCCCAGGACGGATGCAGAGAGCTCCTCTCAGCACCTGGAGGCCCTGCGGAGGCTGGCGGTGACCCTGGAGGAGCAGAAGGGAACCCTGGAGGCCCTGAAGGAGCAGAAGCAGAAGGTGGTGCAGCAGCTGAACCTGGACGATAAGGAGCTGGTGAAGGAGCAGATCAGCCACTTCGAGCAGCGCTGGGCTCAGATGCAGAGCCTGATCCAGAGGAAGATCCAGGACTCCGTGCTGACGCTGGGAGGAGATGGGCCAGGTGGAGGCCCGGCTCAGGGAGGCGCGTGATTGGGCAGAGGAGCAGCAGCCTGCCCTATCAGAGGCCATGAAGATGAGCCCGCCCCCGGAGCTGGCGCAGAGCTTCCTGTTCGATCACCTGAGCGTCTGCAGTGAACTGGAGGCCAAACAGTTGATCCTGGATCAGGCCACGGCAGATTCTGACCGGGTTCTGGCCCGCCTCGGACTCAGAGAGCGGCAACGCCTCCAACAGCTGATCAGCTCCACCCAGGCCGAGGTGGAGAACCTGAGCGTGAAGGTGAGGAGGACAGTTGCTGCTTTAGGAGGAAGCCTCTGTGGAGGGAAGCAGGGAGATGCTACCTTCAGGGTCCAACAGAAACACCACATCCTGCAGCTCTGCATGCAGTGATGTGACATCAGCAGTAAAGCAGAATGTATATTTCACGGTTGTCTAATAAATGTCTCTGTGTGTTGCAGGTGGTGCAGCGCAGGAAGCACCTGAGCAAGGCGTTCACAGAGCGGAGTCAGTTCCTGATGGCGGTGGGGCAGTCGATCTCCTGGGTTCAGCAGAACGAGAAGAAGGCTCAGGCTGAGGAACACGTTGCTCTGTTACCTGAAGACCTGTCCAAACAGGTGAGGACCTGCAGGAACATCCAGAGCAGCCTGAAGGCCTACCAGAGCGAGCTGACCTCCCTGTGGGCGCAGGGCCGAGACCTCATGAGGGGCGCCAGCGACGAGGAGAGGAACGAGATCCTCTCCAAGCTGCAGGAGCTCCAGAACATATTCGACAAAACGCTGCACCGCTGTGGACAGAAGCTGCAGGAGCTGGAGAAGGTTCTGGTCTCAAGGAAGTACTTCAAGTCCGACCTGGAGAGGATCTGCGTGTGGATCAAACAGGCCGACATCATCACCTTCCCTGAGATCAACCTGATGGTGGGAGACGGCGAGCTGGAAGCGCAGCTGGTGAAGTACGAGCAGATCGTGGAGCAGGCGATGTTGAACGAAACTTGTTGCTGATCGTGGAGCGCGCCGGGCAGGAGATCCTCCCGAGTCTCAACGAGCTGGACCACTGCTACCTGGACGAGAAGCTGAACACGCTGCCGCAGCAGTACAACAGCATCCTCGCGCTCGCCAGGGAGAAGCAGGAGAAGATCCAGCAGGCCATCCTCACCCGCAACGAGTACACCTCCTTCATAGACGTGACCCACAAGGCCCTGCAGGAGCTGGAGGAGCAGTTCAGCAGCCTGGGGAAGCAGCCGGTGGGTCTGCAGACGGAGGAGGTGGAGAGTCTGCAAAGAGACTACAGATCCCTGCAGAGCGATTTGATCCGTCTGGGACTCGCCGTCAGTGAGCTGAACCAGAAAGGAGGGCTTCAGGAGCACCGGGCAGCCCTGGCGCCCCGAGGAGATGACCACGCTGGTGAGTCTGTACAATGGACTGAAGAGGCTGGTGGAGCAGAAGGTGGAGCACCTGGACGAGACGCTGGAGTCCTTCGAGGACCACAAAGCCATGGCCCTGCAAGTGGACTCGCAGCTGAAGGCCACCAAGGAGCAGCTGGTGAAAGTGAACGAGGAGACTCAGTCAGCGGAGGAGAGGCTGAAGAACTACCACACTCTGGCCGGGAGTTTGCAAAGCGCTAACTCTCATTTGTCACGTTTGATGGAGCAGATGGACACTCTGGCTCCTCGGTGGAGCAGGGAGCACAGGATGCCTCCAAGGAGCAGGTGGTGCTGTGGCAGGAGGAGCTGAGGTCCCTGCAGGCGGCGTAGGAGATCTGATCGAAGAGTGTGAGACACGCTTTGTGCAGAGCAAAGACTTTGAGACGGAGATGGAGCGGACGCTGGAGTGGCTTCAGAGGGTCAGGGATGAGCTGGACTGCGCTGTGATCGTGGATGTGAGGGTGGAGAAGGTGCAGGAGGAGATCCGGAAGCAGCAGATCATGCAGGAGGAGGTGCAGTCGAGGCTGAGGATCGTGGCAGCACTCAGCAGCCGGGAGAAACAGACGTATATCGGAGCCAACGAGCTGGTGCCCGGACACGTGGACAACAGTCTGCAGGAGATGGCCAAACTGCAGGCGGACGTACAGAAGGCTCTGAGCTCCAAGCAGGTGAGAGGGGGAGGCACGTTCAGTCAAGATTCAGAAACAATTTCAAAACTCTAAGAAAGACTCAGAAAAAGTCAAAACCACTTCAGGATCAGTGTGCAAAAAAGAACACACGTCCCACCGTCCGGGACGTGTGCTTTACAATATCGGACAAGTAGATCTTTCAATTGACTTGTCCGATGGACAAGTGACGTTTTTCGCCCTCATTTATTGACAAATGATTGATAACTTCAGTTTACAAAAGGCAGAACTCATTCGCAAATTGTCCGTGTCCGCCATTGTTGTGGTTTTGCTTGTCGATTCCTAAGGAAATGCATCTCGCCGCTTTCTGTACTGTTAGACGGGGCGGGCGGGGCGGGAGGGGCGTGTAGCACAGGGGCAGGGTTGGGAAGCAAAACTCGGTTCCGAGTAAGAACAAATAACAATTGTCCGGTACCGGGATTAATAAGAGTTGTGAGGACATGAGTCCGAGCCCCGCATCTCTCTCTCTCTCTCTCTATCTCTCTCTCTCTCTCTCTCTCTCTCTCTCTCTCTCTCTCTCTCTCTCTCTCTCTCTCTCTCTCTCTCTCTCTCTCTCTCTCTCTCTCTCTCTCTCTCTCTCTCTCTCTCTCTCTCTCTACACACAGCGGATCCGCTGCCCGTTTAACAGCCTCATCTTAGTCAAACTTTCTTATGTTCTTTCTCTAACACGTAATGAAGGTTATTGAGCGTTTTAGCTCCTGTGTTGTTAATATTGACCGCCATCTCCTTTATGAAGTAAAGCAGCCTCCCTGTCTGTGTCCTCGCGCTGTCCTCACATCCCCGGACCCCCAGACTCCGAGGAGCACAGGGATGTCAGTATGGTTTATGAAGCAGGTTATAGAAAGTACATTATTGAAATGAAAATACTATTTATTTACTTTTCCAAACAGTGAGCAGCTGGGCAGCTGCAGCACGTGTGTTGCAGGACATGTGTTGGACACAGACTGTGTGGTTGGACTCTGTCTCACAGGCAGGTTGCAGTGTAACATCAGAGGAGACTGGGCCAGTTGTACATTCAAACTGCACCACTTAGAACTAACTAAACAATATTTTTATATAATTGTATTCAATAACCGTAACTAAATGAAACAGTATGAAGTGATTTGTAAGATAGGAATACAGATTTGACTTAATGTTTTCATAAATATATGTTTCTCCCAGTTTGTCATGGGACTTATTTTTACCCTCTCAAAGAACCGGAATCGAGAACCGAAAAGAACCGGAATCGAAAAGCAGAACCGGAATCGTTAAAATCCAAACGATACCCAACCCTATGTGTGATGCAGTAAAATCTTACCGCTCACTTACGTTAGCGGTGTCGTAGAAACCGTGGGAAAATGTAAAATACGATGCCGATCGATTTTTCACTTGTCCAAACTCACTTGTCCATGGACAAGTACTCTCTAAAAACGTTTTCTTACACTGAGGATGCTTAGATATTATAGATATATGATAATGTTTCTGTATAGATCACCCTGGAGGAGGCTCTGGGTCTCTGTCAGCAGTACCACTTCAGGATGCAGGCGGCCTGTGAGTGGCTGGAAGACGCCGTGTCCTTCCTGCAGGAGGCGGGGCTCGGCGTGGACGTGGAAAAC
>JAAKFY010000015.1:34817310-34842310 GCA_011823955.1 Dissostichus mawsoni
CGGAGGTCCTTCAGGTGGAGGCTCTGAGTCAGCAGGTGTGTGATCTGAGTCGACTCAGTGAGGAGCTGCAGCAGAGCATGAGGGGCCGGCTGGAGAGCCTGCAGGACGCTGACAAGGTACACACACACATTATCAATAACAAGGTACACACACTATTATTAATAACAAGGTACACACACACTATTAATAACAAGGTACACACACACTATTATTAATAACAAGGTACACACACACTATCAATAACAAGGTACACACACACTATTATTAATAACAAGGTACACACACACTATATTAATAACAAGGTACACACACACTATTATTAATAACAAGGTACACACACACTATTATTAATAACAAGGTACACACACTATCAATAACAAGGTACACACACACTATTATTAATAACAAGGTACACACACACTATTATTAATAACAAGGTACACACACACTATTATAATAACAAGGTACACACACACTATTATTAATAACAAGGTACACACACACTTATCAATAACAAGGTAACACACACTATTATTAATAACAAGGTACACACACACTATTATTAATAACAAGGTACACACACACTATTATTAATAACAAGGTACACACACACTATTATTAATAACAAGGTACACACCACTATTATAATAACAAGGTACACACACACTATTATTAAATAACAAGGTACACACACACACTTATCAATAACAAGGTACACACACACTTATCAATAACAAGGTACACACACACTATTATTAATAACAAGGTACACACACACTATTATTAATAACAAGGTACACACACACTATTATTAATAACAAGGTACACACACACACTTATCAATAACAAGGTACACACACACTTATCAATAACAAGGTACACACACACTATTATTAATAACAAGGTACACACACACTATTATTAATAACAAGGTACACACACACACTTATCAATAACAAGGTACACACACTATTCAATAACAAGGTACACACACACTATTATTAATAACAAGGTACACACACACTATTATTAATAACAAGGTACACACACACTATTATTAATAACAAGGTACACACACACACTTATCAATAACAAGGTACACACACACTTATCAATAACAAGGTACACACACACTATTATTAATAACAAGGTACACACACTATTATTAATAACAAGGTACACACACACTTATCAATAACAAGGTACACACACACACTTATCAATAACAAGGTACACACACACTATATTAATAACAAGGTACACACACACACTTATCAATAACAAGGTACACACACAACTATCAATAACAAGGTACACACACACTATTATTAATAACAAGGTACACACACACTATTATTAATAACAAGGTACACACACTATTATTAATAACAAGGTACACACACACTATTATTAATAACAAGGTACACACACACTTATCAAAAACAAGGTACACACACACTTATCAATAACAAGGTACACACACACTATTATTAATAACAAGGTACACACACACTATTATTAATAACAAGGTACACACACACTATTATTAATAACAAGGTACACACACACTTATCAATAACAAGGTACACACACACTTATCAATAACAAGGTACACACACACTATTATTAATAACAAGGTAACACACACTATTATTAATAACAAGGTACACACACACTATATTAATAACAAGGTACACACAACTATTATTATAACAAGGTACACACACACACTATTATTAATAACAAGGTACACACACACTTATCAAAAACAAGGTACACACACACTTATCAATAACAAGGTACAACACACTATTATTAATAACAAGGTACACACACACTATTATTAATAACAAGGTACACACACACACACTATTATTAATAACAAGGTACACACACACTATATTAATAACAAGGTACACACACACTATTATTAATAACAAGGTACACACACACTTATCAATAACAAGGTACACACACACTATTATTAATAACAAGGTACACACACACTATTATAATAACAAGGTACACACACACTTATCAATAACAAGGTACACACACACACTTATCAATAACAAGGTACACACACACTATATTAATAACAAGGTAACACACAGGTACACACACACTATTATAATAACAAGGTACACACACACTTATCAATAACAAGGTACACACACACACTTATCAATAACAAGGTACACACACACTATTATTAATAACAAGGTACACACACACTATTATTAATAACAAGGTACACACACACTTATCAATAACAAGGTACACACACACTATATTAATAACAAGGTACACACACACTTATCAATAACAAGGTACACACACATATTATTAATAACAAGGTACACACACACTATTAATAACAAGGTACACACACACTTATTAATAACAAGGTACACACAACATTATCAATAACAAGGTACACACACACTATTATTAATAACAAGGTACACACACACTATTATTAATAACAAGGTACACACACACTATTAATAACAAGGTACACACACACTATTATTAATAAACAAGGTACACACACACTTATCAATAACAAGGTACACACACACTATTATTAATAACAAGTACACACACACTATTATTATAACAAGGTACACACACACACTATTATTAATAACAAGGTACACACACACTATTATTAATAACAAGGTACACACACACTATTATTAATAACAAGGTACACACACACTTATCAATAACAAGGTACACACACACTATATAATAACAAGGTAACACCACTATTATTAATAACAGGTACACACACACTTATCAATAACAAGGTACACACACAAACTTATCAATAACAAGGTACACACACACTATTATTAATAACAAAGGTACACACACAGGTACACACACTATTATTAATACAAGGTACACACACATTATCAAAACAAGGTACACACAACACTTATCAATAACAAGGTACACACACATTATTAATAACAAGGTACACACACATATTATTAATAACAAGGTACACCACACACTTTCAAACAAGGTACACACACACTAATTAATAACAAGGTACACACACACTATATTAATAACAAGGTACACACACACTTATCAATAACAAGGTACACACACACTATATCAATAACAAGGTACACACACACTATTATTAATAACAAGGTCCCACACACACTATTAATAACAAGGTAACACACACACTTATTAATAACAAGGTACACAACAACATTATCAATAACAAGGTACACACACACTATTATTAATAACAAGGTACACACACTATTATTAATAACAAGGTACACCACACTATTAATAACAAGGTACCACACTAATTAATAACAAGGTACACACACATTATCAATAACAAGGTACACAACACTATTATTAATAACAAGGTACACACACACTATATTAATAACAAGGTACACACACACTATAATAACAAGGTACACACACACATTATCAATAACAAGGTACACACACACTATTATTAATAACAAGGTACACACACTATTATCAATAACAAGGTACACACACACTATTATAATAACAAGGTACACACACACTTATTAATAACAAGGTACACACAACTTTAATAACAAGGTACACACACACTATTATAATAACAAGGTACACACACACTATTATTAATAACAAGGTACACAACACACTATTATAAACAAGGTACACACACACTATTATTAATAACAAGGTACACACACATATTATTAATAACAAGGTACACCACACTTATTAATAACAAGGTACACACACACACTATTATTAATAACAAGGTACACTTATTAATCTATCAAACTTTATTATATAGCTTCAAAACATAACAGTAAGTGATTCTACAGGTAGAAGCATGCACCAGTGTCTCACACACCTTGCTGATATTATGTGTGTGTGCTGTGATCAGAGTATGGAGGCCTGGAGACAGAGGTGAAGGCCCTGCAGGCGGCTCTGGAGACGGTGCAGGCCACCATCACCTCCAGAGCTAGGGAGGCAGAGCCTGAAGGAGCAGCTGGCTCAGAGACAGGTAACGCTGCTCCTTAACATCATCTAATGTTTAATGCTCCTTAACATCATCTAATGTTTAATGCTCCTTAACATCATCTAATGTTTAATGCTCCTTACATCATCTAATGGTTAATGCTCCTTAACATCTAATGTTTAATGCTCGTTAGCATCATCTAATGTTTAATGCTCCTTAACATCATCTAATGTTTAATGCTCCTTAACATCATCTAATGGTTAATGCTCCTTAACATCATCTAATGTTTAATGCTCGTTAGCATCATCTAATGGTTAATGCTCCTTAACATCATCTAATGTTTAATGCTCCTTAACATCATCTAATGGTTAATGCTCCTTAACATCATCTAATGTTTAATGCTCGTTAGCATCATCTAATGTTTAATGCTCCTTAGCATCATCTAATGTTTAATGCTCCTTAACATCATCTAATGGTTAATGCTCCTTAACATCATCTAATGGTTAATGCTCGTTAGCATCTAATGTTTAATGCTCGTTAGCATCATGTCTTTAATGGTTAATGCTCCTTAACATCATCTAATGGTTAATGCTCCTTAACATCATCTAATGGTTAATGCTCCTTAACATCATCTAATGGTTAATGCTCCTTAACATCATCTAATGTTTAACGCTCCTTAACATCATCTAATGTTTAATGCTCCTTAACATCATCTAATGGTTAATGCTCCTTAACATCATCTAATGGTTAATGCTCCTTAACATCATCTAATGGTTAATGCTCCTTAACATCATCTAATGTTTAATGCTCCTTAACATCATCTAATGTTTAATGCTCCTTAACATCATCTAATGTTTAATGCTCCTTAACATCATCTAATGTTTAATGCTCCTTAACATCATCTAATGTTTAATGCTCCTTAACATCATCTAATGTTTAATGCTCCTTAACATCATCTAATGTTTAATGCTCCTTAACATCATCTAATGTTTAATGCTCCTTAACATCATCTAATGTTTAATGCTCCTTAACATCATCTAATGTTTAATGCTCCTTAACATCATCTAATGTTTAATGCTCCTTAACATCATCTAATGTTTAATGCTCCTTAACATCATCTAATGTTTAATGCTCCTTAACATCATCTAATGGTTAATGCTCCTTAACATAATCTAATGTTTAATGCTCGTTAGCATCATGTCTTTAATGGTTAATGCTCGTTAGCATCATGTCTTTAATGGTTAATGCTCGTTAGCATCATGTCTTTAATGGTTAATGCTCGTTAAAGGTTTTTAACCTGGTGTAATGTGTCCCTGCAGCGGCTGCTGGCGGACATGGAGGGTCTGAAGCAGCAGGTGGTGGCGGTGCAGATGTGTCAGAGCGCTCTGAGGGTCCCGGAGGAAGTGATGCCCTCTCTGAACATCTGCCGTACAGCACTGAGGCTGCAACAGGAGGCCAGCCAGCTGCAGCACGTCGCCATCCAGCAGTGCAACATCCTGCAGGTACAGCAACTCTTTAGGAGGATAACAGAAGACTTAGCTTGATCTGAAGGATCCATAGGGCTTTCTGCATATCATCTGAGTGTTCTCTATGTTAGGGTTACAGCAACAGTTCTCTGCAGATGTGATTTTCTGTTTGTTCTGCAGGAGGCGGTGGTGCAGTCTGAGCAGTACGAACAGGAGGTGAAGGACCTGCAGGCGCTGATAGAGGAAGCTCACCGGGTCATCCAGGACGACCCATCCCCCCAACAACATCCAGGAGCTGCAGGCTCAGATCCTGCACCACGAGGTAACAATCGTTCATACACTAACACAAACCAACCAACACAGGACAGTTATCAGAGTTAGGCTCAGATCCTGCACCACGACGAGGTAACAATCTTTAATACACTAACACAAACCAACCAACACAGGACAGTTATCAGAGTTAGGCTCAGATCCTGCACCACGAGGTAACAATCGTTCATACACTAACACAAACCAACCAACACAGGACAGTTATCAGAGTTAGGCTCAGATCCTGCACCACGAGGTAACAATCGTTCATACACTAACACAAACCAACCAACACAGGACAGTTATCAGAGTTAGGCTCAGATCCTGCACCACGAGGTAACAATCGTTCATACACTAACACAAACCAACCAACACAGGACAGTTATCAGAGTTAGGCTCAGATCCTGCACCATGAGGACTACACCACTACAGCCCTTTGTTACACTTACCTGACACAACTTATACATGCAGGAGGGAAGGGGAGGAAGGGAAGGACAAGTCAACAGTTTAATACAAACAAGCAGATAAAGAATGACGTGCTTACATGTGTTTAAGTCTAGAGGAAATTCATATAAACAAAAACGTAACATGTGAATTGAACACAAACATGTCTTCAGTGCATATCCACCATCTCTTTACCCACCTCATGCACACGTGTCCTCCTGACTTCCTCTAGTGTTTTACTGATGACTGAATGTCCTGATGTGTTTCCTCTGCCTTGCTGAGATGTCCTCCTCCCTGAACATGTGTCTCTTGTCTCTGTGAGCAGGAGCTGGCTCAGAAGATCAAGGGCTACCAGGAGCAGATCGCCTCTCTGAACTCTAAGAGTAAGATGCTGGCAGTGAAGGCGAAACACGCCACGATGTTACTGACGGTCAGCGAGGGGGAGGCGAGGGAGAAACCCTCAGCTCAGACTCTCACGGTGAGAGGACGATACACCCAATAACCTGCTTTAAAAGTCCTTTAAAGGTCCACATGTCTCTTCTACATCAACATGTGTCCCCTCTGTGGAAAGAGACCTCTCTTTACACAGAGGGGACACATGTCTCTTCTACATCAACATGTGTCCCCTCTGTGTAAAGAGACTCTGAAAGTTTCAGGAAAAAAGATTCTCTCTCAATGTTTTGTCTTGTGTAACCATTAGCCAATCAGCAACCAAGGTAACCCCCCCCCCCTTATCACCTGAATCCTCCTAGAGCACCATTGAGTTCTTTGTAACCAAATCTCTCTCAGAGGGGCGTGGGGAGGGGCTCCTTATTTTCATCTAAAGTAACAGACAGAGAATCAGCACTTTGGAAACAGGGCTGAAACAGAGGGGATTATGGGTAATGCTGCAATGATCTGTTTGGTGTTTCAGCCAATCAGAGACAGGCTCTGGATATATCTGAGACCTGCGATATATTGATGAGAAACAGTATAATAGGAGACCTTTAAGTAACCTGTTTATGAAAGCTGCATTGAGTTATTAATCAACACTCACTTCCTGCTGCATGTTTCCTGTTTCCTGTTTCCTTCAGATGACGGCAGGTTGCTGCCTCCTCTCTCCGGTGAGGGAGGAGTGGGGGAGGAGGGCTCTATCAGCGAGGTGCCTCCCCCCCGATCTGCCGCTCCCCCTCCCCCATCCCCGTCATCGACGCCTCCATCACTAAGGTATCTGATATTAATACTGTCACTAAGGTATCTGATATTAATACTGTCACTAAGGTATCTGATATTAATACTGTCACTAAGGTATCTGATATTAATACTGTCACTAAGGTATCTGATATTAATACTGTCACTAAGGTATCTGATATTAATACTGTCACTAAGGTATCTGATATTAATACTGTCACTAAGGTATCTGATATTAATACTGTCACTAAGGTATCTGATATTAATACTGTCACTAAGGTATCTGATATTAATACTGTCACTAAGGTATCTGATATTAATACTGTCACTAAGGTATCTGATATTAATACTGTCACTAAGGTATCTGATATTAATACTGTCACTAAGGTATCTGACAGCTGGTCAATCCATTGTATTTCTATCTATCTGTAACAATACTACAGTGTTGACATATTGCAGAAAAAGTCCTGCATTCAAAATCTTACTGAAGTGTAAGTAAGTATAAGCATCAAAATGCAGAGTAATATAATTTGAATGCTTGTGATAAATGTATTGACGCCTCTATCACTAAGGTATCTGACATCTGGTCAATTCATTCTATTTCTATCTATTTGCTGTCTGTCTGTCTGTCTGTCTGTCTGCCTGCCTGCCTGCCTGCCTGCCTGCCTGCCTGTCGTCTGTCTGTCTGTCTGTCTGTCTGTCTGTCTGTCTGTCTGCCTGCCTGCCTGCCTGCCTGCCTGCCTGCCTGCCTGCCTGCCTGTCTGTCTGTCTGTCTGTCTGTCTGTCTGTCTGTCTGTCTGTCTGTCTGCCTGTCTGTCTGTCTGTCTGTCTGTCTGTCTGTCTGTCTGCCTGCCTGCCTGTCTGTCTGTCTGTCTGTCTGTCTGCCTGCCTGTCTGTCTGCCTGTCTGTCTGTCTGTCTGTCTGTCTGCCTGCCTGTCTGTCTGCCATTTCTCAGATACTTTACTTGAGTAAGAGTAACAATAGTTGACATATTCCAGAACAATCAGAATTAGAATGCTTGTGATAAATGTATTGACGCCTCTATAACTAAGGTATCCGACAGTCATCATTCATCATGCTTTATCGCCAAAAGTGAATACTTCCTATCTGGTCAATTCATGAAATGTTCTAATATATTCTAGTTCAAATTAAAACAGGCTGGCTGATATTATTTATAACCAGGGGTGCACATAACTGGTACGCACTACGCAGGTACGCATGCGCGGCAAAAATCTGAAATGCGTACCGTCACTTGTGTCACTAAGCACCTTTGCGTACCGACGTACTTGTGAAGCTTTTCCAGAAGGCGCTTAGATCACTGGCCGACAGAGTCGCTCTCCGTGTGCACAGACGGGGCTGCTGCTAACGTCCGTCTGTACAACGGAATTGTGCCAAAATGACCCCAACCGGCTGCGGAGGGAGACTCCCCTGTGCACAGTCTGTGCCCCGTGCGCACACTGGAGAACTGCGCAAAATCAGCTGATCACAACGTTCACGGCACGCTCAGCTCCCCCCCCCCCGACACAGAGGGCTTCATCACATAAGGGCCAGAAGTTGGAGTACCAAACACTTACTCCTGGTACTCATCTGAGTACCTCACTGAGAAAGTTATGTGCACCCCTGTTTATAACTATTATGTATTGATGATGGTATTGTCTGGATGTGTCTCAGTTGGGCAGGGGGTCCCTCAGCAGAGCTCCTCTCCAGGAACTATACGACCCCTCCTTTGAGTCCGTGGCTCACCTGGAGGACCTGCAGCGCTCCTGGGAGACGCTGAAGAACGTGGTGCGTGGATTATATGAATATTAATAACATTAAGACGTCAGAGAGGAGATTTATTCCAGGACTAACCCTGTGCCCCCCCAGATGAGTGAGAAGCAGCGCTCGCTGTACGAGGCTCTCCAGAAGCAGCAGCAGTACCAGGCCTCGCTGCAGAACCTCTCCTCCTGCATGGAGGCGCTGGAGCTGAGGCTGAGTGAACCTCTGCAGGAGCAGCAGAGCATCCCCAGCCACCAGGAGGAGCACCAGGTCAGGATCGATATTTATGATTTATTTTATTTTATTTATTTATTTTGGATAATATAAATACATGTTATAATATCTCCTGTGTCAGACCCTCCTCTCAGAGATCCAGCTGGATAATATAAATATATAATATCTCTTGTGTCAGACCCTCCTCTCAGAGATCCAGCTGGATAATATAAATGTTATAATATCTCCTGTGTCAGACCCTCCTCTCAGAGATCCAGCTGGATAATATAAATAATAATATCTCTTGTGTCAGACCCTCCTCTCAGAGATCCAGCTGGATAATATACATGTTATAATATCTCCTGTGTCAGACCCTCCTCTCAGAGATCCAGCTGGATAAATAAATATATAATATCTCTTGTGTCAGACCCTCCTCTCAGAGATCCAGCTGGATAATATACATGTTATAATATCTCCTGTGTCAGACCCTCCTCTCAGAGATCCAGCTGGATAATATAAATATATAATATCTCTTGTGTCAGACCCTCCTCTCAGAGATCCAGCTGGATAATATACATGTTATAATATCTCTGTGTCAGACCCTCCTCTCAGAGATCCAGCTGGATAATATACATGTTATAATATCTCCTGTGTCAGACCCTCCTCTCAGAGATCCAGCTGGATAATATACATGTTATATATCTCCTGTGTCAGACCCTCCTCTCAGAGATCCAGCTGGATAATATACATGTTATAATATCTCCTGTGTCAGACCCTCCTCTCAGAGATCCAGGCGGTGCAGCTTCAGATCGACTCGCTGCAGTCCAGCTTCACGGAGGATCTTTCTGAATCAGCTGACTCTGAGGTGGCCGATCAGCTGGCGATGCACTCATCTCTCACCGTGCTGGCAGAGAGGATGAACAACATCCACATGAAGGCCTCCGGGAGGCAGCAGATACTGGAGGTGCACTCCTGTTTGTTTGTTAGTTTGTTTGTTTGTTTGTTTGTTCACAGCATGTAAAGCGGCCTTGGGGTCCCTTGAAAGTACAGCACAGATTCACACAGATTACTAACATCCACATGAAGGCCTCCAGGAAGCAGCAGATAAACAAATATGTTTCAGGTCTGACTTTGAGGTCAGCAATTTGAGATTAAATGTCAATATTTGTATTAATACAAATAAAACAATTCATTAAAAAAATCAATAAAATCCATTAAAATCAATTAAAATCAATTAAATAAAAATGTTGTGATGTCTTTTCTACGTAAACACGTGTCCCCGGTGTGTCCCCGGTGAGTCCCCGGTGAGTCGGGGAACTCACGCAGCGTCAGAAAATAAAACCCTCTCTCTTTTCCTCCGTACCCAAATCTCTAAAAACGGGGGAACAACGGAGCTGATCCAGACTTGCTGCCGATATGACGTATTCTCGGATGGTGGACCCACAGAAAGTTGCTATCAGAAACAATGCCTGACGTGTTTTGGACGTAATCTCGTCTTTGTTTACATTAGCAAGCCTCGCTAACACTCAGAGCTAACCTGTACTGGAAAGAGCATGTGTTTAAAAAGCAGGAAATAAAAAAAGGAACTCACCTTGTGATAAACCCGCAAGAGAAAAAGCATTTGAGCTCCATACTGTTTCAGAAATAATCCTTGATGTTTAGAACAGGATGGCGTTTTATCACAGCAGCATTTCACTTTATCTCCGGTAGAATTCTGATCGGGCATTAGCTCCGCTCCTCTTCTTTCTTTTTTCAAGCTAAGGACCCAAGATCCGCGTTTCTCTAACAGGGCTGTATAGAGGGGTTGAGCAGTATGAGGCATGGCTGCAACGGGGGGTCTGTTTGGGATTTGAAGCAACAAACTTCACAGACATGTTTTGTATAGGTATGGCCCTACAATATATTTTTCCAAATAGCATAATAGCTCCACTTTAAGTAAATAAAATGTATGAATTTTTACCAAACATTCTAACTGTTTGACATTGGGCCCTTATTCTCTTGCATACATGTTTTCGGTTGTTTTGCAGGCTTCCTTCCCCTGTGCAGATATTGCTAGAGAATTATGAATTCACAAACATATTTAAGTTTCTTTGTTATCTAGAACAAAACATATTTCATAGCCTGCTTCTAAAATAAATAAAAAGGCATCTGTACGTGTCGTTCCATCCCTAACTGATGGTAGCTCACTGCTGCATTTCATTCATCAAAGTGCTGTTTCTGATCAGATGTAATAATGAAACGTGTGTCCAGGAGCGTGTGAGCGAGCGTCTGGAGGGCGAGCAGCAGGAAGCCGCCGGGCAGCAGCTGGAGCTCCAGGCTGATGACCTGCAGCTGTGGATCTGCAGCATGAGGAGCAGAGTGGAGTCCTTCCTGCAGGAGGAGAACCAGGAGGAGGAGAGGGAGGAGCAGCTGGCCCTCTGTCAGGTTAGAGACATAACGACAATTACAGCCTCATTTATACACACTTTATCACTAAAAACATGCAGGAATTGAGTTTTTATGGCAGTGTTTAGAGATGGACGGAGTGATGCACAGAGATATATTCTGTAGAAACATTTGACTTTATATGTGAACAACAGGAAACAAGAATATGAAGCTGGCTTTATCACATTATCATGTTTCTGCCAATTAGCTCATATTTAAGATAATGCCTCATTAGCATATTGAAACGTCACATGTCAGAACACTTGTAATGTAAAAAGTATTGTGTTAATGTCAGTGATGAAGTGGGGGGGGGGGGGTTCATGGTGATATCTGTTAGTTACAGTTGTTACCTGAGTCTCCTGCTCTCCAGGTGTTCAGCCTCTCTGATGCAGCATGAGCTTAATGTTCATTTACATGCAGTTTGACACTTTACTAAGTATTCTTCCATTATGTCAGATCCCCGTACGGTCAACAGGAGCATTAGAGGAGTCAGGGGCGTCACACACTAAGCAGATTATGCAGATCTGTGTGTGTGTGTGTCTGTGTGGCTCAGATGCTCTGCAGGGATTGGTGTGTGTGACAAAGCTGCTGCATATCCCAGCAGTGAATCCTGCGAGCTGCAGCTAAACATAGCCGCCGGCACGGCTTTAGAGACAGGAAGCACTGCTCTTCTGCTGTGTTCATGTCAGAAAGAAGGCTTGATGCTGCTCTGGAGCGGAGGCTGTGGGGGGGCGGCGTGTTTTTGTTTTGATCTTACCTTTATTTAACCAGGATAGGTCTCATTGAGACTCAGAATCTCCTTTTCAGGAGTCCTGGCCCAGGATCCTGCCTGACTCTCAGCTCTTCTTCTCTGATGGCTCTCTCAGGATTGTTGACATCCTCCTGGATTCATCTTCTTCTTATAGACACATGCCTTTTCAAGCATTTGGACTACCGATGTATTATCTTTTTCATTTACACACGGCATCTATTGCACGGGACCCTCCTCTGTTGCTCTCTCTCCCATTTTTCCCCATTAACTTCGGGGTTTCTCTGGAAGTTCTTCCTTGTACGATGTGAGGGTCCGAGGACAGAGGGGGTCGTATTGTCGTACTAATATTCTGTACAAAGGGTGAAGTCCACCGAGACAAATGTAACATACAGACAATTTGAAACACACAATCACAACACAGTCATACAACACGTTAGCCACAGCTTTTCCAGCCAGAACTACGGCTGCTGCTTCAGGGTCAGTTGATGTTTGAGCTGGCCTGTCTCCTGCTGCTGCTGCAGGACCTGCTGCTGGAGGTGGAGCAGAAGACCAAGGACCTGACGGAGCTCAGTCTGCAGAGCGAGGGGCTCCTGATGGAGGGGGGGGTCAGGGAGGCTCTGGTGGGGAGGGTCCGCATGCTGAAGGGAGGCCTGCTGGAGCTGCAGAGGATCCTGCAGGAGAGACAGGCTGACATCCAGGTGAGACACACACACACACACCACACACACACACACACACACACACACACACACACACACACACTGACATCCAGGTGAGACACACACACACTCAGATATCCAGGTGAGACACACACACACAAACTCAGACATCCAGGTGAGACACACACACACACACACTCAGATATCCAGGTGAGACACACACACACACTCAGACATCCAGGTGAGACACACACACACACACACACACACACACACACACACACACAACACACACACACACACACACACACACACACACACACACTGACATCCAGGTGAGACACACACACACTCAGATATCCAGGTGAGACACACACACACACACTCAGACATCCAGGTGAGACACACACACACACACACCACACACACACACACACACACTCAGACTCTGACTCTGATGTGTGTTTATTAAATATGTTGTAGCATTAAAGTGTGTGTGATTGTCCTGCTTCATGGTCATGTGTGTTTATTAAATATGTTGTGATATAGTATCCTTTTTAACCAGGTAAAAGTCTCATTAAGATTAACATCTCTCTCTCCAGAGCGCCCTGGCCAGAGGGCAGGGCGCTCTGGAGAGAGAGATTAACATCTCTCTCTCCAGAGCGCCCTGGCCAAGAGGGCAGGGCGCTCTGGAGAGAGAGATTCACATCTCTCTCTCCAGAGCGCCCTGGCCAAGAGGGCAGGGCGCTCTGGAGAGAGAGATTCACATCTCTCTCTCCAGAGCGCCCTGGCCAGAGGGCAGGCGCTCTGGAGAGAGAGATTAACATCTCTCTCTCCAGAGCGCCCTGGCCAAGAGGGCAGGGCGCTCTGGAGAGAGAGATTCACTCTCTCTCTCCAGAGCGCCCTGGCCAAGAGGGCAGGGCGCTCTGGAAAGAGAGATTCACATCTCTCTTTCCAGAGCGCCCTGGCCAAGAGGGCAGGGCGCTCTGGAAAGAGAGATTAACATCTCTCTCTCCAGAGCGCCCTGGCCAAGAGGGCAGGGCGCTCTGGAAAGAGAGATTCACATCTCTCTTTCCAGAGCGCCCTGGCCAAGAGGGCAGAGCGCTCTGGAAAGAGAGATTCACATCTCTCTCTCCAGAGCGCCCTGGCCAAGAGGGCAGGGCGCTCTGGAAAGAGAGATTCACATCTCTCTCTCCAGAGCGCCCTGGCCAAGAGGGCAGGGCGCTCTGGAGAGAGAGATTCACATCTCTCTTTCCAGAGCGCCCTGGCCAAGAGGGCAGGGCGCTCTGGAGAGAGAGATTCACATCTCTCTTTCCAGAGCGCCTGGCCAAGAGGGCAGGGCGCTCTGGAGAGAGAGATTCACATCTCTCTCTCCAGAGCGCCCTGGCCAAGAGGGCAGCATGAACACAGTTACAACAAATGAACACAAAACAATACAGGCAGACGAATACAGCTGTTTAGGAACCAGCGTCTGAATAACACCTTGGGAGCGCAGGCCATATAGACTTTGTCTTCTGCACATATCGGTGCAAATGTAAGAGGGAACCAGCCAAGCAGAGATTTATTAATAAAACCCAACCAATGGGAAAGCCTGCGTGCAGACAGAGACGGCCAATTAGCAGCAGCATACAAAGTGCAGTGGTGTACCCGATATCCATCCAGTAACAACGTGTGTGTGTGTGTGTGTGTGTGTGTGTGTGTGTGTGTGTGTGTGGTGTGTGTGTGTGTGTGTGTGTGTGTTTGTGTGTGTGTGTGTGTGTGTGTGTGTGTGTGTGTGTGTGTGTGTGTGTGTGTGTGTGTGTGTGTGTGTGTGTGTGTGTGTGTGTGTGTGTGTGTGTGTGTGTGTGTGTGTGTGTTTGTGTGTGTGTGTGTGTGTGTGTGTGGTGTGTGTGTGTGTTGTGTTGTGTGTGTGGTGTGTGTGTGTGTCAGGGCTGTGTGCAGGAGCAGGAGGACAGCAGCTCAGACTCCAGTCTCTCTCAGAGTCCCAGCCTTCAGGACTGGCTGAACCAGAACCGGACCTCCAGAACCCAGCAGCACCAGGACCACCTGCTGAGACAGAGGGTAACACCTCAATATATATACTTTATTATAACTGTATTTATATTAATGCAGCAGCAGCACTTTTTATTTCCTGCTTCTTTACACACACTGGATGTTTCTCAATGTCGAGGACGCTTCCTTGGTAGGACATGTCTTCCGAGTCAGGTCCTTCAGAAGCTAGGCAAGAATCCTTCCTGGCATTCGGAGAACGAAGAATGGAACAGGCTAGCAAGTGTGCAGGTGTGCGTCATATGAGAGGCCCCGCCTTACATTTTCCGCTAGAGATTTTGGAAATTGGTCCGTGCGCAAAGCATTGTGGGTTTTAAGACCGCGGAGGATACACTGGTGCATCCTCGAAATTTCCCCCAACGAAGGATTTAGTCCTCGGTAGAATTCCAAGGATCCTGGACTTTGGAACAGTCCTTCGGCGGGACTCGATGACGTAGCATCCTAGTGGCTCTGGAGGAGCCTTCCTCGACTTTGAGAAACACCCACTCTCTCCAGTACAGGTTAGCTCTGAGTGTTAGCATGCTAATGTAAACACAGACCATATTACTTCCAGAACACGTCTCATTGTTTCTGACAGCAACGTTTCTGATTGGCCCGTGGGTCACATTTTAGTAATGTCGTCATGACGCAGCAAATCTGGATCAGCTCCGTGGGTACGGAGGAAAAGAGAGAGGGTTTATTTCCTGACACTTTGAGAGTCTCCTGACACACCGGGACACACCGGGGACACATGGTGATGTAGAGAAGACATCACTTTGTGAGTCTCCTGACACACCGGGGACACATGGTGATGTAGAGAAGACATCACTTTTGAGTCTGCTGACACACCGGGGACACATGGTGATGTAGAGAAGACATCACTTTGTGAGTCTCCTGACACACCGGGGACACACCGGGGACACATGGTGATGTAGAGAAGACATCACTTTGTGAGTCTCCTGACACACCGGGGACACACCGGACACACACCGGACACACATGGTGATGTAGAGAAGACATCACTTTGTGAGTCTCCTGACACACCGGGGACACATGGTGATGTAGAGAAGACATCACTTTATGAGTCTCCTGACACACCGGGGACACACCGGGGACACACCGGGGACACATGGTGATGTAGAGAAGACATCACAAAGTGCACTTTGCATGATAGGACACCTTTAAACACCAGGGATGTTAGGATCAGTAAAGAAGCTGCTCTTTAAAATGTAACTCAGTAAGTGTTCCCTGTGTTCAGGACCTGGAGGACAGTAGCTTTTTATATCCTGCTTCTTTACACATACTCTCATGTAACTCTGCGTAACTCCGATCGTGTTCCCTGTGTTCAGGATCATTTCTACACTGTAGCTTGTATATGATATTAAAACCTTTGAATCTTTTGAATCTGTGTTCAGGACCTGGAGCAGCAGCTGTCGGAGCAGAAGAAGCTCCTCCAGTCTGTGGCCATCAGAGGAGAGGAGATCCTGATCCAGCAGGCGTCCCCCTGCAGCCCAATGGACACCCTCCCCCCGCAGTGAGGGAGGGGGAGAACAGGAGTCACATGAGGAAGAAGTGGGAGAGTCTTCGTCTGGAGCTGAGGACCAAACTGAAGCTGCTGCAGGAGACGCTGGAGCAGGAGAGCAAGGAGCAGCCGGTAACACCAAGATCCAAGTCTCTCTCACCATGAGCTCAGCAGCTACAGTGCAGATGTGTCAATGACAAACTGAAGTCCTCCTCCAACAGAGCAACAGGAATATATAGGACATAAAACTAATAAAACAGATCAAATAGTGAAAGAGAATGTTTTGAGATGTGCAAGAAAATACAGATAAAATACATATATAGAGAAATAAACAGCAAGATGCAGACAGATGAATGTTATGGATGTTCTTCACAGAGTTCAGGTGTTTAACAGTCTGATGTCCTGTGGGATGAAGCTGTTTCTGAGTCTGGTGGTTTTAGTCCTGATGCTGCGGACAGAACCGTTTGTCGCTGGGTTTGAAGACGGAGCAGTGAAGAGCTTCATTGTAAACCTGTCCCTTGTTCTGCAGGTTTATACGCGGGCGTGTCGAGTGTCAGCAGCTGGATCTGTGTTCAAATCAGAGCCTGAGGAGGACAGATCGTCCCTGAACTCTCTGTACCACAGCTTCAGACACACCGTCGAGGACATCGCCTCACAGGTAACCCTCACTGCTTATTGACTCATTCAAACATGAACATCGAACATCTCAGAAGGTTTTAAAGGTGTTTTACATGATCTAGTTGGTGCAAAACTACAAATGAGTCAGTGCACAAAATGTCCCTCTTTAATGCCTATCTTTCCTGATGGAGGCGTTCGTCACACATGGTGCCTGTGTGGCCCGTCTGAGTGCCTGTGTGGCCCGTCTGAGTGCCTGTGTGGCCGTCTGAGTGCCTGTGTGGCCCGTCTGAGTGCCTGTGTGGCCCGTCTGAGTGCCTGTGTGGCGTCTGAGTGCCTGTGTGGCCCGTCTGAGTGCCTGTGTGGCCGTCTGAGTGCCTGTGTGGCCCGTCTGAGAGTTCTAGATCTTAAATAAAGGGTTTCTGTCTGTGATAAAAGATGGCATAGTGACGCTCTTCTCTCTGCAGCCGGGTGGAGGCGAGGCCCAGGTGGAGCAGATGGAGCAGCAGCTCTACTCGGCCGTGTCCTCCACCTCCTGCTGGCTGGACGGGGTGGAGAACTCTGTGTTCTCTGGATCTGTGATGCTGACGGAGCAACGGACACTCAGGTAAACACACAGCAGGTACACACACACAGGTACACACACAGCAGGTACACACACACACACACACACACACACACAGACACACACACACACACACACAGGTAAACACACACAGCAGGTTAACAAACACAGGTAAACACACACAGGTAAACAAACACAGCATGTAAACAAACACAGCATGTAAACACACACAGCAGGTAAACAAACACAGCAGGTAAACAAACACAGCAGGTAAACACACAGCAGGTAAACTCACAGCAGGTAAACAAACACAGCTGGTAAACACACAGCAGGTAAACACACAGCAGGTAAACAAACACAGCAGGTAAACAAACACAGCAGGTAAACAAACACAGCAGCATTTCTGCAGAATCATGAGGTGGATCTCTCGCGATTTCCTGACGTGTTCCTGACGTGTTCCTGACGTGTTCCTGACGTGTTCCTGACGTGTTCCTGGCGTGTTCCTGACTTGTTCCTGACGTGTTCCTGACGTGTTCCTGGCGTGTTCCTGACGTGTTCCTGGCGTGTTCCTGACGTGTTCCTGACGTGTTCCTGACGTGTTCCTGACGTGTTCCTGGCGTGTTCCTGACTTGTTCCTGACGTGTTCCTGACGTGTTCCTGGCGTGTTCCTGACGTGTTCCTGACGTGTTCCTGGCGTGTTCCTGACGTGTTCCTGACGTGTTCCTGGCGTGTTTTGGTGTTCCTGATGTGTTCCTGACTTGTTCCTGACGTGTTCCTGTGTTCCTGACGTGTTCCTGACGTGTTCCTGACTTGTTCCTGACGTGTTCCTGACGTGTTCCTGACGTGTTCCTGACGTGTTCCTGGTGTTCCTGACGTGTTCCTGGCGTGTTCCTGACTTGTTCCTGACGTGTTCCTGAGGTGTTCCTGACGTGTTCCTGGCGTGTTCCTGACGTGTTCCTGACGTGTTCCTGGTGTTCCTGACGTGTTCCTGGCGTGTTCCTGACTTGTTCCTGACGTGTTCCTGACGTGTTCCTGACGTGTTCCTGGTGTTCCTGACGTGTTCCTGGCGTGTTCCTGACTGTTCCTGACGTGTTCCTGACGTGTTCCTGACGTGTTCCTGACGTGTTCCTGGCGTGTTCCTGACGTGTTCCTGACGTGTTCCTGGCGTGTTCCTGGTGTTCCTGACGTGTTCCTGACTTGTTCCTGACGTGTTCCTGACGTGTTCCTGACGTGTTCCTGACGTGTTTCTGGTGTTCCTGGCGTGTTCCTGACGTGTTCCTGGCGTGTTCCTGACGTGTCCCTGACGTGTTCCTGACGTGTTTCTGGCGTGTTCCTGGCGTGTTTTTGGTGTTCCTGACGTGTTCCTGACTTGTTCCTGACATGTTCCTGGTGTTCCTGACGTGTTCCTGACGTGTTCCTGACTTGTTCCTGACGTGTTCCTGACGTGTTCCTGACGTGTTCCTGGCGTGTTCCTGGCGTGTTCCTGGCGTGTTTTTGGTGTCCTGACGTGTCCTGACGTGTTCCTGACGTGTTCCTGATGTGTTCCTGGCGTGTTCCTGGCGTGTTCCTGGCGTGTTTTTGGTGTTCCTGACGTGTTCCTGACGTGTTCCTGACGTGTTCCTGGCGTGTTCCTGGCGTGTTTTTGGTGTTCCTGACGTGTTCCTGACGTGTTCCTGACGTGTTCCTGGCGTGTTCCTGGCGTGTTTTGGTGTTCCTGACGTGTTCCTGGCGTGTTCCTGGCGTGTTTTTGGTGTTCCTGACGTGTTCCTTGTTCCTGACGTGTTCCTGGTGTTCCTGACGTGTTCCTGACGTGTTCCTGACTTGTTCCTGACGTGTTCCTGACGTGTTCCTGACGTGTTCCTGACGTGTTCCTGGTGTTCCTGACGTGTTCCTGGTGTTCCTGACGTGTTCCTGACGTGTTCCTGACGTGTTCCTGGCGTGTTCCTGACGTGTTCCTGACGTGTTCCTGACGTGTTCCTGGCGTGTTCCTGACGTGTTCCTGGCGTGTCCTGGTGTTCCTGACGTGTTCCTGGCGTGTTCCTGACGTGTTCCTGGCGTGTTCCTGGCGTGTTCCTGGTGTTCCTGACTTGTTCCTGACGTGTTCCTGACGTGTTCCTGACGTGTTCCTGACGTGTTTCTGGTGTTCCTGGCGTGTTCCTGACGTGTTCCTGACGTGTTCCTGGCGTGTTCCTGACGTGTCCCTGACGTGTTCTGACGTGTTTCTGGTGTTCCTGACGTGTTCCTGACGTGTTCCTGACGTGTTTCTGGTGTTCCTGACGTGTTCCTGACTGTTCCTGGTGTTCCTGACGTGTTCCTGACGTGTTCCTGACGTGTTCCTGACGTGTTCCTGCGTGTTCCTGACGTGTTCCTGACGTGTTTCTGGTGTTCCTGACGTGTTCCTGACGTGTTCCTGACGTGTTCCTGACGTGTTTCTGATGTTCGACGTGTTTCTGATGTTCCTGACGTGTTCCTGACGTGTTCCTGGCGTGTTCCTGACGTGTTTCTGGTGTTCCTGACGTGTTCCTGACGTGTTCCTGCAGACTTTATATAGCTGCTTCTGTGATGTTTCTGCAGACGTTGGAGCAGGAGGTGCAGCAGGTGACGGAGGAGGTGCAGCTGAGCGAGTCCCTGCTGGTCTCTGCTGGTCTGCAGGTGGAGGAGCGCTCCCTCCTGGAGGAGAACCTCTCCTGTCTGAAGGAGCGATGCTCAGCTCTGGGTTTGGCTCTGAGCCGGCGCTGTGACACCATGAGGAGCCGAGCGCAGGAGCTCACCGACTACCAGGTACCTCTTACTCTATTATACTAAGGTCAGAGTTTAACTAAGACCTCTCCTAGCTCCTAAACCCTCCAGTTATTACTCCTATCTGTACCACCTTTGGATCCTTTATGACATGCTGCTCCTAGAACCCTTCATCCAAACGTCCCTAGTTTAGTCCAAAACCCCTGGGTATCATTTCCTATACGTGCAACACCTCCAACATTTATTTGAGTTTAAATGCCTCCTTGCACTTGTGTTGGTAACTAAATATCTGCATATGTTCCCCACATCCTGTGGTATGTCTGTATTTATTTTCCCATCTCCCTTTCATCTGCAGTCTGGTAAAGAAGACTCATTATATCAGAGTTAATGCTAATAAAAACTCTTCTAGCTCCTCAGCTCAGCGTGTTAGACGTGTATATATTAGATCTTAAGTTGATGCATCACTGACTACCAGGTACCTGATACTCTTTCAGCTATAAGACCTTTCCTACCTCTTAAACTCTCCAGTCATTACTCCTAGTTCCTAGTACCTTTGGACCCTTTATGACGTCCCTTAAACGTCCCTAGTTTAGGGCACGTCCAAAACACATCTTTTCCTATATGTGCACCACAATCTCTCCTAGATTTGTTAGAGTTTAAATTGCCTCCCTGCACTTGTGTTGGAAACTAAACATGTGCATATGTTCCCCACATCCTGTATCAAAGGATATGTGGGGACATACACATCTTTAGTTACCAACACAAGTCTGTATTTATTTTTTCCCTTTCCTCTGCAGTGTTCACAATTAATGCCTACAACTCTTAGGTTCAGAAGGCTCATTATATCAGGATAATGCTAATAAATAACTCTCCTAGCTCCTCCAGCTCAGCGTGTTGGACATGTATGAATTAGATCTGAAGTTGAAGCGTCCTCTTGTCTCCACAGACGGAGCTGCAGCTCCTCCAGACGGCTCTGATTGAGACCAAGTGTCAGATCCTGCAGGAGCTCTCAGGATCCATGGACAGAGCGGCCTCCCAACAGCTGGAGGTAACACACACACACTGTGGATATAATGTGTGTTTAATGTGTTTATATAGTGTGTATTAGTACATCTAGTGTATGTAATAAATATATATCTGCAGGTGATCTCGAAGCAGAGGAGAGTCTCAGAGACTTTGATCAGAGGATCTCAGAGCTGAAGAGCAGAGGAGCAGAGCTGCAGAGAGACCAGATATCAGCCAATAAGATACTGAAGCTACAGGTAACACACACACACACACGCACGCACGCACGCACGCACGCACGCACGCACGCACGCACGCACGCACGCACGCACGCACGCACGCACACGCACACACACACTACACAGGACACACACACACACACACAACACACACACACCCACACACACACTCACACACACCCACACACGCACGCACGCACACACACACACACACACACACACACACACCCACACACCCACACACGCACCACGCACCACGCACACACACACACACACACATTACACAAACCACACACACACACCCACACACACAACACACACACACACACACACACACACACACACCACACACAACCCCCACACACCACACCCACACACCACACACACACCACACACACACACACCACACCCACACACCACATACACACACACACACAGGACACACACACAAACCCACACAAACACCACACACACACAGGCACAAACACACACACACACACACACTCACACACACACACACACACACACACACACACACACACACACAGGACACAAACAAACACACACACACACACAAACACACACACACACACTCACACTCACTCACTTTTAGTATGTTTTGATGCTTATACTTCAGTACTTCTACTTTTACTCAAGTACAAGATCTACGTTTTCTCCCACCTCTCTCTGTGTGTGTGTGTGTGTGTGTGTGTGTGTGTGTGTGTTGTGTGTGTGTGTGTGTGTGTGTGTGTGTGTGTGTGTGTGTGTGTGTGTGTGTGTGGGTGTGTGTGTGTGTGTGTGTGTGTGTGGTGTGTGTGTGTGTGGTGTGTGTGTGTGTGTGTGTGTGTGTGTGTGTGTGTGTGTGTGTGTGTGTGTTGTGTGTGTGGTTGTGTGTGTGTGTGTGTGTGTGTGTGTGTCTCTCTCTCAGGACTCCTTGGAGGACCTGGTTCTGACGGTGTGTTTCCCGGCGCAGTGTTCTGACCCAGGACCAGGTTCTGAAGGACCAGTTTGAGCGGGCCCTGCTGGACCTCAGAGACCTGCTGGAGACCGCCAGGGACAAGATGGCCGCCGAGCAGAGGGTCCTTGCCGGCTCCGTGGACGACGTGCAGAACCACCTGGACAAACACAAGGTGAGATAAATACTGAGTGTGTGTCAGTGTGTAGTCAGTGTGTGCCAGTGTGTAGTCAGTGTAGTCAGTGTGTGTCAGTGTGTAGTCAGTGTGTGTCAGTGTGTGTCAGTGTGTAGTCAGTGTGTAGTCAGTGTGTAGTCAGTGTGTGTGAGTGTGTAGTCAGTGTGTGTCAGTGTGTAGTCATGTGTAGTCAGTGTAGTCAGTGTGTGTCAGTGTGTAGTCAGTGTGTAGTCATGTGTAGTCATGTGTGTGAGTGTGTAGTCAGTGTGTAGTCAGTTTGTAGTCAGTGTGTAGTCAGTTGTGGTGAGTGTGTAGTCAGTGTGTAGTCAGTGTGTAGTCAGTGTGTGTGAGTGTGTAGTCAGTGTGTAGTCAGTGTGTGTGAGTGTGTAGTCAGTGTGTAGTCAGTGTGTGTGAGTGTGTAGTCAGTGTGTAGTCAGTGTGTGTGAGTGTGTAGTCAGTGTAGTCAGTGTGTAGTCAGTGTGTGTGAGTGTGTAGTCAGTGTGTAGTCAGTGTGTGTCAAATATCTGTTTACCCTTTTCTCATTCTCTCATTGGTTGCCCTATGGGACGAATACATGCTTTCTTCCTGTGCTAAAAAATGCACCAAAATGTTTATTTAATAAATGTTTATTATATGAATCCAAGCATTTAATTTACAGAAAATATTTAAATGTTTCTGTTTGTATTTTTTATTTGAAGAAAATAATTGCATTACGTAAACAAACATTTAAAGGGTTAAAATGACGAAGATGTTTTAATATGTTGTTAGTATCATCAGGACAGGTGGTTAAAAGATTGACTTAGTCATAATATATTATATTAAGTATATGTTATAGCAGTTTGAGAAACGGGTAACAGGTGTGTTTTGTCTTAGTAAAATCTGTCACTGCACAAAAAGTAAAACATGCATTCAAATCCAAATGATTCGTGATGATTTAAAGAACCTAATTCACGTTTGTGTGTATTTGTGTCCCACTAAAACACCAGTGGCATTATGTAAACACTCTGGAATTAAAGAATGCTTAATATATGGTCAATGTATCAGGACTCATGTTATAACAAAATCATAACTCAATGAAAGTGGAAAAATATATTCATATTTATTTTATTCTGGACATTTCTTTCCTTCAAGGACTTCAGAGCCTCTTATGAGATGCGACACACTTGAATCCTTTATTTGTGAAATGCTGTATTCTAAATATCTACTGACTGTGTTCCAGGAGTTCTTCCAGGGCCTGGAGTCCCACACGGTGCTCACTGAGACGTTCTTCAGGAAGGTGCTGCCCCCCCCCTCAGAGACCCTGGTCCTGGAGGAGGCGCTGACGGAGGCTCAGAGCGTCCTGAAGGAGGCGCACAGCAGGGGGGTGCAGCTGCAGGGGGTCCTGGAGGTGAGACATTCTGCTTAAACACACTGATTTAAAGTGGAGTGTATTTGTTTATAGTGTCGTGGACAGTCCCCAGCTTTAGCCGACATGGCTCATTTCCAGATGATAACAGACACCTTTTTAAAATCACAACACATCAACAGCATTAGTTATAAAGAAAGGATGAAAGACGAGTAGATAGAGGAGAGAGGATACAAGAGAACATCAAAATGCAAACAACACACGTTACTACATACATGTCACATATAGCACGTCACAATCATACAACAGAAACAAGGGGCAACATCCATGTAACACAACATGTATCACAACATGTATCACAACATGTCACACAACATGTAACACAACATGTATCACAACATGTATCACAACATGTAACACAACATGTAACACAACATGTATCACAACATGTATCACAACATGTATCACAACATGTAACACAACATGTATCACAACATGTAACACAACATGTCACACAACATGTAACACAACATGTATCACAACATGTATCACAACATGTAACACAACATGTATCACAACATGTATCACAACATGTCACACAACATGTAACACAAC
>JAAKFY010000015.1:34844810-34854810 GCA_011823955.1 Dissostichus mawsoni
CTCGCCCCCCTGCAGGTACCAGACAGACGGTGCAGATCTCTCTCTCTGGCTGCACTCCGCTCTGCAGCGCCTCGACTTCTGGAAACTCTCAGGCTGTGTCAGAGCCTCAGGAGCTGGAGAGCATCAGAGACCACCTGTCCTCCTTCCTGGTGTGTGTGTGTGTGTTGTGTGTGTGTGTGTTTGTGTGTGTGTGTGTGTGGTGTGTGTGGTGTGTGTGTGTGTGTGTGTTGTGTGTGTGTGTGTTGTGTGTGTGTGTGTGTGTGTGTGTGTGTGTGTGTGTGTGTGTGTGTGTGTGTGTGTGTGGTGTGTGTGTGTGTGTTATAGTTTGTGAGTTTTTACTCCTGTCTTTACCTCTTTAATATCAGCGGATATTCAAGATTTTCTCGTTAAATCTACAACTTTTTATACAAATATAACAATTTTTCTTGGCTCCATATTTATTTTATAAATCCACATTGCTCTACTTTAAAATAGTATATTATCTGTTATTAGTCTCAAATGTCATGTGAGTGTATTACAGTTAGCAGCTCTTATGGATCTTATATCACTAATTATCTCACTGTCTCTAAAGGCTCTATTTAATAAGATATGATCCTGTGTGTGTGTCAGGAGTTCTGTAAGGAGGTGGAGGGCCGCTCCGCTCTGAAGAGCTCGGTTCTGCAGGAGGGGAACCAGCTGCTGCGCCTGAAGAAGGTGGACACGGTCCTGCTGAGGCGGAGCTTAGTCGCATCGACAGGGAGTGGAGCGAGCTGCTCACACACATCCCCAATGTTCAGGAGAAACTGCACCAGGTACACTCACAACACACACACACACACACACACACCACACACACACACACACACACATACACACACACACACATCCCCAACCTACAGGAGAAGCTGCACAATGTACACACATATGTATACGTTGTGTTTTATATATTTATTTCCTGTTCAGATCCAGATGGAGAAGCTGGCTTCGCGGCACGCCCTCTCAGAGCTGAGTAACTGGATCTCTCTGATGGAGGGGGTGATGGAGGAGAACCAGGAGAACCTGAAGAGTGCTGTGGGTTCTCATGTGATCCAGGAGTACCTGCACAAACACAAGGTGCAGACTGATCTGAAAATTGTGTTGCATGTGTCAGCTAGTAAACATCAGTGTTTCTTGCAGTGTTTTCTTTACCTCCCAGTGGCTGCGGTATTAACGGCGTACGGTGTGTTCAGGGCTTCCGGGTGGACCTGAGCTGTAAGCAGCTGACGGTGGACTTCGTGAACCAGTCGGTGCAGATCGGTCAGGAATCAGACGTTAAACGCAGCGACAAGACCGACTTCGCCGAGAGGCTGGGGGCCATGAACCGACGCTGGCAGATCCTCCAGAGCTGCGTCAACGAGGGGTCAGCGCATATCATATATATATATATATATATTATATATCAGGAGTTATTAAAGTGAGAGGTGTTTAGAAGTGAGGCTGCAGGAAGAGCTTCAGTAGAAACACAAGTAATGTGCTGCTGAGGACGTGTTTTACACACCTGAAAACATCAGTGTAAGTGTTCCTGACTGTCCTTCTAATCTCTGCAGATCCAGGTCCTGGAGGGCTGCTGCAGATGTGGCTGCAGTACGAGAGCAGCGTCTCGGCTCTGAAGTCCTGGATGTCTTCTCAGGAGGAGAGGCTGAAGAGGAGGCATCGCATCGAGGATCTGACCTCCGTGCAGAACGCTGTGAGAGACTGTGAGGTACGAGAACGCTCTGAGAGACTGTGAGGTACGAGAACGCTCTGAGAGACTGTGAGGTACGAGAACGCTCTGAGAGACTGTGAGGTACAAGAACGCTGTGAGAGACTGTGAGGTAGAGAACGCTCTGAGAGACTGTGAGGTACGAGAACGCTCTGAGAGACTGTGAGGTACGAGAACGCTCTGAGAGACTGTGAGGTACGAGAACGCTCTGAGAGACTGTGAGGTACGAGAACGCTCTGAGAGACTGTGAGGTACGAGAACGCTCTGAGAGACTGTGAGGTACGAGAACGCTGTGAGAGACTGAGGTACGAGAACGCTCTGAGAGACTGTGAGGTACGAGAACGCTCTGAGAGACTGTGAGGTAGGAGAACGCTCTGAGAGACTGTGAGGTACGAGAACGCTCTGAGAGACTGTGAGATACGAGAACGCTCTGAGAGACTGTGAGGTACAAGAACGCTGTGAGAGACTGTGAGGTAGGAGAACGCTCTGAGAGACTGTGAGGTACGAGAACGCTCTGAGAGACTGTGAGGTAGGAGAACGCTCTGAGAGACTGTGAGGTAGGAGAACGCTCTGAGAGACTGTGAGGTGGAGAACGCTCTGAGAGACTGTGAGGTACGAGAACGCTCTGAGAGACTGTGAGGTACGAGAACGCTCTGAGAGACTGTGAGGTAGGAGAACGCTCTGAGAGACTGTGAGGTAGGAGAACGCTCTGAGAGACTGAGAGGTACGAGAACGCTCTGAGAGACTGTGAGGTACAAGAACGCTGTGAGAGACTGTGAGGTACAAGAACGCTCTGAGAGACTGTGAGGTAGGAGAACGCTCTGAGGACTGTGAGGTAGGAGAACGCTCTGAGAGACTGAGAGGTAGGAGAACGCTGTGAGAGACTGTGAGGTAGGAGAACGCTCTGAGAGACTGTGAGGTAGGAGAACGCTCTGAGAGACTGAGAGGTAGAGACGCTGTGAGAGACTGTGAGGTAGAGAACGCTGTGAGAGACTGGTGAGGTAGAGAACGCTCTGAGAGACTGTGAGGTAGGAGAACGCTCTGAGAGACTGTGAGGTAGGAGAACGCTCTGAGAGACTGAGAGGTAGGAGAACGCTCTGAGAGACTGAGAGGTAGGAGAACGCTCTGAGAGACTGTGAGGTAGGAGAACGCTCTGAGAGACTGAGAGGTAGAGAACGCTCTGAGAGACTGTGAGGTACGAAACGCTCTGAGAGACTGGTGAGGTAGGAGAACGCTCTGAGAGACTGTGAGGTAGGAGAACGCTCTGAGAGACTGTGAGGTAGGAGAACGCTCTGAGAGACTGTGAGGTAGGAGAACGCTCTGAGAGACTGTGAGGTAGAGAACGCTCTGAGAGACTGTGAGGTACGAGAACGCTCTGAGAGACTGAGAGGTAGAGAACGCTCTGAGAGACTGAGAGGTACGAGAACGCTCTGAGAGACTGAGAGGTAGGAGAACGCTCTGAGAGACTGAGAGGTAGAGAACGCTCTGAGAGACTGTGAGGTAGGAGAACGCTCTGAGAGACTGAGAGGTAGGAGAACGCTCTGAGAGACTGTGAGGTAGGAGAACGCTCTGAGAGACTGAGAGTAGGAGAACGCTCTGAGAGACTGAGGTAGGAGAACGCTCTGAGAGACTGAGAGGTAGGAGAACGCTCTGAGAGACTGAGAGGTAGGAGAACGCTCTGAGAGACTGTGAGGTACGAGAACGCTCTGAGAGACTGTGAGGTAGAGAACGCTCTGAGAGACTGTGAGGTAGGAGAACGCTCTGAGAGACTGTGAGGTAGGAGAACGCTCTGAGAGACTGAGGTAGGAGAACGCTCTGAGAGACTGTGAGGTACGAGAACGCTCTGAGAGACTGTGAGGTAGGAGAACGCTCTGAGAGACTGTGAGGTAGGAGAACGCTCTGAGAGACTGAGAGGTAGGAGAACGCTCTGAGAGACTGTGAGGTAGGAGAACGCTCTGAGAGACTGAGAGGTAGGAGAACGCTCTGAGAGACTGAGAGGTAGGAGAACGCTCTGAGAGACTGTGAGGTAGGAGAACGCTCTGAGAGACTGTGAGGTAGGAGAACGCTCTGAGAGACTGAGAGGTAGGAGAACGCTCTGAGAGACTGTGAGGTACGAGAACGCTCTGAGAGACTGTGAGGTAGGAGAACGCTCTGAGAGACTGTGAGGTAGAGAACGCTCTGAGAGACTGAGAGGTACGAGAACGCTCTGAGACTGCGGGGCTGCTAGCTCACAGACTGTCAGTTAACCTGGATGTCTCTGTGCTGCAGGAGAAGTGTTGTGTCTCTGTTAACCTGGATGTCTCTGTGCTGCAGGAGAAGTGTTGTCCCTCTGTTAACCTGGATGTCTCTGTGCTGCAGGAGAAGTGTTGTGTCCTCTGTTAACCTGGATGTCTCTGTGCTGCAGGAGAAGTGTTTGTGTCTCTGTTAACCTGGATGTCTCTGTGCTGCAGGAGAAGTGTTGTCTCTCTGTTAACCTGGATGTCTCTGTGCTGCAGGAGAAGTGTTGTGTCTCTGTTATCCTGGATGTCTCTGTGCTGCAGGAGAGTGTTGTCTCTCTGTTAACCTGGATGTCTCTGTGCTGCAGGAGAAGTGTTGTGTCTCTGTTAACCTGGATGTCTCTGTGCTGCAGGAGAAGTGTTGTGTCTCTGTTAACCTGGATGTCTCTGTGCTGCAGGAGAAGTGTTGTCTCTCTGTTAACCTGGATGTCTCTGTGCTGCAGGAGGAAGTGTTGTGTCTCTGTTAACCTGGATGTCTCTGTGCTGCAGGAGAATGTTGTCTCTCAGTTAACCTGGGTCTCTGTGCTGCAGGAGAAGTGTTGTCTCTCTGTTACCTGGATGTCTCTGTGCTGCAGGAGAAGTGTTGTGTCTCTGTTAACCTGGATGTCTCTGTGCTGCAGGAGAAGTGTTGTCTCTCTGTTAACCTGGATGTCTCTGTGCTGCAGGAGAAGTGTTGTCTCTCTGTTAACCTGGATGTCTCTGTGCTGCAGGAGAAGTGTTGTCTCTCTGTTAACCTGGATGTCTCTGTGCTGCAGGAGAAGTGTTGTGTCTCTGTTAACCTGGATGTCTCTGTGCTGCAGGAGAAGTGTTGTCTCTCTGTTAACCTGGATGTCTCTGTGCTGCAGGAGAAGTGTTGTGTCTCTGTTACCTGGATGTCTCTGTGCTGCAGGAGAAGTGTTGTCTCTCTGTTAACCTGGATGTCTCTGTGCTGCAGGAGAAGTGTTGTCTCTCTGTTAACCTGGAGGTCTCTGTGCTGCCGGAGAAGTGTGTGTCTCTGTTAACCTGGATGTCTCTGTGCTGCAGGAGAAGTGTTGTCTCTCTGTTAACCTGGATGTCTCTGTGCTGCAGGAGAAGTGTTGTCTCTCTGTTAACCTGGATGTCTCTGTGCTGCAGGAGAGTGTTGTGTCTCTGTTAACCTGGATGTCTCTGTGCTGCAGGAGAAGTGTTTGTGTCTCTGTTAACCTGGATGTCTCTGTGCTGCAGGAGAAGTGTTGTCTCTCTGTTAACCTGGATATGTTTTCTCCTTGCAGGAGATGGAGCAGCAGGTGAAGCAGAAGGAGCAGGACCTGCAGCAGTGGAGGAGCAGGGCTGCGCTCTCGTGCAGAACAAGCGGACGAGCATGCGCCATCGTCATGGAGACGCTGCAGGGCGTCAACCATACCTGGGCTCACCTGGACCACCTGGTGAGATTTTATTCCATTTTATCTCTGTTTAATTCCCTGCAGGGATCTGATTTTCCACCCTCTTCCTCTTCTTCCTCCTCCTCCTCCTCCTCCTCCTCCTCCTCCTCCTCCTCCTCCCCTCCTCCTCCTCCTCCTCCTCCTCCTCCTCCTCCTCCTCCTCCTCCATCATATATATCATTAATATTCCATTCCTCACATACTTAGCATATATTTTATCAAGCTTTAATTTTTGTCACAGTTAATTTGTAATTCAACATGTATATTTTCTATTCCTATTTTTTTAATGCTATTTTTATTGCTATTGAGATGACATTGGGAATGTTTATTTCTAGTATTTTAATTGTATTCTACAACGCCTTTTCTTTTTATGCTGCTGCAACACAAAAATGTCCCAACTTGGGATCAATAAAGTACTTCTTATCTTATCAGGTGGGTCAGCTGAAGCTCAGCCTCTCCTCAGTGCTGGATCAATGGACTCTTTACCGCGGCGCCTCAGAGGAGATCAACGCTCGGCTGATGGAGGGGCGGTACTCTGTCTCTAGGCTCCGCCTCCTCACCGGCTCACTGGAGGCCGTGCAGCTGCAGGTGACGAGCCTCCAGGTAACACATCACTGTATTTATATATATATATATCTAATCAATAATATATGATTTATGCAAGATTCCGATATGACCCCCTCTGTGTGTGCAGGAGCTCCAGGAGGATCTGGAGAAGCAGGAGAGTAGCGTGAGGAGGTTTGGAGCTGTGACCCACCAGCTGCTGAAGGAGAGCCACCCCTCGCTGTCCGACTCGCTGAACAACAGCCTGCAGGACGTCAACGCAAGGTCCCCTTCCCCCGCTGATATCGATTCATATCACCCCTAAAAACTATTTTCAAATGTCTTAGATAAAGCTGGAAAAAGCACAAATCTGCAGAGGTTTTAGAAATGTGTGAAATCTCTTTTCTGTTGCATTGTAAATCTCAAAATGGTTCCTTAAATCTATTCTATCTATAATATAACTCTTTTCACTGCACCAAAAAAATCATATTTAATACAATAAATAAAGACAATATATAGAAACATTTGACTTTTTTTGAGAATGTTTGTCGTTGTAAAACTGGTCTTAAAATTGATTCTGTCGCATAAAAAAAAAAACTTAAACATACCTTTTATGTATTTCTCTCACTGTTGACCTGCCGCAGGTGGACGGGGCTCCTGGAGGAGATCTCTGAGCGCAGGAGGAGCAGCGAGGCTCTGCTGCAGCTGTGGCAGAGATACAAACATCTGCACGAGGAGAGCTGCAGCGGCATGCGTCTGCAGGAGGACGCCATGCAGCGGCTGGTCAACAGCTGCAGCGAGGAGATCAGCGACGACGAGGTCAACGTCTGGATCCAGGAGAGCAGCGTGAGCCCCGAATACTGATTATCATAATAGTTTAATATTCAAAGAGCAGTGTGAGCATAATAATTCTTCTTAAAAGAAATTCTCAGTAAAAATATTTATTTCTGAATTCTGACTTTTTCTCAGAATCCTGAGATGTTTTTCAAAAGAATCTGAGATTATCAAATCTCAGGTTTCTGAGAAAAAAGTCAGAGATTTTTAGGACAAAAAATCTTTCAAATAATAAAGTGATTTTGAAATACTTGTTGCCAGAATTCAGAAATGTTTTGAAAATAATTCTCAGGATTTTTTACTTTTTTGAGATTTCTTGTAATATATTTTCAGAAGAAAAAATGTAAACCTTTTTTTCTAAATTAATGAATGAATTCTCATAATTCTGAGATTATGAGAATTCATCATAAAAATAAAAATATTGATTTTTTCAAGGGAAAAAAACTCCAGAGTTCTGACTTTTTTTTTATAAAAATCCTGAGATTTTAAGTTTTTTTGTCCAGAAAATCTCAGGATTTCCTGAAAAAGAATGAATTATAAAACTCAAATTGATGCAATTTGTAAAAAAAAATCTGAAAGAAAAATACTAGATTGGATATAATATTGAATAGGTTGTGTTACAGGAGGCCCTGAGGGCCCAGGGCCCCCGGCAGGCCTCTGGCTGTATACACATCTAAAAGGCAGAATTCTGAGATTTCTTGTAAAAATAAATCAAACGAATTAATCATTTAAACAACATTTATCTCAAAATTCTGAGGTTTCTCCGAAATCTGAGTTAAAAAGTCAGAATTCAGAGATTTATAGAATACATTTAAAAAAAATATTCTCAAAAAAAAAAAAAAAACATTCCAGAAAAAAAAACACTTTTTTAAATTAAAATTCAGAGATTTTTTGAAAAAACTACCAGAAGAAAAAATATCCATAAAGAAATTAATACAAATATTATATAATATATACATGTGTTACAGGAGCTCCTGAGGGCCCAGGGGCCCCTGAGGGCCTCCCTCCAGGTGCTCCATCAGCTGGGGGAGCAGCTGAAGCAGCAGGTGGAGATCTCTGCTGCCTCCAACCTGCAGTCAGACCACCTGTCACTCAAACACAGACTCTCTGCTGTGGAGACCACCATCAGCAGGCAGCTGACCACCCTGCAGGTACACACCACACACACACACACACACACACACACACACACACACACACACACACGTATGGTGCATGGTAACAAACATGATGTCAAACGACACAGGGAGAATAAATACATATAATATCAAATGTTATTAAAATAAACAAAATAAAAAATAACTGAAATCAATATTCTGCATGAATTCCCTGTAAATAACCTTCCCCCCCCCCCCCCCCCCCCCCCCCCCCCCCCGACGGGGGTCCAGGACTACGAGCTGTTTAACTCCAGCTGGACTCCATGGGGGTCTGGGTCCTGGAGGCTGAGGAGGCTCTGAGGGCGCCGGACCCCTCTGGATCCACAGACCCCCCCCTCATCCAGGACCGCATGCAGGAGCTGAAGGTGGGTCCTGTCTCTGTGTAGATACTTCCCTGGGGGGCCGTTACCTGAGGTATTATTAACATGTTAAGAAAAGCCTCAAGACCCACCTGTTCCGCATTTGACTGACTGTCCTCTGTTGGGTTAAATGTTTTATTCTAACCTTTTATGCTCTTATCCTTTTTTATATCCATCCATCCATCTGCTCCCGGTTATCCGTGGTCGGGTCGCGGCTCTTTTCTATTCAATATGCTCCTTAGATCACTTTTTATTTCACTGTATTTTCTCCTCCTAGCCTCGTGAAGCAGCTTGAGATGTTTTTAAAGTGTGCTATGTCTGAAATGTGTTATTCTCCTCAGAGTCTGATGCTGAGGTTCAGCAGCTTGTCTCCAGAGCTGGACCGGGTCACTGAGCTGGGGTACCGGCTCCCTCTCAACGACCCGGAGATAAAGCGTCTCCAGAGCCTGAACCGGAGCTGGAGCAGCGCCTCGGCCCAGACCACCGAGAGGTTCAGGTACTGAGACATCAACTGTTCATATTACAGAGAGAAGTGGGAAAAGGTTTACTTTATTATCAGAATTCAGAATTCTGACTTTTTCAGAATTCTGACTTTTTCAGAATTTCAACATTTCACTCTTTTTGCAGAATTTTGATAATTTTTTCAAATGTCTGACTTTTCGAGTATTCAGACGTTTTGGTTGCTTTGTGCAGCAAGCTGCAGGCGTTCCTGCTGCAGCAGCAGAGCTTCCTGGAGAAGTGTGAGACCTGGATGGAGTTCCTGCTGCAGACGGAGGAGAACCTGGCCGTGGAAATCTCCGGAAACATGCAGAGTCTGACGGAGCAGCAGAAAGCCCATGAGGTCTGCAGAGAGCACCTGAAGCTGCTGCCTATAAAGCATCGTGTTAATGTTTTTATTTGATATATTAACAGTGTGTCTTGAGTTGAATAGATAACAGTGTAAACGTGTTTCCTGCAGCTGTTCCAGGCGGAGATGTTCAGCCGGCAGCAGATCCTTCACTCCATCATCAGTGACGGGCAGAGGATGCTGGAGCAGGGACAGGTGGACGACAGGTACATAAAGTTACATTCAAATACACTTTGGTAGCACATTGATCCCACAGTAAGTATTATTCCCTCCCTGCAGAGAGGAGTTCCACCTGAAGCTGGCCCTCCTCAGCACCCAGTGGCAGGGCGTGGTACGGCGGGCGCAGCAGCGGCGCGGCATCATCGACGGTCTGCTGAGACAGTGGCAGCGTTACAGAGAGACGCTGGAGAAGCTGCGCCGCTGGATGCTGGATGTCTCCTCCCAGCTGGACGTCTCCTCCCAGCAGGATGTCTCCTCCCAGCAGGGTGCCGCGGGGCCCCTGCAGCCGGGGGCCAACGTGCCCCTGCAGCAGGCCAGATCCATGCTGGACGCCGTGCAGGTACAGATTGCTGGGTCGGATTAGATTTCTCAATTTTTTTAATTCTCAAAATTCGGAAATTTCAGATTTTTTTTTCGGAATTCTGAGAATTTCAGAAAAACAAAACATTTTATTTCTAGAATTCTGACTTTTCTCTCCAAATTCTGAGATTAGACAATCTGAGAGAAATTTCACAATGAGATAATATTTCAAAATCTTTTCTCCAAATTCTGAGATTAGAGAATTCGAGAGAAATTTCACAATAAGATAATATTTCAAAATCTTTTCTCCAAATTCTGAGAATTTCAGAAAAAAAATCTGAAGAA